>CM076570.1:76293325-76793466 GCA_034641835.2 Pinus albicaulis
GTATAATAATTTGAAAAGAGTTGTTGATGAAACTGTTCAAAACTTTTCAAAGATATTTAGCAAAGTTTATGACTCCATCCCTGCCCATCTAAAGCCTCCTCCAAGAGCAACTCCAGCCCTAAATGAGCCGTAGGCCTTTGATTATGACTTTTCTATCCGTAAGAGAAAGAGAATCCCCTTCATTAGCTGAAATGAAAGATGATGTAGTGAAAGTGAGAGGTCAATATGATAGCAGCAAAAAAGTCCAAGATGGGAAAGACTAAGTTGAAAGAAGAAGATAAGCTCTTCCACCTCAAAGGATAAATTTGACTCATGATGAAAACAATGGAAAAAATGATGGATATGCTTGTCTTGGTAATGCCTCTTCTCCTCCTCCCGCACAACATGAACCTCAGCTTTAGAAATCCTTAGTTCATAAGACCTCAAAACGACAGAGAGACCAAGGGAAAATCAGAAATCACCGATCTTCAAGTAAGGCCTCCTTTTTCAAAGAAACTAGTTGATGAAGAAGATCTAACCTCAAATACAAGAAGACCCAATTCATTGCTTGGATGAAAAAATGTCAGTGATGCTTTTGACTAAGGAAGAACATGATGAGTCATATCATGAAGTAAACAAGGGTGAGGAACCATCTTATTATATTAAAGGATATCAACATGAAATATTTGAGATGATGAACAATACAACCTTAGAAACAGAAAAATGTTCCAATTATCGCAAACAAAACACAACTCAAGAAAGACGCTCTAAAGTTATTGAGGTTAGGAAAGATACACCACCTCCTCCTCCCGTCAAAGAGACCTGAAAAATCTACTCTTTTTTTTAGTTTGGAGAGTGAGATATCTAAGATCAAAATCCCAAGATTTTTGGAGAAATTCTTAAGGTGAATGAATAGAGAAGTAAGATTGTAAAAAATGCTAAATTCCCTGAAACTAGAGCCGATATATCCTAAATGTTCAAGAAGATCATCCAACCATATATTTGGGACCTAGATCGGGAAGATGAGTAGAATGAAGAGGTGCCTCCTCTTTTATGTCACCATAGCATTCATTTAGACATGACATTGCATAATGCCATGTTGGATTCTAGTGGGCCTCTCACAATATTATGCCCAAAGTAGATCTATGGAAAGGATGGGATTGGAAAATTACTCCGCCATATAAGGACTTGTTTTTTGATTCAAAATGAGTTCAATGCATTGGTTTAATAAAAGATGTTGTTGTTGGTCTTACACGAGTTCCTTCCAAGACAATGGTAATGGACATTGTGGTAGGAAGACATTCCACCTGAAGTTTGGCATATTGTTATCAAGGTCATGGGCAACAAATATCAAAGGTACAATGCAGATGGATCCAACTTATGCCACCATTCCTATTTTTGGTGAGCAAAGAAGACTATATAGAGAAACAAGGATGGATTATATGAGTAAGTAGTAAGGAAAAACCCTCGAATCTTCCAATATATGTTGTTCATATCGAATTAGGATTTTCTATTCTCTTAAATGAATTGATCTGATGAAGCAGAAGATGAAAAAGAAAGTAAAAATCAGCAAATGTGAAATTTAGGAAACATAAAATCAACAAACCAAAGGAGGAGAAGGTAGAAGTTTGGTGTTTGTTACACTTGATGGATCATTAGGAAGAGAGGGGGTCGAGTAGGAATTTGATCACAACTCCGAAGATGAAATTAAGTTCTTTTCTTACAAACCCTAATTGTGATTGCACAAATAACATGGTTGAGAATGAATCTTTATTTTTAGGCTTAGAAATTTTGAAAAGAATGGGTGCTCAAAATATTTCTATTTGTGGAGATTCTAAATTAGTTATTAAGCAAGTTGAGGGTGTATATCAAACTAAATATGTGAGAATGAGGGGATACATAAATTTGATCATGGAGATGTTAGAGAATTTTCAAGGATATTCATTTATCATGAAGACTTGGGACAAAAACTCGTAGGCCGACTCCCTAGTCAGTTCTCGCAAGTCTATTTATCATTCTCGTACATTCCACTCGAAATATATGAGGTTGAAGTTCGCTATAGACCAAATTGCCCCTCCCGACAACATTATCCATCTGGAAAGGTTTTGAGAATGACCTAGCAAGTCAAAAGCTTTATAGATATGAAAGAGGAGTTTGAAAGCACACAAATAGATCCGCAAAACATGCTTGTCGAAACAAAGGGAAATTTTGAAGTGTTACACTCAAGAATAAATCTATACCCAAAGGTCTCATACCCTTGAGAAGCTTTTTGATCATAATGATGTGTTCAAGTATCCTAGGATACAAGTTGATGATGAAGAGGTAGAGAGTTGTAACCTTGGTACAGTACAATGCCAAAAATGATTAAGCTTTCAAAGTTTTTTCGATTTGACATGAGACAGAATATAATGAGATGATGAAAAATTTTATAGATGTTTTTTTCATGGAGTTATGCTAATTTGAAGAAGTATGATCCCTACTATCATTCAACATACCATTCTTATTAAAGAAAATGAAAAGCCTTTCAAGCAGTAATGTAGGAGGATTAATCCACTTCTCATGCCTTTGATTGAGAAGGAAATCAAGAAACTCTTTGATGCCAAAATTATTGTTCTAATCAGTATTCTCAAAGTGGCTTTCAGCAAACTTGGATCCACATAAAAAAGAGTGGAGAAATCGAATCCGCATTGACTTCAAAAAACTTGAACAAAGCCTCTTCGAATGACAACTACCCTCTCCCAAAGATGGACCAAATTTTGTAGAACATTTTTGGTTCCCAAAGGATGTCTATGCTTGATGGTTTTTTCGCAGGTACAATCAGATACTCATGCATCCAAAAGATCGTGGATAAAACAAAATTTACCACACTATGGGGCTATTCATGTACTGCCAAGATGCCCTTTGGTATGATGAATGCGTAGCGAATTTTCAAAGAGAAATGGAAATTTCATTTACTTGAGGAGAAAGGACAAGATGGTGGTTGTCTATCCGGATGACATAACAACTTTATCAAGGAGAGAATAAGATCACTTGAAGCATCTAGAAAATATTTTGATCGAAGTTTCTCTCAATCCCACTAAAATCATTTTTCCTCCGACTTCGTGAAGTTACTTGGGCATATTGTTTCTAAATATGGGATTAATATTGATCTACAGCAGGTCAATGCTATTCAAAAGTGGATCTTCCTAGAAGCGTAAAGGAAATTCGGTCTTTCCTTGAAGGGTAAATGTAGGGAGGTTTATTCTAATTTTGCTGAGATTGTAAAGATACATAACTAAGATGTCGAATAAGGGAGCTAGCATCATGGAAAAATAGAATCAAAGCACTCATTTGAGGAGATCTAAAGAAGACACTTACTCAAGCACCAGCTTTGATTAGCCTCGATTTTACAAAAGAATTTCTAGTTTTTACATTTGCATCAGAAAATACAATTGCTCTAATTTTGGTTGCATAAAGGGACAAAGCAAGGTATTGAGCATCCCATTTCATTTTTAGCAGGACATTAGCTAATTTAGAGCTGAAGTACAACATCTTAGAGAAGAAAGATTATGCCTTGGTCAATGCCATCAAATATTTCAAAAATTTAAATTTTGCATTCTCATGTTATAGCTTTTGTTCCTAATGTTGTTGTGAAGGACATCTTAACTCAAGCTGATCTTGATGGTAAGAGAGGAATTGGATATCTAACTTGCTGGAATATGATATAGATATCGACCCACAAAAATTGGTCAAAGGTTAGGGACTAGCAAAGTCGATAAGCAGAGCTAAATTTTGATCGCCTTGATATAAATTTAATTGCAGAAATTTCCGTAATTATCGATGAAGATGAAGAGTTGATTCCCATTGAAGAGAAGTACATCCTTTCTCGAAATCGCACAAATACATTGTTTTTGTCTTACATCATCATAGAGCACCCGCTGAATTTCCAAATTCTGAAAGGCAAGGTTTGTGAAGTTAAAAATCCTTGAGGTATTGTATCATTGATAAAAATATGTATTGGAAAGATATCTGTGGTATTATTTTGAATTGTTTGGTGGAAGAGGAGTGACAAAAGTGATTGAGTAGGTCATCATTATTGGAAGGCCACAACAAATAAGATTCTCGTATCAGCGTATTATTGGCCTACTATGTTTAAAGATGTCTACAAAAATATTGCTTCCTTCCATGAATGCCAAGTTTTTTATGGTAAGAAGAATCTTGTTCTATTACCCTTGATGCCTATCTATGTTGAGGCACCATTTCATAGCAGTGGGGGCTAGATTTTTATTGGTGAGATTCATCCATCATCTTCATGTCGAATTGTTGGATTCTAACAACAACTCGATTATTTCACCAAGTGGATTGAAGCAATCCCAACAGGCAAGCAAATGATTCAGCTATATCATTTCATTTTTGGAAAATAATATATTGTCTAGATTTGGTCGCCCTATGAATATCATCACTAACAATGCATAGGCATTCAAATCCAATAATATGATCGCTTTTTGCTATCAATATCACATTACACTTGGGCATTCTACCGCATATTATCCACAAGGTAATGGTCTTGTCGAATCTTCTAACAAGAGCATTGTGAGGATTATTAAGAAGGTGTTATAGGAAAATAATAAGTCGTGGCATTTGAAGTTGAAGTATGCTCTATGGGATGATAGAGTGTGTACAAAGAGATCAATTGGAACTTCACCTTATGAGTTGGTATATGGAGTCAAGCTATCTTTCCTACATCCTTGGGAGTGCCCTGTCATGAAGTCACATAAGGATTAGAGGAGGAGCCAAATTCAATTCGAGGAGGATTAATCATTTGATAGCCTTACAGAGAAAAGGGAGGAAGTCTATAACAATAATTAGCAATATCAAAATAGAATCAAGAAGACATTTGACAGAAGTTCAAGGAGGAAAAAATTTCAAAGCTAAGATGTGGTTTTGAAGTGGGAGGTCGGGATTGAAGAAAAGGGAAGCATAGTAAGTTTGAGAATATCCGGGAAAGTTCCATTCAAAGTAGCTACATTCCATGGAAGCAACACTTACATTCTCCGGAGGAGATGGATGGACAACTCAGTCGAGGGACCGTAAATGGAAAGTTTTTAAGCACTATTCCTCTTAAGTTCGTTGATCTTTAATTCCATTCTATATATTCCATTTTTATATGTTTTTTTCCCTAATAAAGACAAGATGATTATCAAGCTTGAGCCCCTAGGTGAAGGCCATTAGATTTTGAAGGAAAGCTTTGCAAATTTCATAGTTTTTGTTTTCAAAAAAGATGGATAGCACTCGAACTACAGTTCTTTTTGGTGTACCACAGGCACACCATCCCAAGTGGAGCCACTATTATCACCTCGTAAAAAAGTGAAACATTATTTGACATAGTCTTATAGGTTCATTTGTCAAAGGTATGGTCATAAAATTCATTTTTCACTACTTGGTAAAGGAAAATTTTAAATTTTTATTATTTGCCTATCCTAAGGTCCAAATCCACCCCCATTCAAGTCTTTTTCATGTCACATTAGTCATGATTTCTGAGATATTTATTTCCCTAAGCTTACAACTCGAAAAGTTTATTTTAGCCAAGATTCCTACTTTCGTAGCAAATTATATAGAAACAAATGCGTTTTAGCTACGAAACTCACATAATTTCGTAGCTGAAACTGCTCTTGAAATACACTACAAGTACACTACGAAAGGAAGTATTCATGTATGTATTTTTAAAATAGGTGAGTGTGTAGTCAATGATTTAAATGGTTAGGGTAGATGCAATTCAAGTCATATAGGCTTAAATCAAGGTACAATGGTCATGGTTGAAGTCATTATTACCATTTTAAGCATGTATGAGTCATGATTATGCCTTGAGTTGTCATCGAACTTTTAAAATATTTCCCAATTGAGTCATTTGTCATTCTCCGCTCCCTCTTTGCATGTTATTGAGATCTAGAGAGCTATTTCACTAAGCCCAAGTTGTAGTTGACATTTTCAAAAGTTTGCAATTATCATCGATCTAAGTGAGGCAAAGAAGACATGTAAAGTACCATGGTCGCAAAGAGGAAGACCAAGAAAGGTGGACACCTAGTCTCGATATGAGCCATCGACATGAACTTGATAAATGAAGACCCAATAGCCTTCGTAAGTTTTCAAAGTAGAATAAGGTGTTTGCAGCTTTTTCCAAAGATCGTAAGGATGCCATGCAGGTTTCTAAATATTTTTCCATCAATTTCAATGGGACAGCTGCAAAGGTGGGAATGTTGAACCTCACTATAACTCCAAAGACCGTTGCAGCAGCAACATGAATTCCAAGAAGAGGAGAAAAATGGTTCAAAGGTTTAAAATTCAACATGCAAGACTGTAAGGAATTTATCAAGCCAAAACATATTGAGGTTGACCTTACAAATGCCATTCCAAGGAGCTACATGAAAGATAATTTCTCAAAGCTATTTCTTATTAGTCAGAAGTACTTCACTTGGGAAGGGAGATATCATAAGGTTTATTCTTACCACTTCAGGATTCTGCTACATTTTGTTAGTAATAAATCTATTGAAATACTTTTTTACTTATATAGAAGCTTAGCAAAAATGGAAGATAAAGTTCAAGCTAAATCTGAAGGAAATGAAACCTCACTCTTTCATCATGGTTTAATCAAGTTCCTGGTTTTAGAGGAGTTCAAAAGACTATTCATAGACTGGCCTTCTTTTCTGTTTGTTAGTGGTTTTGAAGTGGATTCCATTACCCCTAAAAGAAATCCTAAACCTAAAGGTATAACATCACCTTCAGTGGCAGAACAAAGTGAACCTTTAGGGGCAGAGAAAAGTGAACCATTAATCATGGAAACAGAGCAATTGTAGAAATTTGATACACCTGCTATCACACCTGCAAAACAAAAGCCTACTATGAGCAAACATGCAAAACAAGAGCCAACTGTGAGAAAAAATGGCAGCAAAAGGATTAGAAGAAGCCAAATAGTGGCTAAGGAAAATTTAGAAGACATTCTGCACACTACTTATATTGAGGAAACCCCCATAGTCCAAGCTGAAGATATAGATGAGGGAGGAAAGAAGCTCAAGAAAGCCAAATCAGCAAAGAAGTTAGAGTTTGAAGGTGAGGATGCAAGTTTCATGTTTCAGGCTAGGAAACCCATGACAAGACATGCTATAAAACTCTTGGAAAGTAGTAAATAAGTTCAGAGGGTCGTTGACATTTTCTAGCCACCACCAAGTATCATTGACCTATCATCACCTGCAACAGAAGATCCAGTCATTAAGCAAAAGAAAGGAAAGGATAAAATCATTGAAAAAATAGAGGTTGAGTTCCTTGAGTAGCAGTTGAAGTTAGCAAATAATGGAATAGCAGTCTTGAAGAAAGAGGCAAGGAACATAATGTTCAAAAGGTGCAGTTTGAGAAAATGAAAGAGATTTGGGAAGAGCAGGTTAATAGTGTGTCAAAGACCTTATATGACACATATAAATTAATCAAATGGACTCAACCATTGACAAGAGAGGTGAAGTTAGAATAATGAACCTGCACTTGAAATCGAGCAACAGAAAGTTGAAGGACCAAGTCAAAGATCTCCAAGAGCAGTTAGAATTGATCCGTGAGGAGCTGGAGAAGAAGGGCTTAAAGATTAGTGTAGTTGAGGAACCCATATCTCAACACATCATTATTGAAGAGGAAACACCTCAAGGATCTTAAGTTAAGTGTGATTATGTTTTAAGAGGTTAATGGCATGTTTAAAACCAAGTTTCTACAGCTGGAAGTTACCTTTTTGAAGCAGGGTCAAAATCTGAAAATTTCACAGTTTTCCACAGTTTCGTAGTGTTTCCTAGGCTTGAAGCCAGGAAAACGCTATGAAAAATTCTGTAGTTGTCTTCTTGCCTTTAAAACCAATTTTTTCAGCTTTCAAGAGGGGATAATGGTGATGAGGAGATTCCATGTCATGATGGACACCATGCAAGAGAAAAGAAGTAGAAATTTTGAGTGCAAAAGCCATTTTTTGGATGCTACGATAGCACGCTACGAAACTACCATGTTTTCATAGTGAGCTGTCTTTGAAGGTTTTTGAGCAGTTTAAAAGCAATTTTGGACAGGTGGACACATCCAACAGGTCAATGGACCTTGCCAGCAAACATCCATGACTTGAAGACCATGCAATGGAGACAACTCATCAGCTGAATAATTCATTAAAGATAGGTCATGTTTTCCTGAAAAATAGGGTTTTTTTCCATATGTTGAGGAGGATATTTAAGATGTCAAGTGGTGATGAGCTATTTCATAGCTTATTTGATCATGTGAGGCTTAGTTGTTAGACATGTAACTATTTTAAGAGATAAGGTAGTTTGATGTAATAAACAGGAGTTTGAGTCCTATTAGTAAAAGGTATGTTTTAGAGTATAGCTTTCATTTTCTGATTAAAAGACATGTTTTTCTATTATGTAAGGTGTCATTAGAAGAGTTCAATGAATCTAGCCAAGAGGCAGATCATCTCTGATGTAAGAAGGTCTATTTAAAGGCAAATTATCAAAGTTGTAAAGGGTTGGGATATTTTTTGCACCATATGCAGCTTTATGTAATTTGACTGATATCAGTAATACAGAGGACTTCTTCTTGATAGACTTGAGATTCTCATGGAGTTTTTAATGTCTTTCTGATCTTATATCTTTACGTATACCACTTGCAGTGGATTTCATCTTTATTACTCAGAATTCATATGTTTTTGCTCTGACTTCCTTTATTGATGAAATGGATGTGTTTCCCTATGTTCTATGTGTAATTTTCCTTTGTTAAAGACTCTTATCTGCCTTAGTTTCCATGTCAAGGAACCTTGCCACTAAATCCATTGATTTTTTGACTCCATAGGCCCAAAGGTTGCAAGGCTGCATTCTTTTCAACCTACATACACAAAAAACAAGTTATTTTTCAAATAGAGTTAGCCATCTAATCCTATCATTATCTAATATCATAAACCCCTTCGAGAGAGCCCTCTCAGACTGAAGAGACTAAGCTTCAGAAAAAATCTGGTTTGAAACATTTACATAGAATTTTTTTATCGGCATCTAATCAGGTTAAATTTTGTGATAACACCTTCCATGCTGAAGATAGCAACTTCTTCCTTCATATTATTTGTGTACTCATGCAACTCAGAGAATTTTTTCATCCCAAGTATCCAAGCCTCTGCATATTCTAGTTTCTTCAAGTCTTCATAAAAAGTAGGTGGCTTTTCTTTCTTGAATTCATATAGTAAGTATCCCTTGTCACTCCTCCTGTAAGGATGATAACGATGATGATCATGACATATATTTGAACCAAAACTAGAATAGTACCTACATCATGATCCAAAACTAGAATAGTACCTGTACTCATCACCCCTCCTATCTGGAGTGTCCAACAACCTGCCATCTCTCACTGTGTCAGCTCTATACGACCTGTGTCTACCAAGATACCTACTTCCATATGACCCATTTATTTTTTCCTCCTGTCCATGGCTAATATGAAGTGGCCCTTCCTACTGCAATTCTAACAAGCTATGAAGAAGTATTGCATTACCCTATGCTTGTTTCTCTTATGCTTGTATTATTTTGTCATTATTTTCCTTACAGCTCCTTATTTGTTCCTTTAAGCTTCTCAATGTGTCTACCAAATTAGAAGAGTGCCCACCACGTTTCTCGTCTAATTCATAGGGAGAGTCATTGTAGCTTACCATATTGCTGTTAATTTTTATCTCTTTCTCTTGCAAGTCATTATATGTCAGCTAAACCAATGTACCTTAGTATAATTTTTGGAGGATACTCATCTGCAAGATCATCCAAATCAGTGTGATACATGTATAAACATAATCATAAAAGCATATAAACAAATAACAACTAAGTGTACCAACACATAACAACATTATATCTAGGTCCTTTGGGTCTTGGATAGATGGTGACAAGGTGCTCTGTTAAGGTACTACTTGATGTGAAGTCACTGGTTCAATTCCTTGCCCCTATCCAGGTGATATATTGGACATGATGAAAAGGTATTCATGTCAAGCTTTAAAAAAAACAACAACATTCTATCTAGAGTCCAGTCGTCATTGCATGACCATATCACTACACATATTATGACCTTATGCATGACGACATCAACCATACACATGTACGTGGACAATACACAATCATAAACATATACAATATGCAAGCGTACACATGGACAATACACAAGAATAAACATGGAAAATACACAAGTGTAAACACAGACAATACACACACATGAACACATGTGATTAAGCATAAACGGACTATACTTGTAACAACATGTAACCAATCATACAAGGACGTACATGTAGTAACATATAATCAACATGTAACCAAAAATACACTCATAATGACACAATGCATAACAACCACATCCTCTTTCACATGGCGACATCACTTCAACCATGACCGACACCATGTGTATGAAACTAGCACATAGACCACTAGGATGATTAGCACACGTGAAACTGACATGAATGCATGACCAAAACACACTGCCCATCCAGTCCAAAGGGTGAACCATGCTCTGATACCACTTTGTAACAATCACAACCCACATATACCCAAGTAACTGGCCAACTGTGTTATATGTGACGAGAGGCTACTATGATCATATTTAGCCTCCTAAGTGACCTTAAGGAAGTGGAAGTGATGAAAACACATCATACAGACCTTCCACATCAGCAAAAATACTCCCATGAACCATCCCAACCACTCAAGTAAATATCCCCTTGGTCCCACTGAGGTTTTAACCCACTTAACCTCTAGGCTCTCCCACAATATGGGTATGAGTGTGTCTAGGAGGCTCCGGATGCTCTCACAAGCCTGCATGTCTACGCCCAGGGACTAAATTTCCCAGACTTGTTCCTATGTCCACGAGATTTAAGGAAATGTTTTAGGCCCGGATTCCAGGCCACTACCTAGAACTCAATGATAAGTTTAGAAATGAAATAAAACAACAAAACAAGGATGTATTTGCAAAAATCATGACAAGGCCTAGACTGGACCCCTACTAGCCATGACACACATTTCATCAAAAATAACACAAATATGTAATCTATAGGTGTAAACAACATATCTTAACATAGGGGTCTCATACTTATCTAAGAATTGCTAAGAATCATTGTTCTCTTACATCATTAGTTGTTGTATCATCTATTAGGTTAGAAATACATTGTTTATTTATTTACAATTAAAACATGAGGATATCCATACATCATCATTGTCAAAATGCATGCTCATAACCAGGATAATAGCAATATAAATACCATGGATACATCACCATAGGATCCACATATAAACTAATAAACTTACACATCAAATTCCAAGGAAATGAATTTCTCATTAATGAATGTAAAAACCAACCGGAGATGGGAATACCACGTTCCACCTGACCATAGATTGGTTGAGCCAAACCTCTCTTCAACTAGTCACCCTCGTTCCATATTCCAAGCATGAATGTGGAACTCATAACCAACCAAAAGAACCAAACAAGCATGGATGCTACCGAAGTTCTCCACCTCACCGTGAGGAATTTTAGTGCCTCCTAGTCTCTTAGGCTTTACCGTAATCCACAGTCTGATCTAGGGATCACTAGGCCCTATACCAAGACCCACTCTCCAGGCTTTACCATACATCCCATTCTGGGAATACTAGGCCCATCATAGATAAATCCACCCCTTAGCTTTATTGCATATCCCGCCATTCACCAGTAAGGATTCCTAGTCCCACCAAGGCACACAATCTTGGCTTTACCGCAACCCACAGTATGGTTCAGGGGTTACTAGGCAAGTGGCTTTACCACAATCCTCGGTCTAGTTTAGGGATCACTAGGCCATGTGTTTTTCATTTCGGATATCCACCTTACTCAGTTTCGAATCCATCCATAAATCCATCCTAGCCAAAGCATGAGAACCCATCTCATCAAGGCTATTTATAAATGGCAAGGCTAGGCTAAAAACATTGTCACACCTATAAAAACCCATGGCATTACAGAAAATAACCACATGGAATAACATGCATTCCAAGTATAGCAAGGAAAACACACATGCAAATCAATACCTGCAAAGAATCATGTTGTAGTTTCTTGATCCTACTCTTCCTTGCTTGCTCCTTCCTTCTTCTTTCCTACTTTTCCTTTCTTGATCAAATGCCAAAGTGCTCCAAGAAAACTCTAAGTGTCCAATAGTGAGAGAGAGAGAGAGAGAGAATATGAGAGAGCTCCAAAACTAAACTAGAAAAAAAGGTACCAACTGATCCTCAAAAGCCTTTTTATTGATTACGCCTCTAGTTTCTTCATTTTCCATTATTTTCCTTCTCACATGCAACCTGTGACCTTTCACCTCCATTTTCTCCTAATTTTCATAATTTTCATAAATAAATGTGTAAAAAACATTTTTGCCTCTCTAATTCCTTTTCCAATTTCCTTAGCCATAATAAACCAAATGAACACCCACTAGGATGTTTTTCCCAACATTTATCTTGGAATAAGTATCCCATCAACCATGATTATTATTTTTAACTTTTATTACATGGAATTTTCACGAGGGTCGTTACAATTATTTTTTCCTTTATTGACTTCTATTACATGGAATTTTCACCAAGCTTGTTACAGAACCCTCCGCCTTGGGGAAATCATCCTCGGTGTTCAGCCACACATATACCTCAGCAAAACCACTAAAAAGCAACCATACTGCCCATGGAACTTTATATCACAGTTCGTTGTAGTATTTACAATTACCACTACTGAACCATGAAAAACCTACCGTTTACTGGAGCTTTATAACATAGCTCATTATGATTTTTACAATAACAACCATATATATAACCATAATTTCTATGGAGCTTTATAAATCCATCTCAATGCAATATTTACGATAATACACATGATAAACATATGCACATTTTCTCAACCAATAAATAAAATGATACGATGCCCGTATCAACAGCAAGGGATTTCATAGGCTCACACCTCCACCCTCAAAGTAATACCACGATTCACCTCCTTCCCAAGAAGTACATAATCCACTGCAAAATTAAAATACGTATCCAATGTCCAGTGCTACAATCCTGCACTATTGTACCCTCAGTGAACATTTACTGGCTCATTGTTCCAAGGAACACTCTCAATGTGCATCTGATTCCATCTGTAAATTATAATGACCAAACAAATACATCCCAAGACTTCCCTTATTTTCTATGAAGTCCCTTGGGAAATCTAGTTACCCCCTTTCGTGTAGTCACACACCTTCTAAGTTCTGTTGGCACCCCCATCCCTTGGCAAGGCTTCCTTGCATCGAAAGATACAAAAACCAAGGCATATCCCTACCTCAAAACCATCATATTTTTCATAGCATGCTCATGGAAATAAATGGACATTATTAGGTACCAATGTCCCACAATGGCCCTACTCCTGAAGTGCTCTACCAACATATTGCTTCTTGTTTCAATTCCTTTTTTTGTTGCTACTAATGCTTGTAATCAGTTCCAACCACCCAACCAGGAATTTTCATTCTTTCCTGTACCAAACACATAATGCCCATTAGACTCAAAACGAATTGAAATAAACTCAAATCATACCTCATTAGTAGCTTTTCAAGAGGTACACTTGCACTTCCGTTTACTTCCAATCACACAATTAAAACTAGTTGTTTAATCAAATCATCATATATAAACATATAACATATGATTATCTCAAAACGCAACCATCATAAATTAAAATCATGAATCACATGAAATCACCATAAACCATAATCATAAATCACATGTAACCATCACAAGTCAGAATTAAAAATAATGTGCATAAAAAAACTGAAATGAAATATTGATACTTATCCTTCATTGGTCCTTAATTTTTCTTTTGTTCTTTCAGTACACACACCAGATTGGTTTCCACACTCGGCGAGCACCCAGTGCCTTTTCTTCTCTTCAATCACGTACACATACCCATAGTGTACATCACAACACATACACCCACATACAACATACAATACCATACAATACACACACCCACACTATCATACGACACATACACCTACACCCGGTGTACAATATAATACAATACAATACATACGCCTACACCAGCATACAACACATACACCTACACTTGGTGTAAAATACAACACAATACATATACATATATAGAATACAACACAACGAATACACGTCACGATACCACGACTACATCATGCACATACAATATAGTACCGCATGCCTGCAACACAGCATGTATGACATGCACACAATACCACATGTATACCAATAATTATAAGCACAACATGTACATAGTACCACTTGTACACAACACTACCTGCACAATGTGGGCACAGCATCACATGTACATGGCACCACCTGCACAACATGTACACAACACCAAATGTTCATTGCACCACCTGTACAATGTGTACACAATACCACATGTACACAACACCATATGCACAACATGTACACGAAATCACATGTACACGACACCACCTGCACACAGCACCACATGTACAACATGTACACAAAACCACATGTACAATCATGCACACAACACCATATGTACATAGTACCATATGTAAAACACACACACAGCATTATATGTACATAGCACTACCACTATACAACATGTAGATAGAACCATACGTACACAGCACAGCATATCCAACATGTACATAACACCATATATACCTAGCATTGCATATGAAATATACACACAACGCCATATATACAACACGCATACAACATCATATGTACACAATACTACATTTACTCATCACCATAGTGTTGTAGTATTACAACAAACCCCCCCCCCCGGCCCCCATTTTTCTAGATAAATAGTATAGAAAGAACAATGGGGACCCTTTTAAATAATTCTTAGGATTATTTTTATTTTAGAAATAAAACTTAGAATTTGAGTCTATTAGATTATTTTTTTTATTCTTAAAAAACATAAGAAAACATAAAAAGCGCTCTAAGGAACCCATAAAGGACTAAAAGTACAAGAATCGGGAACTAAATCACTGAAACAGAAAATGTCGATAGGTGAAATTGTGAAAAATCGATATGTGAAACTGTGAATTGCCGATGTGTGAAGTTGAAAAGTATGTTATGTAATGGATATCAATATCACAATCTACCATATGATAAATGACGATATCCCATTCTGTCATCCAACAGAAAAAGCCATCCAATATCACATTGTCGCATGTCGCACATTGTTGCGAAAAGTTGAAACTCGTTAATCATGAAAAAGCTGATTTACAGATCCCGATAAGATAACAACTGTCAAATTCACACGAAGCCCAAGCTATCAATTTAATGATAATTCAAGTGTTTTATGATCTCGAGGTTTACAATCGATTTTATAATTATTTTAGATTTAATTCCAAGGATTCCTAGCATTATGCATGAGTTAAGGTGATATGACAGTTAATAGCATTTGACGTGATATCAACTTACGCTCTCTGGTTTTCTTTCAACAGGGTAATTCTAGAAACTTAGGCATAAAAGGATGTCGAGGATGATTGAAGCATGAAGGAAGACCGCCACCCCACCTCAGTTAGTGTTTCAACAAGAGGAAGGTCACAAGATGGCTCCTTTAGTCTTAGTCACAACATGCAACCCATAAATTGGTTCCTCAAGCTGGGAAGGGATTTATAAGTTGTTTGAGAACGAGAGTCCACAAGTAATTTTGAACAAAAAAGTTGTAGCTGATGATTCTACATCCACGGGTTCGAACTCATGGTCCGACGCAGCTAACTCTTTTCTGCACAGAATTGTTGCATGTCCTAAATGCTTCCATACAATGACTTAGTAAGATGGGTGTTAGATCATGTGGACATTTGAGATGGACAATATTTTACCAAAAACAGAACAGTCATTGGTTCTCTCAAGCCTGCAGATTTGAAGGAAATGTATAAATTGCCCAAGCCCCAGAATATATATAGCAACTATTTTGTCCAAGAATTCATGTGAGAGAATGAGCACCCTGCAAATGTGATTAAGGATGGGAGAAATGATCCTAATCACCATAAATGTGACAATAAGGGTATGTACTCAGTAGTTTCTCTTAAAATCCCTTTATTGAAAATTGTTGCAATGATGTGTCGTCTTTTTAGGTCTTCAAATACAACCAAGTTTAAGGAAGATTGGACACCCCTGATAGAAGCAACCTCTGACGGCTCATTAGGGGAATTTTGAGGTAAAAAATGGGCCTCCTAAAGAAAATGTACAATCAAAATTCAATTTATGAGAACCAATCACATTTTAGGGGATGACATCATCCCCCATGGTTGAGGTGGCATTGGTTGAGTTAAATGTACTTACTTGTCACATTCTCAACGGTGGATAAAAATTCATGGTTAACCATGGTAGTATTGTAAGCACTTTTAAAGTTACAAAGTGAAGTACTCATAATAAATGTCATTTCACACTTTTTGAATAAAATAATTTTATTGTCATTTCATATTTTTTTGAAAGAAAAAATGCATATCCCTTTACAATATTCATGTCTTTAAACACTTTTCATATATCATATTCATTTGTATATTATATATATTAATTCTTCTTATGTTATAAATCAAATCAATTCAATATGTAATATAAAATTAATACATAAAATAATATATTACATTTATTGTATTATATTATTTGATTTTTATGTAGTATATTAATTACATGTTATTATATAATTTAAATAATATAATTTTTAATTAATGATATGTTTTACAACTAAGAATTTATGAATTTATATTTATAATTGATTTTAAGTTATTTAAGTACAAAGCACAAATGCATTAGTTGTTCAATGATAATGATTTTTTCTTGAAAATATCATTTTTATTTATAGTCACATCAATACAATTTTTTTAATAATTTTATTTTGGTGCAACTTTTCAATTGAATTTAACCATGGTTACATGGATTTTGGTGCAAAAAGTGAATTGTAAATTCATAAATATTATTTTATTGGTTTATCTATTATTTTATTATTTCCTTAGGAGGCCCATTATAGACCTCAAAATTCCCCTAATGTATATTCTTGATTGGGCTAATATTCGGTCTGATAATTTGATTAAATGTATCACTATCTATAGAGAAAATTGTGATATTCCATCCAATACAGTCACTCCTTTTTATATGAGTTCATTTACCCTAGATGTTGTTTATTTTTCTACTAAATTTCTGTCATTAGGATGGAAATGGACCAGAGAAGTCAAAACCCCCATATTTGTATAGCTAGAATTTTTGTGGGAATCAAAATACCACTCTCATATGTTTAAAATATGTAATTATATAATGCTACCAGTTTTTCAAGTCATTTTTGAAAGGAGAATCTGTAGAGTCACCCATGAAGCCAATAGAAGTCTCAATTCTATAGGAAGATGGTTTGGTGAAGAATTTTTCACATACATCTGAGTTTTCGAAAGTCATGCTTGCCCTCATGTCCTACCCTTATATATAGCAAATAAATTATTGGCCAAGGAGATTTCTTATCAAACCGTAACTAATGGGTTGATTAAATTTTTGAAAGAGGCCAAAAAGACAATTTGGCCAACTTTTCCTACTACATGTGGGTCATATACTCTCGACAATTTCAAGCATGACTGTCTTGAAATTGATCTATTAAAACCCTTCAATTTCCCAATTCTACCCAATAGAAGTTATGATTCATATTTTGTTTCCAGAGAAATAACAAATCAAGTTAAGTTGCGGGCATTTACAAGCGAGCCTAATAAATTTGACGATGTGTTTGAGTCAATTCCAGAATTCTCAAGGGTTCTGCAAATAGAAACTGTAAGGTTCAATCCAGAAGAGTTGATACAATTCAAATAATATAGTGAACAGAGGAATTCTCATTTTCCAGACTACATGTTCCATAAGCCAATGCCAGAACAAATTCTAATTCCTCCAGTTCAGGTTCAAGTGCCAGAAGCAGAAAAAATTCAAATTCTGATTCCTCTAGTTCAGATTCAAGTACCAGTGACAGAACTAGAAATTGTGGATGTTCCGAAAGAAGAGAGATTTAATCAAGACTGGGAAAGTTTTGAAAAGCCATTATGCTTATCAAAATGTTATTTTAATATAAACTCTTCCTACTAAATATTCTCTAAAAATGGAAATTCATGTAGGTGAATCAAGAGTTCAACAAGTTTCCTCTAATCTAAATGATTCTAAAGATCAAAGAGAAATTTGAGAAATCTTATTCACTGCAGAGGTTTCCGAAATTTCTCATCAGCAAAATCAGACACCAAAGATAAATGGTACAGAGGAGACACAAGAAGAAACAACGGCCCAAGACATGGAGATTATCCCTGCTTTTCCAACAGCAGAAATAATTTTGAAGATTGAGGAAATACCTCCATTGGAAGTATTTTATAGTCCAAAGCATAAAGTTGTTGTATCCAGGTCAAATAAGAAATAGAAGATTGAAAATTCTCCAGAAATTCCTATGGACACAACATCAATGCAAGTTCTCTGGAAAGGAACTTAGTCAACTCCAGGAAAAGAACTTAGCCGATTATTTCAATTTGTAGGTGCTTATGCACATAAGGTAGCAGATATTGAGTCATTAATCATGGAGAAAGATCAGAAAATGGCTCAAATGGAGCAAATTTTCTTTAATGAAAAACACAGGATAGAGCAGGAGTTGCAATCAAGTATTAATAGTATGCAACTAGAGTTTGAAGGTCTCAAACTCAAACTCAAAAATGAAATTAAAGAAAAGGATTTAATAGTCCATCAATTACAAAAGAACATTCAAAAGCTCTAGGAGAATCCAAAATTTAATGAGGTAAAGAAAGAAGCAACAGAACTGGAAATATTGCTAGTAAACCAAGAGAAAGTTTTCTATCCGAAGTACAAACAGATTCAAGAGAAGATTAAAATAAGTGATAAGTTAGTCACTCAAATTTCTGATTTGAGGATTTATTATGAAGAAACTGGTGATAAAGTGTCAAAGTATATAGATTGGCAATACATTGTGCAAGGAAGAGCGGTTGATCTTCCTCGCCTTGAAGAATCAATAAAGGATATAATATTTGGAGACTAGGACATGGAAATTAAAAGTGAATAATTAGCTATCATCAAAGCTAAAAATATGTCATTTAACATCTCCGAGTATATAAAATATTCTCTTCTACAAGCCAATCCTATCCAGGAAATTCCAAAAGACACTATGCCAAAATTTAGCCTTTTGAAATAATATTGGCAAGAAACATCAAGCAGGAAAGCTCTTGAAATAGAAAACTTGACAAAGGTAAATATGGAAGTTTACTGGTATTTGTTGATCAAGCCTCACAGTCAATTGGGAGTGTTGAGGTGTCTTTACAACACAGCAATTCAACTTCTTCTAGCACTCAATGATGCAATATTCATGGGCCAGATGGAAATGCAGCCAATGCATCTCCTCCCAGCTCGAATATATGATCAAATCCTGCCAGCTCAAGGAATAGTTAGAAAGTTGATCCGAGAAACAGTTTTGAGACTGTTATAATTTCTGCATTTTAATTTCCTATTTTTTGATTTATATTTTAGATTAGATTAAGAAGACTTCTTTCACAAGCCTTCTATTTTTGTAATATTAATTGGTATTTAAACCCCTTTCATATATTTAGAAAGGGGTCTATATTTTTGAGAAGGGGGCTTTTGGAACTTACACTATTGTTTGAACAGAAGTATCTAATTGAAAGTCTGAGCCCAGAGGCTATCTTTCAGAACTAGGCTATGATGCAACATGTACTATTATCTGTGCATTAATATTTTTATGTTTCTGAGATTTTAGAAAACTTGTTTCTATCTATTTGTCTCTTTCTGATAAGCATTGAAATGATATATATTCTTATTACTATTGATAAAATGTATTGAATGATATGTTGTTAGATAAGTGAATTTGAAAAAAATTATATGATTAATGTTCTTCATCAACTAAATCAATTACATTGATTTAGTTTCTTTAATGTGATTACATTCATTTAGCATGCAAATGATCTATATTGTTTCATGCTTATGAAATCTTACTCTATAATCATATAAATCGGTCCATCCTCGGAAGTAGTTAGAATTATTTTTATTTATGTTATCATTAGAATATATCACCCCATTTTTGTTTATTTTATTCCATTGTTATATAAAAAATTTAATTATATGGGAAACTAGTCCCTATATACCAAATCAGACCCACCATTTCAATGGAAAAGGAGTTGCAAGGAGTTTCTTTAACTTCCCGACTGGGTGAAACCCCTAATGTTGAGGAAGTCACTCTCCAACCTTCAACATTTTTGGCGCTAGAAGGAGGGAATCCAACTATGTATGGCATATAAAGCTGAATCTCAATTGAAAAGCCAACATAAGAGTCAAACTCCCTCCAAATTTTCTACGGCTTCTAGATCTCATTCACTATCTCCTAGTCACAAGCATAAAGTTGTAGGACCATTTCTTACATCTCCTGAAACATTATCTCGTAGACCTTCTTCAGAATACATTCCTGAAACTCTCAAAGTTCAATCTTTGATTGAAATATTAAAACAAATATCTATATCTCCAGATAAGAGAACCAATCCAGAAGTTTTTGAAGAAATCATTACATCTAATTTTTTAAGTACTGGTGTGTTAACCCAATCACAAAGCGAAAAACTTGGGATAACTCCTTTCAAGTTTCCTATTTTATCTCATTGCAATAAAGTAACAACATCAGCATATCAATCAAGTATCAATGAGATCACATCATCTTCATTCTCATTTACTCCCACCATCTCTTCTAATCAACCCATTTCTCTTCATCAACCCATTTCTACTCAAAAACTCAGTGTTGATGTAAGTAGTACTAGTTCAGTAGTAAGTTCTTCTCCATCGATATCTGCTTTTGGACCCACTAGCTCATATTCACAAGCAGAAACTCAAAAAATGGCCAACCTACCATGGGTTCATCAGGGAGCTATTCAAATGAAAAATTTACATCCTCTCCTGAATCTTCCAGAAAAATGGTTACCAAAATATAATCCTGACGATGGCCTTCCTGCTGAAGAACATCTTAATAATTTTATGTTGGTTATGAGTCTCCATGGTATGCAACATGAAGATGTTATAGTAATATTGTTTCCATATACTTTTCAAGGATCTGTAGGATCCTGGTATTTTTCTGTCCCTTCCAATTCATAGGAGATTGGAATACTTTTCAAGACTGATTTCTTGCTAAATATGGTGATGATAGGACAATTGCCTCCTTAATCGATTATCTTTCTAATTTAAAATCTAATTCAAATGAAAATATCAAATATTTCAACTCAATATTTAACAAGTTATTGAATAAAATTACAGCTGCCTCTCGACCAAGATTGGATGTGAAAATAGAGTGGTAGATATCTTCTCTTCCTTCTAATATAGCAATTTTTGTAGATAGAGACAATAAGCCTACCCTTGTAGAAAATATGAAAGAAGTGTTTTCTGTTGAGAGAATAATTGTAGCTTTAGAAAAGAAGACCTAGTTAGAAGATAAAAAATATAAAAAAGTAACATCTAAAGATGAGAAAAAGAAGAGAAATCCCAAAGATCCCTTCGATCTTGAAGGATTGCAAAAGGTCCTGAAGACCATGTCCAATGAAATTGTTGAAATCAAAAAATAAGTTGTTGAGACTTCTAGTTAAAAACCCTTTATATGTTTTAGAAAAAATCAGTTGTCTTTGTCACAGCCCCCCAATATCATTTCTAATGTTGAATCTAAAGAAGAAGAAGAAGAAGAAGAAGAAACTATAGCTTTTGTCGACAAATCTCAAGATGAATAAGTAGTTGAATTACATGGATTATGGGACTTTTTCTTACATTCCTCTGATGAAGAGATAGAATCTAAAGCAATGCTTGTTAGCACTAGAAGTAAGGCTTCTGCATAACCAAATCAATCAATACAGGAACAGAAAGTCCCAAATTCTATTGCTAAAGACAAACCTGTCAATAAAAAACCACCAGTCAAACCATCTCAGCAAGTTATTACTGAATCCCTGCCGATTAAATCTACACCCAATCCTCAATCTAAAACTTTGGTAGTATCTGACACTATTGAATACAACATTTTCGAGGATATGAACAAGATTAAAGCTAATATTTCTCTTCATGAAGTTAGCAAATTAAAGAAACAACATAATATCTTATTGAAATATTTGAATGCAGTTACTACATCTATTCTTCCTTCAAATATTATTGATAAAGTTGCTAATGGGATAGGGAAACCTCAAATTGACAATTCAAATAAAGTAAATGCTTCATATGATATTTTGATTGGTGATAGATCCAATTCTCACACCCCTCCTTTCCTCTTAACTTATGAAATATACAATAGAAATGTTCATAATTGTTTGATTGATTCTGGAGCATCATCCAATATAATGCCATATTCAATTTGCGAGAAGTTAAATATCACACCATAGAAATCATCACTTAGCATAGTTCAATTGGATAGAACAAAGGTTAAGGTCTTAGGAGAAATCAATTCAGTAAGTATTCGATTGTCATTAAATCCAAAAGTCGCTCAGATTATTGATATATTGATTGCTGACATCCCTAAATTCTACGGTTTAGTTCTTAGCAGAGACTAGTTCGAGAAATTACATGGCTATTTTGCAATGGACTGGTCTCACATGTGGCTTCCATACAATGGAAAACCCAACCAAATCAGAGATGATCATGAAAATCATATGAAATACTCAGTTGCAAATCTTGGAGAATAAAATGAACCCATAGCATTTAACAATAATATTTTGGTTAATTATTCTACATATTCATTCTTGGGGAATTTTAATGCTAAAAGTTCACCTTTCTTGATCGATTCTGTTAATTCATGAATAGAAAATTTTTTCCAAAATGATTTGATGAGATGCTTAAATTTCTAAGAAGAAACAATAATCTATTATCTATTTTGGAAACTTTTCTTTGATGGATCAAGATCCAATGATGGTGCAGGAGTAGGGTGCATGATTGTTAGTCCAAAAGGTGAAAAAACTATGCTAGCTTGTAGACTTGAGTTTGAATGTACTAACTATATTGTTGAATATGAATCTTTAGTTTAAGGTCTTCGTAAAGCAATAAGTCTTGATATACAATATATTCAAGTATTTGGAGATTCAGAAATTGTCGTAAGACAAGTACGAGATGCTATTCATTGTCTCTTAATCCACTTGAAACATTATCAATCTTTGGTTCAAGACCTCACATCTCATTTTTTAGCATTCAATATCTCTCTTATTCCTAGATCACAAAATTCCAATGTTGATCTTTGGCTAACGTTGCATCCAAGCTAATTCCACCAGAAGATTTTAGTCTTGTCAAATTCTCTATCAAATTGATTTTTCGTCCATCTATGCCGGATAGTGTTACTAGTTGGCGAGTTTTCAACGACGATAGTAATATTTTAAGTTTTCTTACTTCTGAAAAATCATATGATGATCAAATTCTAGATGAATATGAACATGATAATCAAATCAAGCAACAAGATTATAAGAATATTTTACCAAATTCTGTGGTAAAACTTGAATATTTATACAATTTAAAAGACAAATTCAAAAAAATCAACAATTGCAAACTACAAAGTTCTACTTTGAAGTCTGAACTAGTTAATTTAGGATCTGATAAAGAACATCAAGATATAAATCTAGGGCTTACCCTTTCATTTAAAGAAATAAATGCATTCATTTCCTTATTGAAAAAATACAAAGATATTTTTGCATGGAATTATGAAGATCCTAAAACCTACAACCTATCTATCATTAAACATATTATCCCTATGGTACCTGATGTTCAACCCATGTTGCACAAGCTCAGGAAAATACATCCAAATTTGGAAACTCAAATAAAAAATGAGTTAAACAAACTTTTGAAAGCCAAATTTTTTTTCCTGTTAGACATTCAAAATGGGTTTCTAATCTAGTACCCGTGAGAAAAAATAATGGTGATATTCGAATTTGTATTGACTTTAGAAATATGAACAAATCATGTCAAAAATATAATTTTCCTTTACCATCAATGGAACAAGTTTTACAGTTAGTAGCAGGTTCAGTATTAATGTCTTTTTAGATGGATTTTTAGGATATAACCAAATTTTTGTTCATCCAAAGGATCATTTGAAAACCACATTTAGAACGAAATGGGGAACTTATGCATACCAAAAGATTCCATTCGTATTAATGAATGCAGGAGAAACTTTTCATAGGGCCATGGATATTGCCTTTAAAAAATTGATAAATCAAATAGTGGTTGTTTATATTTATGACATAACCATATATTCAAAAAAGAGAAACATTCATTTTCATGACTTAAAATAGATCTTTGAAAGATGCAGAAGATTTGGGATTTATCTTAACCCAAAGAAGTCAATTTTTTTCTTTAAGTGAAGGTAAACTTCTTGGTTTTATCATCTCAAAAAATGGAATGTGTATTGATCCCGACAGGATTAAAACAATTTCAGAAATTCCACTACCACATAACAAAAAATCAATTCAATCCTTTTTAGGACAAATAAATTTCGTAAAACGATTCATTCCATATTTTTGACATATTTTACTTCCATTGCAAAAGATGATAAAGAAATATGCATTGTTTAAATGAGGAGAGCAAGAAAAAGAAGAAATTCAAATTATTAAACAAGCAATCATTGATGATCCTTCTCTCTCAACTCCAAATTTTACCAATGATTTCATTATATATAATTCTGCTTTTGATCTATCATATGTCGCAGTATTAACTCTGCCAGATGATAAAAATATTGAAACTCCAATTGCCTTTTTTAGGTCTAATTTTCAAGGAGTTGAATTGAACTATACAGGAGTTGAAAAATGAGCATTTTCAGTTTATAAAGCGGTCAAATATTTTCACCCTTTTCTTTTGAAAGCTCATGTCAAATTAATCGTTCCTTTCTCATCAATCAGACAAATACTTATACAGAAGGAACTAGGAGAAAAGAGAGCTAATTGGGTAACTACCATGCAAGAATACGACTTAGAAATTAAACCTACTAAAATTGTGAGAGGATGAGGATTTTTCATATTGATTACAGGAATGAATGATACATCACTTGATGAGGTAACTTCTACCATTGAATAGTTCACCGAGGTACTCAATATTAACCCTGAACCTCAGTATGTTGATTTAATATTTTATCTAAGGAATGGTTATGATTCACTTAATTTGGATTCCAAAAGAAAACGAGCATTAATATTGAAGGCTAATCAATATCAATTAGTCAATGATGTGTTATTTAGAAAAAATTATGATTATGTTTTACTCAGATGTCTAGAAAAAACTGAAATACTTAATGTGCTTCAGGAACTTCATGATGGACCAACAGGTGGACACTTTGGTGGAGATACCATAGCCCATAAAATTTTACTTACAGATTATTATTGGCCAACATTATTCAAATATGCACACATCTAGGTCAGAAATTGTAAAACTTGTCAAACTATGGTAGGAAAACAAAGAAAAGCCTCAGTTCCACTTCAACCAGTCAATATGGAACAACCTTTCGAACAATGGGGACTCGATATAATAGGTGAGATCGTTCCTCATTCTTCTAAATAGCATAAATATATATTGACTACTACAGATTATTTTATGAAGTGGGTAGAAGCAATACCTCTAAGGAAAACCAACTCTGAAAATATTATTGACTTCATTGATCAATTTATCATCACAAGGTTTGGTGTCCCTTATGCTTTAGTATTTGACAATGCCTCTTATTTTTCTGGAAATGCCATGACTAAATTTTCTTTGAAAAGAGGGTTTAAATTGAAATATTCTGCAAATTATTATCCTCAGGGAAACGGTTTGGAAGAATCCACAAATAAAAACCTCATAAGAATAATTAAACACACCATTTATCAAAACCAGAAGAATTGGCACAAAGCTTTGACTTTTGCATTATGGGCAGATAGGATAACTAAAAAAGCTTCAATAGGAACTTCTCCTTTTCGATTGGTATATGGGAAGGAAGCAGATTTACCTTTAAACATAGGTATCCTGTCAACGGCCCTAGTACAATTCATTAACGAACAACCTTTCTCTTCATTACAATTAAGAGTGTCACAAACAATTAAAATGGAAGAAGAAATAGAAAAGGTTAAAATGGTACATAACCATCATCAACAATTGATTAAAATTTCATTTGATTCAAATACATTTAAAACTAAACAGTTTGAAATTGGAGATTTGGTTTTGAAATGGGATAAAGTGCATGAGGACAAAGGAAAACATACAAAATTTCAAAAACTATGGCTTGGTCCTTTTCAATTAAGCGAAAAAAATAGGTCCATCAACTTTTGTTTTGCAAATTTTACAAGGGAAGAAGGAAACTCTTCCTGTTAATGGTCTTATCCTCAAAAAATAATTTTCTTGAAAGAACAAGCAATTCTTTTGTATAAATATGTACATACTTTAATTTATAATAAAACAGGTTTTTGTAGTTTTACACAAAACGTGAAACACTTCATCATTTTCTTGAACATGAAAGTGTTAATCTTCAAAGATATAAAACTAGGAAATAAATTATTTAATTGAAATCTCTATTTCCTTGGAAAATTTTGATTCAAAATAGCCAAATTAGAAAGAAGAATTTTTCTAAACCATGTAAATTGAAAGATTATTTTGACTTGCATCAATTTCGAAAAGTTATTTTTACAATGTATAGGATTTTGTTGAAGTATTGGCATCTTTTACTTAAATGGTCATCCAAAAGCTCATAAGGAGACAAATTATAACCTCCCCGTTCATTCGTATTAGATATTTTTCGAAGTGTAATTCAAAAAAATAAAAAACTTTAAACTTAAGAGATCTCATTGCGAGTCAACTCATAATGTTCATAGGAAACTAGTAAACTTGACATTATCAAATTGGCTACCAAACCAGGATAATGGCTCTAGGCCTAAAAAACCTAAGACAGGGATCTCATCACGAGTTAGCTTATTCAAATTTACTAATAACCAATGAATTAAATCATCACTTCTGGCTACCAAACCAGGATAATGATTTTAAAGTGACAAAACAAAAAATGAAAAAATAATTGCATTACCTTTGGAAATGTCTATTATGTTATGAATGGGATACATGATCATTTTGGTTAAATAGTAACCATGTCGAGGCTATGAATTCCTACTAGCAGTAGCGACTCTACTAGTGAATAATAATTTCATCAAACAAGCTAAATTTTGACTGAATTCCTAATTATCTTTTCAAATTACTACAATTTGATTTATTTAGAGAAAAAAATCATTTGCAAAAGTAAGAAAAAAATGTCAAGTAAAACTAAGCTATTTGAATTAAAATTTACCTATATTAAAGATAGATTTCAACAAATATAATTTCCTAAAATATTGTCTTTTAAGTATTAATATTTATTAGAGATTCTAGATTCATCTAGTGTATCACCAATTGTTGTAGTATTACAACAACCCCCCCATTTTTCTAGATAATTAGTATAGAAAGAACAATGGGGACCCTTTTAAATCATTCATAGGATTATTTTTATTTTAGAAATAAAACTTAGAATTTGAGTTTATTAGATTAAATTTTTTTATTCTTAAAAAACATAATAAAACAAAAAAAACACTCGAAGGAACCCATAAAGGACTAAAAGTATAAGAAGCAGGAACTAAATCGTCGAAATAGAAAACGTTGATAGGTGAAATTGCGAAATTGCGAAAAGCTAATATGTGAAAATATGAATCGTCGATGTGTGAAGTTACGAAGTACATTATGTAGCTTATATCGATATCGCAATCTGTCTTCCAAAAGAAAAATACATCGCAATATCGCATTGTCGTATGTCGCACATTATTGTGAAAAGTAGAAACTCGTTATTCATGAAAAAGCCGATTTACGGATCCCGATAAGATAAAAATTGTAAAACTCACACGAAGCCCATGCTATCAATTTAATGATAATTCAGGTGTTTTATGATCTCGAGGTTTGCAATTGATTTTATTTTTATTTCAGATTTAATTCCAAGGATTCCCATTATGCATGAGTTAAGGTCATATGACAACTAATATCATTTAACGTGGTCTCAGCTTATGCTCTTTGGTTTTATTTCAACAAGTTATTTCCGGAAAATTAGGCATAAAAGTATGTCGAGGCTAATTAAAGCACGAAGGAAGACCACCACCCCACCTAAGTTAGTTGTTCAATAAGAGGAATATCAAGAGATGGCTCCTTTAGTCTCAGCCACAACATGCAACCCAGAAATTGGTTCCTCAAGTTGGGAAGGGATCTATAAGTTGTTTGAGAACGAGAGTCCAAAAATAATTTTGAATAGAAAAATTGTAGCTAATGATTCTGCATCCACGGATTCAGACTCCTAGTCTGACGCAGCTAACTCTTTTCTGCACAGAATTGCTACATGTCCTAAAATGTTGTCATACACTGACTTAGTAAGATGGGTGTTATATCATGTGTAAATTTGAGATAGACAGTTTTTTACCAAAAACAGAACAGTCATTGGTTCTCGCAGGCCTACAGATTTGAAGGAAATGTATAAATTGCCCGAGCCCCAGAAAAGATACGACAACTATTTTTTCCAAGAATTCATGCGAGAGAATGAGCACCCTGCAAATGTGATTAAGGATTGGAGAAATGATCCTAATATCCATAAACGCGATGATAAGTGTGTGTACTCAGTAATTTCTCTTAAAATCCCTTTCTCGCAAACAGCTGCATTGATGTGTCATCTTTTTGGGTCTTCAAATACAACCAATTTTAAGGAAGATTGGACACCCCTTATTGAAGCAGCCTCTGATGGCTATATTCAGGATTGGGCTAATATTATATCTAATAATTTGATTAGATGTATCACTGTCTATAGAGAAAATCGTAATCTTCCATCCAATACAGTCACTCCTTTTTATATGAGTTCATTTATCCTAGATGTTGTTTGTTTTTCTACTGAATTTCCGTCATTAGGATGGAAATGGACCAGAGAATTCAAAACCCCCATCTTTGTACAGTTAAAATTCTTGTGGGAATCAAAGTATCACTCTCATATGTTTAAAATATGTAATGATTTAATGTTCCCAATTTTTCAAGTCATTTTCGAAAGGAAAATCTCTAGAGTCACCCATGAACCCAATAGAAGCCTCAGGTCTATAGGAAGATGGTTTGGTGAAGAATTTTTCACATATATTTGAGTTTTCAAAATTCATGCTTGCCCTCATGTCCTACCCTTATATATACCAGATAAATTATTGGCCAAGGATATTTCTTATCATACCATAGGTAATGGGTTGAATAAATTTCTGAAAGAGGCCAAAAAGACAATTTGGCCAACTTTTCCTATTTCATGTGGGTCATATACTCTTGACAATTTCAAGCATGTCTATCTTGAAATTGATCGATTAAAACCCTTAAATTTCCCAATTCTATCCAACAAAAGTTATGATATATGGTGTTTCTAGAGAAATAAAAAATCAAGTTAACCTGCGGGCATTTGCAGCCGAGCCTAATAAATTTGACGATGTGTTTGATTAAATTATAGAATTCTCTGGGGTTCTACAAATTGAAACCGTAAGGTTCATTCTAGAAGAGTTGATACAATTCAAACAATATCGTGAACAAAGAAATTCTCATTTTCCAGACTACATGTTCCACAGGCCAATCCCTGAACAAATTATGATTCCTCCAGTTTAGGTTCAAGTGCCAGACGAATAACAAATTCAAATTATGATTCCTCCAGTTCATATTTAAGTACCAGTGGCAGAACCAGAAATCGTGGATGTTCCACAAGAAGAGAGATTTAATCAAGACTGGGAAAGTTTTGAAAAGGCATTATCTAATACCAATACACTTTTTGAACAGAATGTTATTTTAATAGAAACTCTTCCTACTGAAGATTCTCAAAAAAAGGAAATTCATGTAGGTGAATCAAGTGTTCAACAAGTTTCCTCTAATCTAAATGATTCTAAAGATCAAAGAGAAATTCAAGAAATCTCATTCACTGTAGAGGTTTCTGAATTTCTCTTTAGCAAAATCAGACACCAAAGATCAATGATACAGAGGAGAGACAAGAAGAAACATCGGCCCAAGACATGGAGATTATCCCTGCTTTTCCAAGAGCAGAAATAATTCTTAAGATTGAGGAAATACTTCCATTGGATGTATTTTATAGTCCAAAGCATAAAAAAAAATTATCCATGTCAAAGAAGAAATGGAAGATTGAAAATTCTCCAGAAATTCCTATGGACACAACATCAATGCAAGTTCTTTGGAAAGGAACTCAGACAACTCCAGGAAAAGAACTTAGCCAATTATCTTAGTTTGCAGTTGCTTATGCAGATGAAACTATTCATAAGGCAGTAGAGATTGAGTCATTAATCATGGAGAAAGATAAGAAAATGGCTCAAATGGAGCAAAGTTTCTTTAATCAAAAACAAAGGGTAGAGAAGGAGTTACAATCAAGTATTAATAGTTTACAACTAGAGTTTGAAGGTCTCAAATTCAAACTCGAAAATGAAATTAAAGAAAAGGATTTAATAGTCCATCAATTATAGCAGAACATTCAAAATCTCTAGGAGAATCTAGAACTTAATGAGGTAAAGAAAAAAGCAACAGAACTGGAAACATTGTTGGTAAACCAACAGAAAATTTTCTATCCGAAGTACAAACCTATTCAAGAGCATATTAAACTAAGTGATCAGTTAGTCACTCAAATTTCTGATTTGAGGATTTATTATGAAGAAACTGATGATAAAGTGTCAAATTATATATATTGGCAAGACATTGTGCAAGGAAGAGCGGCGATCTTCCTCGCCTTGAAGAATCAATAAAGGATATAATATTTGGAGACTAGGATATGAAAATGAAAAGTGCAGAATTAGTTATCATCAGAGCTAAAAATATGTCATTTAACATCTTCGAGAATATAGAATATTATCTTCTACAAGACAATCTTATCCAAAAAATTCCAAAAGATACTATGCCAGAAGTCAGCCTTTTGAAACAATATTGGTAAAAAACATCAAGCAAGAAATATCTTGACATAGAAAACTTGACAAAGGTAAATATGGAAGTTTACTGGTAATTTTTTATCAAGCCTCACAGTCAATTGGGAGCGTTGAGGTGTCTTTCCAATGCAGCAGTTTAGCTTCTTCAAGCACTCAGTGATGAAATATTCATGGGCCAGATGAGAATGCAGTCAATGCATCCCCCTCAGCTCGAAAATATGATCAAAGCCTACCAGCTCAAGGAACAGTTGGAGAGTGGATCCAAGAAGCAATCTTGAGACTGTTATAATTTCTGCATTTTAATTTCCTAGTTTTGGTTTATAGTTTATATTAAATTAATAATACTTCTTTCACAAGTCTTCTATTGTTGTAATATTAATTAGTATTTAAACCCCTTTCATGCATTTAGAAAGGGGTCCATATTTTTGAGAATGAGGCTTTTGGAACTTACACTATTTTTTGAACAGAAGTATATAATTGAAATTCTGAGCCCAGAGGCTATATTTTCATAACTAAGCTATGATGCAACGGGTACTATTATTTGTATATTAATCATTTTAGTTTTCTGATATTTTAGCAAACTTGTTTCTATCTATTTGTCTCTTTTTGATAAGCATTGAAATGATATATATTCTTATTACTATTGATAAAATGAATTGAATGATATGTTGTAAGATAAGTGACTTTGAAAATTTTTACATGATTAATGTTCTTCATCAACTAATTCAATTACATTGATTTAGTTTCCTTAATGTGATTACATTCATTTAGTATGCAAATGATCTATATTGTTTCATGCTTATGAAATCTTACTCTGTAATCATATAAATCAGTCCATCCCGGGAAGTAGCTAGAATTAGTTTTATTTATGTTATCATTAGAATAGATCACCCCATTTGTGTTGATTTTATTCCATTGTTATATAAATTATTTTCTTATATGGGAAACTGGTCCCTATATCCCCATTCGGACCCACCATTTCAATGGAAAAGGAGTTCCAAGGAGTTGCTTTAACCTCCCAACCGGGTGGAATCCCTAATGTTGAGGAAGTCACTCTTAACCTTCAACAAGTCCCAATACTGTAATTTATCTAGGGGCTGCCATCAATTTCATGACCAAGGAAACTATGTTGAAACTCAACCTCCAAGGGACTTTGAGGAAAACCACAACAGTTTTGAAACTTCAAGATCAGTCCACAGTAACTCCGGAAGGAATTGTTGAGGATGTTATGGTTTCAATTGACTCTTGGGAGTATCCTATATATTTCCTAGTTATGCAGTCAAAAACCAATTTTAATGGATATTCTCTCATCTTAGGGATACCTTGGTTAACTACTTCCAATGCTTATATCAACTGTCGGGCTGCAAACATGACTATTAAGAATGGGCCCTTGTCTAAATAGCTGGTATTATATCCTCTAGACCAGCCTTCCATTGATCGTGATCTACCTATATGGTTGGAGGATGAAGAAGATGAAGTATACAACAGTACCCCCATTTTTACCATAGATGTTGTTCTTAGAGGGGGGAAGCTTGATGAAGATGAACTCATCGACCATGTCATTCAAAACCAGTCCCCCACTAACAACCCGCTTGAAAAAGTAGTCAAAGAATCTGAATACCAACCTTGGATGGAACTGTAATCAGTTGATTTAACCTCTAAAACCACAAATAATGTCGAGTTTGGCCCATTAGAATCTCTAAACATTAACTCAAACCTCTCAGATAGAGACGAAGAGCAGCTATGCTAGCTTTTGAAAGAAAACCTAGATGCATTTGCTTGGGATTACAAGGAAATGAAAGGGGTGTATCCCTCAGTATGAAAACATCATATTTACATTAAGGAAGGATGCAAGCCTATTCGCCAACCCCAAAAGCAGATGAACCCAACTCTAAAATACATAGTCAAGGAATAATTGCAGAAATTGTTGGATGCAGGTTGAATTTATCCTATATCAGATAGTAAGTGGGTATCTCCTCTTGTCCTAGTCCCAAAGAAGAATTGAAAATGGCGAATCTGTGTTGATTATCTGGAACTCAACAAAGCCACCAAGAAGGACCATTTCCCTTTGCCCTTTATAGACCAATTCCTAGATTTCCTTGCAGGAAATAAGTTCTTTTCCTTCTTAGATTGGTTCAGTGGGTATAACTAGATCCAAATCAACCCTGAAGACCATGACAAGACTACTTTCACATGCCCTTGGGGTACCTTCACTTACCTAGATTACCTATTCTCTCCCGTTGCATTGTGATTATCAACTACCTTCCGAGTTGTCTTGAGAAATAGCTAGTCCATGACTCAGTTTAAATATACATAGATGATTTCAAAACCTATGGGGATGAATTCCAGGAAGCTATCTCCAATTTGGGAAAAGTGTTGAAGAAGATGCATTGAGATTCATCTCTCCTTGAGCCCATAAAAATGTGAATGCTTGAAAAGAGTAGGAGTTTTATTGGGGCACTCAATCTCCCAAGTAGGAATACAGGTGGACCTGAACAAAATCACCATCATCAAAAGGGTACCTGGTCCTAAAAATCATAGACATGTCAGGAGTTTCTTGGGGTTAGCTGGCTACTATAGAAGGTTCATCAAATATTACAGCAAGTTGGCTTCACCACTATTTGGTTTGTTGGCCAAAGATTCTGAGTTCACTTGGTCCAGTATTTTTCAAGAAGCTTTTGAGCTCATTAAGCGAAATTTTACTACTGCCTCCATTTTCCTAGGTCCAAATTGGACTCTGCCTTTCCACACCCACACTGATGCATCAGAAAAAAATTTGGGTTAGCATTGGGGTAGTTAGAAGACAAATTACCTTATGCAATATATTTCATCAATAAGAACTTGTCCAAGGTTGAACTCAATTACACTGTCACAGAGAAGGAGATGTTATCCATTGTCCATGCTTTAAACAAATTTAGACATTATTTCACTGGTTATCAGACCTTTGTACACACTGAAATTGCAGCCATCAAATATTTAATGAAAAAACTAGGTGTTAATGCTAGAATAATTAGATGGTTGTTAATATTACAATATTTTGACCTAACCATTGTTGATAAACCTGGAAAGAAGAATGTTGTTGTAGATTTTTTATCCATGTTAGCTCTATTTGCAGATGAATAAGGAATGGTGTATGACAATCTACCAGATGAACTTATCTTCGCTATCTCAACACTCTCACCATGGTTTTATAACATAGCTAACTACTTGGCTGCTAAAAATTTCCCTCCTAACCTCTCATTCAAGGAGAAAAGAAAGATCATGAGAAAAAGCACCCCTTTCAAATGGATTGGGGGAAATCGCTTCAAGCTAGGCTCTGGCCAAATTCTCAAAAGATGTGTGAGGGATGTAGATATTTTTTATATCCTCTCTGCATGTCATGATAGCCCCCGTGGAGACCACTTTGCTGCAAAAAGCACTTCCTTCAAAGGTTTGCAAGCATGTTACTATTGGCCTACCCTTCACCGGGATGCCATAAGATACACTAGCAGGTGTGACCAATTCCAAAGGATGGGGAAACCTACACAGAGGGATGAGATGCCTTTCCACCCTCAGGTGGCTCTTGGGCCATTTGAAAAGTGGGGCATGGACTTCATTGGACCTATTGATCCACCATCTGGCCAGAAAAAGTATATCATAGTTTGTAACGACTACCTTACAAAGTGGGTTGAAACAAAAGTTGTGAAGGTAGCAACCGAGAAGAAAGTAGCATAATTTCTAAGAGAGAAAGTGTTTTACAAATTTGGATACCCCAAAGAGGTAGTCACTAATCAGGGAGGGATTTTCACATCTCATCTCATTGCGAATCTTCTGAGGAGGCACAAGATAAAGCATAAGACTTCCACTGCCTACCACCCTCAAGAAAATGGCCAAGTAGAAGTGTCAAATAGAGCCTTGGAGAATATCCTCACCAAGGTTGTGAGCAACAACATAAAATATTGGGTGGAAAAATTGTTAGAAGTTACTTGGGCCTACAACACTACTTGGAAAACAACAACAGGGTTCACTCCTTATGACCTGGTCTATGGAAAAAAAGCTCTGCTTTCAATTGAATTTGAGTTAGACCTAGATATATCAAATTCCCAACAAGAGAGGTTGTTACAATTAAATAGATTGGATGAGTTCAGGATGCAAGCACTCCTTCACACATAAGTGATTCAACTGCAAAGGAATGTCTGGCATGGCAAGTACATTAAGGAAAATACCTTTCAAGAAGGATATTGGGCGTTGTTGTATGACTCAAGGTTTAAGGATTTCAAAGGAAAAATAATGACATGATGGTTGGGACCCTACAAAATGGACAAATTTTATGATAATGGCGCAATCACAGATCATAACCATAGATGAGGAATGAATTCCCCTACTTGTCAATGGGTACAGGCTTAAGGTTTAAAAAAATCCCTTGTCTAGGGCGGAATTTATAAATTCAATAAACAGGGAGGTGTATTTCATGGGAGACTCTATAGTTTCCAATAACTCCCCCTCCTAGAAAAAAATAAAAATAAAGAGGCATGGGTGAAAACCTCTCTGAGGCACCCAAGGCAAACTCTAGGGTTGAAAACCTCCATGAGGCAATCCTAGAGCAAAAAAGAAAGAGAGAAAAAGAAAAAAAACAGAAAATAAAATATCCTTGGGTGAAAACCTCTTTGAGGCGCCCAAGGTAGGCTTGTGCGTTGAAAACCTCTGTGGAGGCAGACCACTTTCCTTCCAAAAAAAAAAAAAGAGAGGAAAGAAAGAAACAAAAAAAGGAAACAGAAGGAAAATAAACTATGAAATTATTTGTTTTTCTATTTTGCAGGTTATTGATCAAAGATGGTTTTTGGAAACCATAAGAGAAGTTTCTCTTAATTTATCCTTATCCTCTTCTTGAACACTCCATGGGCCACTCTAGCATACACCCATTCATCCATTTCACCGCTCAAATAGCCAAAAATTTCATTTTATTCTCCTAATTGTAATTTCCACAGGAAAATCTAGCAACTACATGATTCCTGTAACACTACAAGAAACTCCTGTAAATGTTATAGGAAACTCATTAATGAAGGGAGAAGTTATCTCAAGGATTTTTGAACTTCAAGGAGAGCATGATAATTTATGTTTTTCTTGTACCTACCATTCCCAACCCCTTATTTCACTCCATGCACAAGGATTCACTCTCTAAACACTATGTTTCAACATTAGTGGCTAGATCATCTAAAACTTGGCATGAAACCTCTTCACTCACATATCCTCCACTCCATTCATTCCATGACTCCCTTCCTAGCCTCCATAAACCATTTCCCTCCATTTCTGAGCAAACTGAAGCAAGAAGAAGACTACTACAGGAATTTTAAATTTTCCTGTAGCAAATCTGTGTGTGGCATAGCAAGGCCAAAAGATGAATAAAAGTTGATGAGGATGACTCCAAAAGAACACAAGAAGACCCCATGAGGGAAATCTCATCAAACATGGCACCTAAAGACCTCCATGCAACACCTACAAGAAGAAAAAAAATAAAACAAAAAAAAGTTAAGCAGCGCACTCAAAAAATACAAGCAGCTCACTCAGAAAAAGTTGCTCACTCAGAAAATAAACAAGGAAGTAAAAATATAGCAAAGAAGAGATCATGGCTGCAATCACCAGCTCCAGCTCCTTGCACTAGCTCATTCGGCACCACACCATCACTAGTTAGGCTCAGGTATGGCCCTTCACCTTTCGCTATGCATTCATAATGAACAAAATGGTTTAATGTCGAGTTTTAGAAATTTAAAAGGAAAAAATGTGGACAGTTAACTTGGCCACCTTCGTAAAGTTAAACTGGAGGAAAAGTAAAATTAGATGCCACTTGGGCAAGTCAAATCAAGTCAAGAGGGAGTGAATGGGTATGAAGAAGGTGATTACGAGGCTCAACAATCATTAACTGGAGTGGGACCAACGGTCTCAAAGAGGAAAACTCGCACATCGCTCCAAATTTAGTTTTAAAATCCATAAAGGTGAGTTCTGTCTCATTTTCACCATTCCGTTGAGAATTTCAAAGAGCAGAAAGAGAAAGAGAGAATTGGGAGCCATCAGGGGAGCAATATCAAGATTAGATCTTGCATGCACCATCATGCTATAGGAAATAGATATTTTCTACATGCAACTTCAGAGGCAGATCAGCAAGGGTACAGAGGGCAACACAGAGTCACCTGTGGGTGAAATTAATTCCCAAAGCCAGCATCTCTCGTGAAAAAACACCAAAGGACAAAGGTAAGTAGTTTCCATCCTCCAGCACTAAGATTTCTCCTTGAAATTTACATACATCAAGTTAAATTTGGTAATTAAAGGGTTGAAAATTTGCATTTGTTTAAAGACCTCCATCTCCAAGACATCTTCACATAACTCTCAAACATCTCACAACCTTCATAACATAGGGATTAAAATGGGAGGGACATTCAACAGAAAGGATCCCACCAACATTAATATAATTAAGCAGCATCCTCAAGTCATGGAAATCTTTAGAAATCACCAATGGCTAGGATTCTTCGAGCTTTTGAAAGGTTTTTATGAAGAGATAGCTCGAGAATTTGCAGTGGCTATGAAATCACGCTTAGAGGAGAGAGCCACCATTGTGGTTAGAGGCCTAGCCATCACACTATCACTTGAACTCATAAGGAGAGTTACAAATTTTCCCTTAGGATTCAAATGGGTTAAGGAAAGAATGCCTAGCACTGCAGCCAAGAAAAGATTCTTTCTGCCATGAGAAGAATACATTGAATACAAAAATGGAGTGAGAAGAGAAAGCCTTCCATACCCCTAAGATAAAGTAGCCTTCCATATCATGAAGTTTGTTTCTTGTGAATTCAGACTTAGTGTGGTCTATGGGTATCATTTCAGATTATTTAATGAACTTAGGTTTCAAGGAGAACTCCCTCTAGAATAGAGATTAATCATACCTCATTTCCTCCTGAACTCCATAACTGACATGAGCAATAAGGTGAAGCAAAGAAAATACCAGCACTTGGCCACCTTCGTAAAGTTAAACTGGAGGAAAATAAGAAGTGCATGCCACCTCGGCAAGTCAAATAAATTCAAGAGGGAATGAATGGGTAAGAATAAGGTGATTATGAGGCTAATAAATCATTAACTGGAGTGGGACCAATGGTCTCAAAGAGGAAACTCGTGTTAAGTAGAGTCAACACAATGCTCCAAATTTAGTTAAAAATACCATAAAGGTGAGTTATATCTCATTTTCATCATTTTGCTGAGCATTTTGAAGAGCAGCAAGAGCTAGAGAGCAGTGGGAGCCATTAGGGAGAGCAAAATTGAGATCAAAGCTTGCATGCACCATCGTGCTACAGGAAACAAAGATTTTCTACAGGCAACTTCAGAGGTAGATCAGCAAGGGTAAGCGTAGGAAACAGCGTAATCACCTATGGGAGAAATTGATTTTAAAAAACCGCCACCTCAAGAAAAAGGACCAGAAGACAAAGGTAAGTGGTTTCCATCCTCCAACACTGAGATTTCTCCATGAAATTTACACACAACAAGTTAAATTTTGAAATTAAACGGTAAAAAAATTGCATTTGTTTAAAGACCTCCATCTCCAAGACATCTTCACATAACTCTAAAACATCTCACCACCTTCATAACACAACCATTAAAATGGGAGGGAGATTCAAAATAAGGGATCCCATTGACATTAAGAGAATTAGGCAGCATCCTCAAGTCATGGAAATCTTCATAAATCACCAATGGTTAGAGTTCTTCAAGATTTTGAAAGGCTTTTTTGAAGAGATAGCTCGAGAATTTGTAGTGGCTCTGCAATCACACTCAGAGGAGAAATCCACCACTGTGGTTAGAGGCCTAGCCATCACACTATCACTTGAACTCATAAGCAGAGTTATAACTTTTCCCTTAGGAGTCAAATGGGTAAGGAAAGAATTCCTAGCACTGCAACCAAGAAAAGCTTCTTTCTTCTAGGAGAAGAATACATTGAAGAAAAAAATAGAGTGCGGAGAGAAAGCCTTCCATACCCCTAGGATGAAGTAGCCTTACATATCATGAAGTTTATTTCTTGTGAAGGCAGACTTAGTGTGCTCTATGGATATCATTTCAAATTGTTCAATGAACTTAGGTTTCAAGGAGAACTCCCTCCAGAACAGATATTAAGCATCCCTCATTTCCTCCTAAACTCCATAACTGACATGAGAAATAAGGTGAGGCAAAGAAAATACCAGCACTTGGCCACCTTCGTAAAGTTAAACTAGAGGAAAATTGAAAGTACATGCCACCTGGGCAAGTCAAATCAAGTCAAGAGGGAGTGAATGGGTATGAATAAGGTCATTACGAGGCTCAACAATCATTCACTGGAGTGGGACTAACGGTCTCAAAGAGGAAAACTTGTGTTAAGTACGAGTAAACACAATGCTCCAATTTTAGTTAAAAATTCCATGAAGGTGAATTCTGTCTCATTTTCACCATTTTGATGAGAATTTCGAAGAGAAGCAAGAGCAAGAGAGTAGTGGGATCCATCAGTGAAAGCAGCATCAGGATTAGAACTTGCATGCACCATCGTGATACAATAAACATAGATTTGCTACAGGCAACTTCAGAGGCATATCAACAAGGGTATAGAGGGCAACACAGAGTCACCTATGGATGAAATTACTTCCCAAAGCCAACATATCTCAAGAAAAAACACCAGAGGAAAAAGGTAAGTGGTTTCCATCCTCCATCACTGAGATTTCTCCATGAAATTTGCACACAAAAAGTTAAATTTGGCAATTAAAGGGTAAAAAAAATTTGCATTTGTTTAAAGACCTCCATCTCCAAGACATGACTCTCAAACATCTCACCACCTTCATATCACAAGCATTAAATTGGGAGGGGGATTCAACAGAAGGGAGCCCACTTACATTAACAGAATTAGGTAGCATCCTCAAGTCATGGAAATCTTCAGAAATCACCAATGTCTAGGGTTCTTCGAGCTTTTGAAAGGTTTTGATGAAGAGATAGCTTGAGAATTTGCAGTGGTTCTTCAATCACACTCAGAGGAGAGAGCCACCATTGTGGTTAGAGGCCTAGCCATCACAGTATAACCTGAACTCATAAGAAGAGTTACAACTTTTCCCTTAGGAGTCAAATGGGTTAAGGAAAGAATTCCTAGCACTGCAGCCAAGAAAAAATTCTTTCTGCCAGGAGAAGAATACATTGAAGACAAAAAAGAAGTGAGGAGAGAAAGCCTTCCATACCCATGGGATGAAGTATCCTTCCATATCATGAAGATTATTTCTTGTGAAGGCATACTTAGTGTGGTCTAGGGGTATCATTTCAGATTGTTGAATGAACTTAGGTTTCAAGGAGAACTCCCTCTAGAATAGAGACTAAGCATCCCTCATTTCCTCTTGAACTCCATAACTGACATGAGAAATAAGGTGAGGCAAATAAAATACCAACACTTGGCTCATCATGGCCTCATAAAAATTATAGTGAATGATGCTTTGAGAAGATTAAACATACTTGTATCTTGGTCTTCTTTCATAGACATGGTCTCGCCTGAGCCTTAGAGAGAGGGAGAAGACAGAGAGTGAGGTTGAAGAGGAGGTTAGAAGAAGAAAAGAGAAGAAGAAACTGAGGAAGAAAAAGAAGGAGAGCGGATATTAGCTAAAACATTTAGAGAGTAGAGATAGAGAAAGAAAAATCCAAGGGGAAGGAGGAATAAAATACTAAGGAAAAGAAAGGAGTGGACCCTATCCTAGGCAGTGAAACCTATCTTCAAGATACCATCATGTTACTGGACATTACAAATCAGGAATTCGTTGCTATCCTAGCCACTTTGAGCACGCCCATCAAAACAAAAAGGAAGAGGAAAAAACATATGCATTTTAGGACTAGGAAGAGTCCAAGGGTGAGGCAAGGGAAACCACAAAATCACACAAAGAGCCTTATTGCCATTGAGGAATCACCAAATAAAGATGATGAAATAATATTAGAGGAAGGAAAGGTGCAAGAGGTCACCTCACCTATGAGGACCCCTGTAACATACATTAGAATACACTCAACAAGGTTGGCATGCCATACACCTCATGAAACCCCCATAGACCCTCCAAATACTAGAAAGAGAGAAAAATAAGAAAAAAAAGGGTCTTCAACAAGGAAAACATAGTTTTCTACAGGAAACTCTGTTTTTGCTATAGGAAAATCCAGCATGCCCAAAATTAGAGAAAAAGGCCTTGGTTGAGGAAGAAAAGCCAACCAAAGATGGGAAAGAGGTCAAATAAGTTGAGGAAAAGGTTCAAGATGAAGTAAAAGATGAAAAAGAGGGAGGAAAATATGACAAGGAAGAGACAACCTCACCAAAACCGGTTCTCAAAGATGTAGAAATAGTGCCAAACCCTAGCCCTCAACCCAATATCAGCTCCTACTACACATACATTGAGGGGGGTATATTGATTCCTCAAAAGTCCATAATGCCTTTATTTTACCAGTTGTAAGAGGAGAGGGAACACACTCATCATTGGATGAAGCTTGCCACATCTAAAGGTGTGCATGACATAGGGGTTATGGAGGGAAAGTGGTTGAGTTGGGGAAGGATTTGTCTGATGTTAGGGTTAGAGAATCCATGTTTAAAGAGAAGCTTCAGAAGGCCCAAGTAGAGAATGTAGCATTGCAGGAGTAGCTTCAGCAAAAGGACAAAAAATGGCCACCATGGAATATTTGTGCATGCAGGCCATTCAACACAGATATCCATTAGATTCTTATGCATTTTACCTCAAGGATCAGTGGCTACTATTCCAAATCAAAACATTAGCCTCCCATGGATCATTGCTTTTTCATAACTACAGACAATTCATTGAATTTTACAACTAATGAAGTATGGATAACAATACAAAAATGGCAGAGTTCTAGATGCACAACCTTGTGTTGACATATTTAAACATTTGGGACGCTAATCCTTGGATGGGAGACAAGTAGTTAATGGAATTGGCATCATGGATGGTTAATGAAGAGACCAAAGCACAAGAAGTGAGAAGGGTTATGAGGAGATAAAACAGAGAACCCTTACACATTAGGGTAGAACTATTCAGCCCTAGGGGATTCATCAACAACCATCTTAAGAGATAAAAGGATCCTGCACTTGCAGAAAATACCTCCACAAACAAGCTCAAACCATGGCTCACTTTAGTGATATGTCTAGGTTGTTGTGAGATGAGTGCATAATGGATAGCCAAAGGAGGCAGAACAACCTCCCTCACAGCCTTAGAAACATGGATTACTACACACCATAAATATTGAAACGTGCCTTGTAAAGAGCACCACTATACCAGAGGGCCATGTAGGCCAGAAAGATTCAGTGGCTTGGTTTCAAGGTCAGTCCACCCTTGCTGCTAGGGATGAATGATGGAAAGGACCAAGATGAGCACAACAAAGAATGGGTGGAAGCAGAAAATAATGATGGCTTTAACCCTCTTGAACGGACTCTCACACTTCTTCCTTGGGAAGTTAGAGGGTCCATCAAAGCTTTGAAATAAATGTAGAAGGAGGACTAAGTTGTGTGTATAATTTTCCGGATTTATCGCATCCATTTTTTTTTAGGATGAGCAACCATTTGGTATGGGGGTGATGATGAGCTCCAGAATTAGGTACATTTGGAGGGGTTAAGTTTCACCTTTTTTATTTATTAAGTCTCTTTTTCTTCACATTTTAATTATATTATGGTCTTATGTTGCTAGGGTAGATGGTGATTAAGGCTTGTCATACTTTGAATGCCTAACATGAGTTAAATGCAAGAAAATCACGAACATATAGGATTTTTTATGAAGATTTTTCCATTAAAGCTTGGAGTAGACAACAAGGGGAGATTCTAGAGGGATTTCCCACCTCCTTAAGTTCTAATGGTAGCCAAGGTATCCTCTAGATTCCCTCCAACAACTTGAAATCAAAGGTAGCCAAGCAAACTCAAGATTAAGTGCACCAAAGCTACATTTCACTTGCAGTCAAAGTGGAAACATTGCCTAATTTTTAGGGAGTTTTTGGTAGCTACCCTCTAGGTTAAATAGGGTTGAGAAATATATCATTAGGATTCTAACTTTGAAGGAAGGTAATAGGCTCTAAGCTCCTATAATAGGTTTTTAAGACTTTCATGTTGATTTAATGAGACTATCTTCTACAATAAAATGAGTATCCATATTGTGCTTCACTGATCTAGTTTCAGAGGGCTAGGCTTGTGGTTTAGGGCCCAATCCATTGCCCTTAATCTCTCTTGTGTATTCATTCTTTGATTTTATGTCATTGTAGCTAGGTTTCTTATGAGTATTTAGCTAGTTTGCTTGCATTTCAATTCATTGTTTTTAGTTCGCTTCCATTTTAATTTTGTTGTAGATTTATCTTTCTTACATTTTGGTAGAATAGGTTATAAACTTAGAAATTTATGTGTCAAGCCTACCTATCTCATATCTTTCATTGGAGATTGAGGAGGGTAGACCTTCTCCATAGGCCAAAATTCCTTTTTACTTTATGATTTCTTGGAATGAATAGTTAGGTTGTTGTAGTGCCATGAATATGTTTAGAATGTTGTGTTAGATATTTTTTTATCGGCTAAAGTAGATTTTATTTCCAAATTAAATTCATCTTTTCCATTTCCTTCATCATGAATTTGTCAATATTTATTACACGAACAGTTATTTTTTTTGCAGGTTCAAGTAGCACAACAAAGTAGGACTTCACCAACACCGTCAGCTTCATTTCTCACCCTTCATCGGCCTTATGTTCATCAAAATCACCATCATCCCTGTTTTCATATTTTTCATCTTCACACTGTGATAAAAACCTAGAGGTGCAAGATAGACCTCTCAAGAGGTTCTGATTTTGGCCAAGGCGTTGGTGATCTTCCACTCATCCAAACACACCTTCACTCCACCTTTCCTACACTTTTCTCACTCAATGTTTGGCCTCAGATTTCCCTCGTATTGTTTCCTATAGCACTATAGGAAACTTGTAGCAACACTTGTAGTAGCACCAGTGGGCCCCTAATTAAACCCAGAAACCACCATCTACTTCATCCATACCTACCAAAACCACCTAGAAACCTTGAGCCTTGCACCAATGAGTTCAAGTCTTCCATAAGCCACCTTATCACTTTCTCATCCTAGCTACAAAACTATGCATTTAAAAGCATAGTTAGGTAATGATTAGCTGCATGATTAAAAGTGTGATAGATAGAACATAGAGTAGATAGAGTGTGCTTATCCATTTGTACCAGCAAAGTATGATTAGGTTAGTTTCCTTTATGCAATTTCAATTCAACAATTTACTTCATGCAAGATGCTTAGTTTGCTTCTATTTCTTATCATAGCTTAATGTGTAGATTTATTTCATTGAAAATTAGTTAGATGTACTTTCTTGTTGTAGAATATTTCTTTTCTTACTAATAGATTAATGGCTTTGAATCATTTGTAGCCCTAGGTAAAAATTCAAAAGTGTGATAGACTTGAACATCCAGAAACCCTAGAAATAACACCCTTTCATAGAGCTCAGAAGAGGATGACATGAGTAGAATGCATCTACTCTGTATATAACACTGTCACCTCCAAATTTGTATGGACACTAGGTTGATAAAGTAAAGTAAGGAAACCTCTCGGAGTTGCAACATTCTTGGTGCAATACCAGGGCTCACCAATTTTTTGCGTCGTTGTCAGGGATGTGTCTAGTAGATGCTCTGATGTTGTTTTTGCATTATTTTCTACTTTACTTTTATATGTTGTTTCAAAAATATTTAAAAATACAAAAAAATATGATTTTCATGCCTTGTAGGAGTAGGGATACTCAAGGAAATTTTTTACCTAAAACCCCCACATCACCACATACTCACCCTTCACTCTTCTTTAATGACTGTGAGGTTGAACACGCCATAGGTGACCCTTCTGAAAATTTTGAAGAACCTATTGGAGAAGAAGAAGATCTTGTTTGAGCTGCTTCAACTATTCAAATGATGGCTGAAACTAAAGCTCAAGTATACTTTCCCATTATAGAGGCAGACGAGGAAACTAAAATGAAGAACATTAGCCCCTCAGCCCTTCCACACTTCCATGGACCTACCTATGAAGACCCTGACACATTCATGTTTGAATTTGTTGTTGTCTATAGGACCTATGACCATTCATCAGATGATCAAAAGCTGAATCTATTTACATCTACCCTTAAATATGACGCCTTGTGTTGTTTCATGGGTCTACCTGGGAACAACATCACTACCTGGTCACATATACAAGAGGCCTTCAAAAAAAAGTACATGGACTACTGTAGGTCCAAGGAAACTAAAGATGATATATTCAGGATGACTCTAGGTCCTGATGAATCCCTAGAGGACTGTGAAGAGAGGTTATAGTTAAACTATAAGACATCCAACTATACCCTTGATCCCGGGTCACTTAAACTAGTACTTCTCCGAGGGATTAGGGAGGAGGTGATAAAAACCCTCAATATGTTATCAGGAGGAGATATCTACTAGTTGCCTTATGAGACAATAAAAACTGTCTTCAAGAACATCATGAGTAGCCAAAGTACAACCAATACCCCTTCCCCTTCCACCTCCATCAAGCATGATATTGTAAATATGCTAGAGGACTTCAAGAGTGACATGCTACACACCTTTTCCTTGCAAATGGACACAATGCGAGTCAAGAGGAAGCAAAAAGAGACTTGGCTATATTTTTCCCTAGATGTACTAGAAAACACCCTAGAAATTAATGTCCATTAAATGTCATAGATTTTTTCTTAGTGTGTGAGGAGAATCATGCCACAGACAAGTGTCCCTCCTTACGTGGACTCAAATTTGTATATCAAGTTGGAGAAGTAGGACTAGATCAACTATGTTTCAATAACCAGAGGAGGCCTCAAGGCCCTAAGTCATATCAATAGGGTATGCAAGGTGCACCTTATTATTACTACCATAATAATCAAAATGAACCCATGCAATCTTGGCACACCCCCACTCCTCCATCTTGGCCTACACCTCCTACTTGGCCTTACAACCCTTCGTATTATCCTTACCCTCTGAACCAACCATTTCAGCAGCATGTTCCTCAGCAACCTCAGTGGAACAACCCATGCCAAGGGTGGAAGCCTCAACATAATAAACCACCTGCTCTAATTCCTCTACCCCAAACTCAACCTCAACTTACTCATGTTGCTCCACGCAAGCTGCCTCAGATGCCTGCACATCCCAATTCGAACCTAAACAACAGACAGGAAAAATAGGTTTATAGTGGCGAGACATCCTATCCAGCTTATGATGTGGAGATACGAGAGGTTAATATTAGGTCATGAAAAGTACTCCTATACAACCACCCTCCATTTCCATTAGTAGAGGTTGAGGAGGAAAAGGAAGAAAGTAACACTCAGATCCAACAACCTCCTTTTCCTAGGCACTTGATCCATTCCAGTTAGCACACCCTAGAGGAGACTGAACTTCTGGTAGAACTGAAAAATTTGTGTGTAAAAATACCCCTTCTCCGGGCCATTAAGGATGTCCTTATTTACAATAGGTTCATCAAGGAAAAGTGCTTCAAGAAACCTAGGATAAATAAGAAAGATACCCCCACCATCAATGTAGTAGGAAAACTAACCGACTTAATGTTGGGAAGGGAAATCTTTCCAAAGTACCTGGACCCTGGCATTCCAATAGTAGATGTGCACATATATAGTGTCATAGTCCCCAATACTCTGATTTATCTTAGGGCTGCCATCAATGTTATGACCAAGGAAACTATGTTTAAACTCAACCTCCAAGGGACTTTAAGGAAAACCACCATAGTTCTACAACTTGTAGATCGGTCAATAGTAACTCTGAAAGGAATTTTTTAGGATGTTATGGTTTCAATTGACTATTGGGAGTATCCTGCAGATTTCCTGGTCATGTAGCCAAAAACCAAGTTTAATGGATATCCTCTCATCTTATGGAGACCTTGGTTAGCCACTTTCGATGCTTATATCAACTATCGGGTCGAAAAAATGACTATTAAGAATGGGCCCTTGTCTGAACAATTGGTGTTATATCCTCTAGCCCAGCCTTCCATTGATCATGATCTACCTATATGGTTAGAGGATGAAGAAGATGAGTTGTACAACACTACCCCCATTTCTACCATAGATGTTGTTCTTAGAGGGGGGCAGCTTAATGAATATGAACTCATCAACCATGCCATTCAAAACCAGTCCCCGACTAATAACCCACTTGAAAACATAGTCAAAGGATCTGAAATCCACCCTTGGATGGTGTTGTAACATTATTTGTTTTTGATAAGTTAGCATAAGTAGTTAAATAATTTTTAAAATGTTAAGGTAGGATATGGATGCAAAAAAATGAAAAAGTTAAAAAATGTTAGGAAAATTATTATGTTTTGTAGGCATCCATGTCAATAAAATGTTAGGTGTTAACTGCCCTAAATAAAGAAGGAAAATTAAAATAAAATGGTAGGGAAGCACAAAGAAAAAGGGAAGCTTCATTCTGTTTTAAAATATTTGATTGGTTGCTAGTCTAAATGTGCCTATGGAAAAAGTGATTTATATGGTTTAAATATCAATTATTAACTCATATCCTAAAGTTTTAAAGCATAATAATATATCCCTACCATTCTTCCTTTTCATTTAATTTCCCTGAATCATTATTACCCTTAAAATATACCCTCATCATGTATTTCCGTCATTTCACTTCATTAAATCATTTCCTTTATACCATTCCCCATGATTTATTTAAATAAGTCCCAAACCCACCATCCACATCATCACATTTACCGTCATTCCACATTCCCGCATATCCAGTGATCACTCTCACACCTGTCAGCATCCAACGACACTCATGGCCTTTTAGCTCCCCTCTACCATCCGAATTTTATCACCAGGGGAGGGGGGGGTTCAAAAAGAAATGTATTTGGAAATTTCCCTCTTATACGTGTCAACGCCACATGATTTTGGAACCCCTAGGTGCAAAATCATAAACCATCTTGCCCCCCCTCTAAAATTTGTTTTCGGTATAGAGCTTACCTTTGATGACCATTTCACACCACTCCTTCGCTGCCACCTCATTAGCTATTAGCCACTTAAATCCCTTCCCTCCATATTTCCATTATGAATCTAATCACCTATTCATTAACTCGTGCCATCAATGGAAACAGGAATTTTCACTATTAAACCTTCTAAATCCCTCCGCAAACTCCTTTTTTCTGATTGCAGGTTATTATGTTTCATTGTTTGCAGGTTGTCCACTGATCTAGAGATGTTATAATTGCGTGAGAAACACCTGATCGTATCATTTTTCATTTCCTTCCCCGTTATTTCTCACAAAACCTTCTTTATTCCCTCTGTTGAAGATCAATTCCACTATCATTTGTAGCCATTATGCCTCCCAACGATAAAGATCCTGAGGAAAACATAAATCCTTTGATTTTCCCTCCTTTAGACCTTCATCATATCTCTATGGCTGACAGAGATTATAGAATTTATGAAACACAATATGATATCAATATTCTTGATATGTATTATTGGCTAGAAGAAAAATGGATTGAGAAATCCAATGAAATCCAGCTCTAGGAGTCAATTCTTCCCCGTTTTATCTTTCCTCCTACCCACAACACTCCTGATTTCACTAGGAAGTGCCATGCCTCCTATTTTCCAATCCAAAGAGCCATAATCAATTCTAATGGCCAAGTTTTGTTTACCATAACCCCTCAGGCTATTTAGCAAATTATTCTAGCTCCCATAGTCGATAATGGTGCCCCATTCTCTCATGAAGCTCTGGTTGAAAGATATTAGAGATTAGATCTTTCCAAGGGAACCCAAACCTTAGAACTATTCCTAGCACAAGATGCTACATTTCCTGAAATAAATCCTCCTTATCCTTCATCTTTATTCCCTGAGAGAACCAAGAAGATAACCATTTTCCTATCTTACTTGCTTGGATACTACTCTGATCAATACATAGATGAGGCCATTAAAGGATTTATATCAATATTTTCCAATGATATTGCCAAGCCTTCCATAGTGTTCAATTTCAATCACTTCCTTGCAGAGTCCATTCATCAATAGTTTCTTGATTTCAAGACAGAGGAGTTATTTAAATATACCTATGTTCTAGTTTACATGTTCATATACTTTCAAGGAGACAATATGAAATTGTCATTGCAAAAATTAAATGATAAAGGAGACCAGAAGTCAGTAATTTTCTAGACCACTTTGGTCATGAAAGAGTAGAATGAATTTACATATAAGAAATTCATTGAGATGTTTGTCCACCCAGCTATCAGTCTTCTAAACATCAGAGAAGAACCAAGAATCAGTGAATAAATTTAGAATATTTTGTAGCTAACGGAATAGGCACAAACAAGAGATTGGTACCTATATGAAAACTATACAAAAATAAGAGTTTTTGGATATGAGCTGCAACCATACAAGTTGCCCAAATTCCTCCCAATGAGTATTTTTTCTTTGGAATTCATCAGGAAGATGATCAACATGGATCAAGTACATTTTTTAGCTACCAAGAAGAAGTCTCAGTTCAAGCTAAAAGCCCAGATTGGCCCATTCATATGTAATAGCAGGAAATCAGTAGTAGAGGCAGATCAACTATTAAAGAAAATGAAATTTGATTTAAGCTTCACCTGGTCATATGATCCATTAGGAAATGTTTCTTAATTAAGGGTAGAAACCAAATCTACTCCTTACTTTCACACACCAAGGCTAGAGATAGGACATTATAAGAACAAGCTAGAATGGACAGAGAACACACTGCATGAGGCATAAGAACAACCAGTTTCATCATCGATAATACAAACTCCAACAAATCAGTAAAAGACAGCTAAAAGGAATAGAGAATAAGGATCTCCTTTATAGACAAACATCTTCAGCAAGGGATTCAAAATCATATATAGAAAGAAAGCTAAACTTAGTTCCAGACTAAGCATTATCAAAGATTCATATCTACAGACTCCTATTAACACTAATGAGCATCTTATATCCTCATTAGTAGGTGAATAGTCCACACAGTCTCTTACTACTTCCATGACTACTTCAGAGCAGCAGCAGATCATGCAAACAGGTACTTCAACTTCAAGCGAGCCAGAGAAGAGCACCATGGACATCTTCAAGGAAAGAAAATTAAAAAATGAAGCCTCGAAGATAAATGTGTATAACCAATTCTGGAAACAAGCCTCAGGTGCCCAAAGCAGGCTATTGTCAGCCTTTGATGCAGAGAAAGGAATAATGCTAATGGAATTTCTTCAAGCACAATTTCCTCAGCCTAAAGGAGAATAAGACTATAAAAAGACATCCCTTGAGTTTAATCTCAGCGACATACATCCCATTGATCAAATGGAGATGCATAAACAAACTAGAGAGATGGTCTTCTCAACTATAACTAACACTACTATGTCTTTATCTAAAATGCAGGTTACATTAGCAAATGTCAGATCACAACTCAACATGGAGAAAGTTTCATATTTTGCCAAAGACACAAGGATTAAAACCTTGGAAGATTTGATAATCAAATTGGGTTATGACCCTGCAAATTTTAATGCTGCAGGAGAGTTGATCAAGAAAAATAATGCAGATATTGCAGCATTAAGGAAGCAGTTGAAATTATCAGCAACAAAAGATCCTTTAGCCAAGGAAATTGAAGAGACAGAAACAAAAAAGGCAGACATGATGAAGATCATTCTAGAACAGAGTACACAATTGAAATAGATGGAAACAGAGATGGAGAAGTGGATTAAATAAAGTAAGAAACCAGTCAAGCAAGCTACTCCTTTATAATCACTTCCTATGATAGCTATTCCCACCGCTGTAGCTTCTACTACCAGTAAAGGAAATTCTGCAGATCAATTAGCCTCCACACTCCAAAACATGACTTTGCAGGCTGAAGAAATAAAGAAGCTATAGGACAAAGTGAAACTTCTTGAATATCAGTAGAAAAAGTCTGACATTTTTCATGCATCAAAGCTTCAGAGAGCTCAAAACCAAGTAGAAATATGGAAGAAGTCAACCACTTAAGCTTCTATTGGCTACACTATTGGGAATTTCAAAGAAATCATTTGGAATAACATCATTGAGGAGATTAATGAAATGTGGCCATCTATCAAAATCATTTTCGAGCAGAAGGAGTTTGTAGAAAAGGTAAATCAGACCATTTCTGATATAAACACTCAAATAGGAGAAATTCCAAATACTGCCAAAAGCATCATAAAAGTTCTAAACTCTAAGGACAACCAAGAATTGGATGAGCTAGGGGTATATGACAGGACTTATACTATCCTTGAAGTAAAGAAAGTTCTGATTAAAAAGAACTTAGTAGTATAGTTAACATAGAAATTTCATACTCTTGATATGACAATCAACGAGTTTCTTACCAAGGTTGATGCATTGATTAAAAAAGGTCTCCCATCACTGATTTTTATAAATGAAAAATTAATTCCCAGGGAAGATTATATAAAGAAGCTCAAAGAAACATCAAGGTCTACATCTATGTCTTCTATTCAAGGTTCTATGACCGATAAAGCATTTTATAAAGTTGTTGAAAGTATCAGTTTTATTCACCATGAGATAAAACATATTTTCACTGTAAAACCAACTATTACAAAGTACACCGAGGTAGATGAAATCTATCGTTAAGTTATTAAAGCTTCAATTCTGGATGAAGAGTGATGGGACAAGCTTTGCGAATACCAAGATTAAAGAACAAGTCATCGTGCGAGCACAACACTCAGTTTTTCTAGCACAATACTAAAAAGGTGGTGACTCAACAACAATTTTCCAGCAGAACAGGGCCAGAAACACAGATGCACTCATTTTAGATCAATTTATTTCCTTTCTGTTCATTTTTAGGAAATGTAGTTTTCCTTGTCACTCAGGCATTGAGTGTAATATTTTACATTTTGTATAAATACTTCATTCACTGAAGTGTCTAAGGTTGCACCCTTGGATGAGTGAGTTTTTTGTAAACAGAAATTGTACAAGTCTTTTTTTTATCATCAATAATACAAGAAGGATTATGAACTTATCTCATACAAATTTGTTTTCTCTATGAGTTTTTCCAGTTTTTAGCCATTTTTTTTCTTCATATATTTAATTGTTATCAAGATAACCAGGTGAGGTTGACTGTGTTTTTGCAATCTTATAATTCCTCCTGAAGTTATTATTATTATAAAGAATGATTTACTTGACAATATATTGATGCAAGTCCCTTTCATTTATAAATTTTCAACATCTTGATAATGTTAGATATATTTTGTTTAACTTTTAGACATTGTTTAAAGGTTTTCCAACTTATGGTTTATTGAATAATTCAATCTGAATCTTTAACAATCATATTCTCTTACATAAATCCACTTAATTGAATTATAAAATTTTAATCACTATGTGATATGAACAAATAGCCCTTACTTTTAATTACCGATATTATCCATAAGATTTAAATACATAACTGTTTTCTAAGATTTATCTTATACATTGGTCCTCCAACATCAAAAAATACAAACAAAACATTATAGATGCTTTCACATGATTATTGACCACAATCATCTCAAAGGACAATAGATGGAACTCCACTTAGTTGATTCAACCTCTGAAACCAGCAAGGCTGTGGAGTTTGGCCCATCCAAATCTCTGAAAATTAACTCAAACCTCTCAGATGAAGAAGAAAAGTAGCTATGCCATCTTTTGAAAGAAAACCTAGATGCATTTTCTTGGGATTACAAGGCCATGAAAGGGGTGCATCCCTTAGTATGCAAACATCATATTTACATTAAGTAAGGATGCAAGCCTGTGCACCAACCCCAAATGCGGATGAACCCAGCTCTAAAAGACATGGTGAAGGAAGAGCTGTAGAAATTGTTGGATGTGGGTTTTATTTATCCTATATCAGGCAATGAGTGGGCCTTTATAGAACAAGTATTGGATGGCATTTTAGGAAAGAAGTTATTTTCCTTCATAGATGGGTTCAATGGGTATAACTAGATCTAAATCAACCCTAAAGGCCAGGACAAGACTACTTTCACATGCCCTTTGGGTACCTTCTCTTATTGATTCCTACCCTTTGGGTTGTGCAATGCCCCAACTACCTTCCAAAGAGATATCTTAAGCATTTTCTTTGAGCTAGTCCATGACTTAGTTGAAATATACATTGATGATTTCACACCCTATGAGGACGACTTCCAGGAATCTCTCTCTAATTTGGGAAAAGTGCCAAGAAGATGCATTGAGAGGCATCTCTCCTTGAGCATAGAAAAGTGTGAATTCCTGAAAAGAGCCAAAGTTGTATTCGGGCACTCAATCTGCGAAGCAGGAATATAGGTGGACCCGAAGAAAATCACCATAATCAAAAGGGTACCTGCTCCTCAAAAGCAGAGAAATGTTAGGATTTTCTTGGGGTTAGATAGCTATTATAGAAGGTTGATCAAATATTTCAGCAAGTTGGCTTCACCACTATTTTTTTTTTTGGCCAAAGATTCTGAGTTTACTTGGTCTAGTCTTTTTCAAGAAGCTTTTGAGCTCATTAAGGGAAATTTGACTACTGCCTCCATTCTCCGAGGTCCAAATTGGACTCTACCTTTCCACATCAACAATGATGCATCTTATATATTTAAAGGATAACAATATCTTCAAGTAACAACTCCAACATTTAGTGGGTATTTCATTCACCATTTAAAGGAAAAGAAGTGGATAAGGAGCATTTCCATATTTTAGGGCATAACTCATTCGGAGGACCAAGATTAGCATTTGGAAAATATTGGATTTTCAAATATGAATTATAATGTTGACTAACACAAGTGGTAGTCAAGACTTAGCCCAATTTCCAAGGCATAGATTTCATAATCCATTTGATATTTGAATGCACTCAAAGATAAAATAACAGTTAGTCCCCATAATAAGGCCAACTAATCAACAGTCAATGGAAAAACTTCAAATTTCCTGCATTTTTTCAGAGATTCTTTTTATTTTTAGAACATTGTTCAAATTTTTATCCAGAAAGCTAGAAACAGTTAGTAGGGTGTAATTTTTTATATATTTTTTTATTTTTAATGTAAAAGGGTTAGATTTTGATGCCAAAACCCTGCCATTTTTGTAAAGACTTATATTGCAAATTTTTTAATTGAATTATTCTAGCTTTAGTTTCATGAAATAATTTGTTTCTCATGTATGTTTTTCCCTATGATTTCCTAATATATTTCTACAGATGTTCAAGGTAACATAGGAGTTAGGGTAGTACTAATTTAAGTATTAGCTTACCTGCCAACCCACTGCAAATTTATCATCATTATGGAGACTAGCTAATTGAATAGTCGTTTTAAAGCAATTCCTCTGCATCATTTAATTGTTGTATTCTATCATCTCTTGAACGCATATTTTTTTAGTTGTAGAAGTTTTCTACACGCATCTACTAAATCTGCTTAATTGATTATTTAGTATGAATAATCAATTATCTAATTTCTCTTCTATTCCTCCACCAAAATCTTTAAATCTGTGTTATTATGTTATAACTAGACATTGGCACTTTGATAAAACCTCAACAAGAGAGAAATTTCTTTTTGAGTAGATATTGGATACTCATAAACAACCACTTATAAAAATCACATATATGGCTCTTGTGCTTCATATATTGTTGTTCAATGATAATGAATAGCATTAAAAAGCATCATTACACTTGAGGGAAACCCCTCTAGTTCGAGGGCCAGCTTGAACCTAATGTTTAGTCGAGTTGGTTTCTCGACGTAGTTTCACAGCTATGAATTTCCTTCGAGAAATGGATACACTAGGACTGTGGTGACCATAGGGAGACATGAAGCTATATTTGTAGTGGAGGCCACGTTGTCTAAGAGTTCCCATTTTATACCAATTAAAATTACATATAGGGCACCTAAGTTAGTCATAGTTTTCATTGATGATATTGTGAGATTACATGGAGTGCCAAGGAAGATCATATCATATAGGAGAGCAGCATTTACAGGAAGGTTTTGGACCCATTTCCAAGAGGCCTTGGGAATCCAATTAAAATTTATCATTTATTATCACTCCCAGATAGATGATCAAACAAAGAGGACAAATCAAATCCTCAAGGACATGCTACAAACATATGTGATGGATGACATTGTGAGATTACATGGAGTGACAAGGAAGATCATATCATATAAGAGAGAAGTGTTTAGAGGAAGGTTTTGAACCCATTTCCAAGGGGCCTTGGGAATCCAATTAAAATTTAGCATTGCTTATCACTCCTAGATAGATGGTCAAACAAAGAGGACAAATCAAATACTGAAGGACATGCTACAAAGGTATGTGATGAATCAATGAAAAAGATGAGAATATTTTTTTCCATTGCTATAATTTTCTTAGAACAATAGTGATCATATTTCCATCAAGATGGAGTCATTTGAGTTCTTATATAGGAGGGCCTATAGAATGCCTCTCAGTTAGGATCGACTACAAGACTAAGTATTAATAGGACCAAAAGTAGTATAATATATGGAAGAAAAAATTACCATGATCAAGGGGAGGCTAAAGAAAACCCAATATAGGAAAAAGAGATATGATGATCATCATCATAATAATTGAATTTATGAAAAGGGAGATAGGGTGTTCTTGAGAGTAAGGGCGAAAACTAACTCCATAAATTTTGGGAAGGGAGAAAAAATGTCTCCATGATTTGTGGGACCATTTGAGATAATAGAGAAGAAAGGGTTGGTGGAATACGAGGTTTCTTCACCTACATCATTAGAACATATGCATGATGTTTTCCATGTGTCTGTATTACATCATTATATTTAATAGTATTCGCATATTATTGAATTGAGTTATTTGTGGCTCTCGGAGAAGGGAACGATGATATATGAGCCAATTTTCATACTAAAACAATGGACTATGTTGCTTATGCAACAATTGGTGGAAGTGAAGGTCCAGTGATACAGTTTTAGTTTTATTTCAACTATGTTGGAGAATGCGAAGGAGATGCATTGTCATTTTTATTTCCTATTATGAGAAATTTGGGATGAATTCTATTATTAACAAGGGGTGTATGTAGTTCCCCACTATGGTTGATTGAATTTGATATTACAATAGCCTTGATATAGCCTTTTATTTCATACATTATTCTTTAAGAACATCAGATTGAGCATCTAGTTATTTTATTTTAATTATTAGTGGATGTGATAATAATTGTGATGTACCAATTTGAAGTTATGATGATTATGGTTGTGATGAATATGTTTGATGAATATGTGTAATCACGTTGATGAATTCATTATGTTATCTTGTTTACATATTCTGAGAAATAACTTCTTTCTTACGGTTATAAATCATGTTGATGATTGTGTCATGATGATATTTAGCATGCACAATACATCAATGATTAAAATTTAAAACAGATATTACTGATCATTATTGAGTGTGGAATAAGCCCGCCTAGATGAACTTGCATGTGATGAGTCGAAAACCTCTGGTTTGACTGAATTGCATACTATTGTATAAAAAAATAAATTTCAAATTAGTATTCATCTATGATTACTAATGACATGTTAGTGGTTGTGGGAACATAGTTGTTTGCATGAAAAATTCACACATGGGTAATGGAGATCTATAACATATATAGAAATTCATGGGAGGGGTGGGACAACATCCCTAATTTCAGCCCCTAGAATTATTATCATGACTTGGGTTGGAAGTTGTTGGATTACCTCTTTCTTGAAGATCACAATACCATGAGGGAAAACCTAATATTGGGCCACTAGTGACAATTTACTAGGGGGCGCATATCAATGCAGATTACTTAGTCGCAAACACCATTACTCTCACTATAGAGGGTGGAAAAAGAGAGAATATTGGTCTTCATTGTCACACCTAATGTTTCCCCTCATAGAAACAGAATACTTGAAGGGCAAGTGGTGTGGAACCCTTGGAACTTCAGAGGGAATTTATTGAAGGGCATGACTGACTTAGCACCCATGGCACCAGGAAGAAAAAGATGAAAGATAATTAAGAATTGGTGATCATATGAGAACTAATTCAGATAATCAGTGGGCCTTTAGAATAAAATTAACTAAATCAAGAGAAAAACTTGGGAAGGGGGAGAGTAGGAAGAATTATAAAAAAATGACAAAATAAGTTAGCTTTTCCCTCTCCACGCTTGGAAAATTTTAAGTATATAATGTGTATTAAAATAAATCCAAACTACCTAAGTGTTCTAATAACAAATGAGGGAAGGGACCATAAAGTTTAATTATAAACATTAATCCAAGGATAGAAAATTTTGGGTAGTGTATGAAATTAAAGAGTACTAATTTAAAATTGGAGAAATTTAATTTCATGAGAGAACCCCCATGTGGCAAGAGCACAATATAAATATTTTTATTCAGGATTCCAACATGAGATAAACTAGGGTGTAGTTGGAGAAAAACAACTTAGACCTACTAGTTGAATTTAGTAATGAACAAAAAAATTGGCTTATAAAATGGGGATCAAGGGAAAACTAAGAGAACAAATAGGGAGTCATGTTGGGGTGAGGGAAAATATGTTTTTTAATAAGAAAGTAACTAAATAATTTTAGGAGAGTCTTGGTGAGAGGCTGACACGTGTATAAGTAAATAATAATATTATTGGATTAATAAAAAAAAAAAATTTCATGAGATGACAAGTGCCATCAATGAATACTCCTATAAAATGAGGAGCAAGCTATGGGAGAGTGAATGTTTTTCCCTACAATTGGATCACTTTATGAATGATTTTGTGAGAGTGATTATTGAGTTTTGTAGTGTTTTTGGTGAAGTGGAGATTCTTGGAGTGGGAACTCTTGAATCAAGGTGCTCTCCTCCACTTGCTAGTGTTCTTCCTCTGCCTTACAATCCCATTGCAACTCGTGGGTATGTCGGGAAGAAGAGTACCCAAGAAGTAGTTTGGGAGGTTAACCAATGAGTCAAAAAAATTCAATTGAGACACAAAATTCTCCACACGTGTACAAGGACTACATAAATGGAGTGCAAGAATCAGTGGACCTGAGATCGAGACTCCACCCCCCTTTGGTTCATGGTATCTTTGATTTTCAAAAATTTCTCGTAGAAGCTTTTTGTTGCATATAATTATCACATTGTAAAAAGTTAAGGATATGATGTATATTTGTAAAATTCTAAATTGTTGATATATGTTTCTTTAATTATTATGTGATTCTCATGTTGGATGTGGTTACTCACTAGATGGTTATTCTTAATGGAAACCTTCATTTTCTTATTACTTATAATTCAGTAACTTAGAATGCACCAATTATTTTCTAGTGAAAAAGTAATCACAGTTTCCTACATTTAATAAATTTTCTGTTATTATATTGTGTTGTTTGTGTCTCATATTTAAAAAAAAAAAAACATATGTGTGTGTGTGTGCATGGAATATATAGGAAGGGATCCTGCAAATGAAAAAACTTTTTAAAGTGTCCAATAATGAATAAAAGGAGTCATCAATATTCAATCCAAAATTTCAAAGAAATGGTATTGAGATGTTTCTAGAACTTGAAACCTTGGGGTTTTGGTGAGGGGAAATTTTGGGAAGCCAAGGGAGACAATATTATGCAAATTTTGTAGCCATGATAGAATTATTTTCATTAAATTTAAGATTCTTGAGTAATCGACCCTTTTACCTTGATTTTATCCTTAAGTTCTAGCCAATTATACATAAGGAAGGCTCAGGAGAAGGCACCTTAAGTGAAATAAAAATTGAGGGAGACTCCCTAACTTAGTTTTGAAGATTGAGAAGGTACCATATCACTATATTCATAGTTAGCGTAGTGTTATAACACATTAGCAATTCTTTTTATTGCGCTATAGATGTTTGGGAGGCCAAAAACTGAGCTTAAAATTTGAATTTTAGCCATTGGGCCATGAAACCTAGGGGTTCTAATTAGGGGAAACCCGGGGAAAATAAAGGGAAATATGTATATATATATATATATATATATATATATGCATTATATTTTCTAATTAGTAATAGCACAAAGCAATGAAATGTTACATATGCATGCATCATATTTTGTAATTAGTAATACCGTAAAGCACACTTACTCTTGATCCATCTTTATATATGTATTGGTAACTAAAACTGCATAATATACCCATGGTTTCAGTGATTGTTTAATTCTCACTTCAAATAAATATTTGAACATTGGAATGATAAAATATGAACACTTTACAACATATTTGATAATAAGAGTTTAGTTTCTTGTGCTTTATCAATTACCTCAACAAGTTGGTTGAAATAATGCTTTGTCGAATTCCCTGGTGTGTTGAAATGATCTCTTAAATTCATGCAAAGATGAGATGCATATATATTATTGATCAAATATTTTATAGTCCTTCCCCACATGATTTATCATAAAGACACTAATCTGATTCTCATGCAAAAATTGTTACAGTTAATTTATCTCTAGAATATTTCGGGGTTTTATTGATAGATTAAGAAGGTCCACTCTCCACCAACAAGTTTTTATGGAAAATATTACCAGTAAAATATTTATGGTTTTGATTGATAGGTTGTGAAGGTCTTCTCTTCACCAACAACTCTACATGGAGAATATTACCAGTCAATCAAAAATAGTAAGGAACAATTTATCAATTTTATTTGCTCTATTGTTTGCCTAGTTGGTGGGGGATTCTTGACTCTGTAAGCCATCTCTTCTAGCTCTCGAATCGATATATGAAATCTATGCTCACTTGGGGGTGTAAGTTTGCATAAATAAATATACCTCAATATAAGAAAAACAAACTAAAAATGAAAAATGGAATCAAACAAACAAGGTGTGTATGAGATGGAACATTATAGTTTCAAATAATTTGTTGGAAGTTCGTTCACTTTCAAATGTTAATATGTGGGGGTCTCCCAAGTTTTGACTCTATCACTAGAATTCTAAGGTGTCAAACCTATGTGCGAAAAACCTCAATCAATTTGTAGAACATGTATGGATAGATACATTTTTTCTATAGAACAAAATAATTCATTAATGTTTTCCCATGCTCATGACTCAACGATCTCAAGTTGCATATGCCCTTTTCTTTACTTCATCAGCAGAAATAAGTAATGAATTCATTGGAATATTGAAAAAATCCAGAGAAAAGAAGGTGAGGAGTTACAAATTCCATTGGTATTGAGACTTGGGAAAAAGTAACCTTCATTCCCGAATGGTAACGAAATGTTGAGTTGAAGTAGGTTACCAATATATGATGCACTATGATGTAGGTGGTACCTTTACTCCTTACTCCTACTATTGTGGAAGAATCCTCTATATTTACTCCTTAGTCCTGCTGCTATCAAAGAATCATCTTCCCCTATCATGAAAAAGGAGAATGCACATGAATATGGAGTACCTGAAGGGAGTGCACACATGAAGATTGAGGACAAAATCTCATTGATTCGAGACCAACAACGAAAATAGGGGAAAAATCCAAGTGCGGAGTACGAAAAACAATAACCTACAGGATTCACTGTGATTTTAGTAGGAAAGCTTGATAGTAGTTGTGTGGGAACTGACAGATGGCTAACATGCCAACCATGTGTTACATGAAATTTTTTGTTGTTCAACATGCGTCAAAAAAAAAACTTAGTATATGATGCTTAGAAGCTAGTCAATAAATTTCTCAAAATAAAACTTAGGATATGTTATAAAGGAAGCTCAGTAATATACTCCTCAAAATAAAACTTAGGATATGTTGTAAAGTTGATATGGTGCTCAAAATAAAACTTAAAATATGTTGTTAAATTAATACATTGCTCGAATTAATGTAAAGAGAGGTTGAAATAAGAGGTTTATTTGGTTGCCCAATCAAACAAAAGGAAAACTTTGGTTAAACATTATCATCCCTGCCTGCATTACTTAGTTGCACTAAAACTTTAGTTAAAAGAGCGATATACAAAATAAGTCAACACAATTAATATGATGTCAACAACATATAGATCACTATATACCTACCTCGGGAGGTATAATAAGTTCACAATGATTATGCTACTACGCAACCATAAAAATCCAAAATTTCTTATCCTTAAAACATTCCCTAAAGTTCATGGTCTAATGGATCTTTGGAATTATAGATTAACTACAAAACAGAAAACACATAAAATACAAGTTCAATTTCTTCCCTCATTAGAAAATACTTCATAACAATCTTTCCACCCAAAGTGTGTCAATAAAATTCATGAAAGCAACAACAGAAAAGACAATGATATATGCAATACATAGTATTTTTTGCATTCTAATACTAATCCAATACTGATATTTTTCTAATTAAAATACTAATCCAATACTAATATTATGTTAATTACAAGTAAACATATTTACAATTAATATAAAGCAAATATAAATTAAAAATGATGTTTTAGTACATTTTGACTATTGCAAAATCATCTAAATCAATGAAGAACCCTCTCATGTATTTGAAAATACAATTTGACTATGGCAAATTCACTTAAATGAATTGAAATCCCTCTCATGTAATTCAAATTTAATGTGAAAATAAAATAAGAAAATAACATATATAAATGGAACTTTTCACATTAGAACAAATAGCAGCCCACAAGAATGTTTAAGGTATTAATTAAAACATTTAAAAAAATATAATCTAATAACAATACATAGTTAGCCCTAAATTTCTTGCTTAAAATTATTTTGAATACCATATAAAGAAAAAACAATATTATGTTCACTTAATCATATTCATGAAAATTTATATATCATTAAGAGTATTATTACTAGTCTTTTCCTTGCCAGAGACTATAAAATTTGCCTTACGGTGAAAGGGCATTGACTATTCATTAATTAATGTTTTTTGAAATTTTAACCAAAGTTTTTGGATAATACTGAATATTTCTATTTTCTGTAAATTAGAAATCATTTTTATAATTTCCTAAAAATATTATTCCTAAGTTTCAATTGACTCAAGGAGCTGTAATGGGACATAATTCGCTTGGTGGAGGGAATTTTATTTTTGGTATTTGTCAGTTCCTAGAAATTCATTTAAAAATAAAAACAAAAAAAGAAATCATGACTAGACATTCCATCGGTGAGTGCTCTGAAACTAACATTGTTATACTAATGTTATGCCCAATGATGCTAGAACTAACATGGTTGCAGGTCCTTTACATAGGTGGGTAGGGGGTTGAACAAATACCCAATTAATATTATTAGTGTGTAGCTTTCACTGTGTAGAAGAAGCTTCCTCTATACAATGAAAGCTCCGCACAAGGAAAGCTTTGAACAATGTTGATATTGCCACTTTAACTATGGAAATTCTCACACATTCATTTTTTCACGGATTTCATGTTGAAATGAGCGTTTGATTATTTAAAACTCCAATGTCAATATTCATGTCAATTGGTCCCAATTGAAAAACAAATCTTTTTTTAGGATGATAAAATTTCATTGTTGCAGTTGGTGAAACACATTTTTTATTACGGTGAGAAGTGATTATAGTGGTTGATGTACAAAAAATAACAAGTAACATGTAAAATCTAATTAGATTTACTATCTAGATTGATTACTGAGGACACAGACACCTCTTACTTAGCCTAAGTCATCTTAGTTATTGCATATTTTAGGTCAACCATATTGGTAGCTCACTCAACCAGATTTATGCACAATCCCCCTGTATAGATTTTATTAATATTATCTCTATTGTTGACTTACTAGACGTGTGTGCTACTAATTCGATCATAACAAGTGAAAAAAAATCTAGCAGGTTAATACACGTGCTACTAGAAACTAGTTATTTAAACTTACTGACAGACACAACTAGCACATGAGTGCGGAAAATTTGATTGTGCGAGAGTGAGGAGAAAACAAATTTCTCCACACTCATGTGCAATTAATTTCTATGCACTCAAATCAAGTTCCACACAAATTTCATGAATAATAGATAATTAATAATGAATAATGAATAATGTTTCATGAAGATAAGCATAAATCATAAACACGGTCATAAAAATGTCAAATTTTTTGTTTCATTTTGAAATTCCAACCCCGTGTTAGAAAATGTAACTAGGTTTGGTATTCCTAATTGTTAGTGTGCTTATGTTATTGTATATTTCATGTAAAGGTAAAAAGAAGAAAAGTAAATATTATTTTATAAGCATGGGTTTCATGCCCAAATCAATTGGTCATCTAGGTCAAGCATGTTTGTTAGGTCCCTATATTACTAGTATAGTCCCTTATTGTTATTAGTCTAACCCCCTTATTGTTATTATTGTACCCTTGTAACCCCTATTTTGTTATTATTGTGCCCTTAAATTATTATTGTTAGGTCGGCTAGGATTACATTGTGGCCCACTAGGATTACATTATGGCCACATGGACTCCTATATATAGAAAGGAGGTTTTGTAAATTGTATCATCCAAGAATTGTTCATTTATGTAATGTATTGGAGGTTTCCCCCTCAAAGTGGCTTATTTCTAAGGTTTTAATATCTCTTTTCTTCTATTTTTGGAGCTGGTTACATAACATTTGGTATCAGAGGTTTGGATTCTAGGGTTTCACTGCTCCACACAGGTCATCGTGGCATTTTCTCTATAACTTGTTTTCTACAAAGTTTCAGAAGCTAAAATTTTTAGGGTGCAAAGCCGAAATCCTGAGGAAGATCATCTAAAACTTTCAGAGCTTGTTTCACAATATTTCCAGAGATATGATCTGTGGAAGTTAGGCCTTTTTTCAGGCTCCTAAATAGGTCATCGTGGCATTTTCACTATAAATTGTTTTCTACGAAGGTTCAGAATCTGAAATTTTTAGGGTGCGAATCTGAAATCCTGAGGAAACGCGTCGCACAATTTCGGAGCTTGGTTCACAATATTTTTGGAGATATGATCTGTGGAAGGTAGTGCTTTTTCAGGCTCCTGAATTTCATCGCAAAGAGGTGATAGTGGGAAAATATTCATAACTCTCTCTCTGAGCATCGGATTGGAGTTCCATAAAAATTGGTCACAATTACATGGACTGTAGTTTCTTGGCTATCAATTTCAGATCCAAAGGACAAAAAAGTGACACGTGGCAAGTCGTACAAATTCACTCTACTGAACCAGTCCATAATTATGTCATTGTGGGAGATTGGACACAACTTTGTCTTGGAGAATCCAAATCAGGTCATACCTGTGGCTTTCAAAAGATAATTTAGAGGGCTATGTTGGTACCTAAATTCAAATATTGAAGTGCTTCAAATACAGAGATAGTCCAATTTCAATATCGAGCTCCTCAAAAGCAAGAAAAAGGTGTGTATTTTTTTTATTTTTTTTTCCGAATTGCATAAGTCTTGTTTGAAGAATCAATTTGAATTGATTCCAAGGGCATATTGTAGAATAGATATCAGTATTTGGTTCTAAAATATGCCCCGTAAAAATAATTCAACACCCATTAAGCCTTTAGAAGGCTCTACTATGACTCATGAAGATGAAGAATTGCAACATGATCTATCAAAATTACAAGAGCAAGTGCAACAAATTTCACTCTCACAAAGAGCAACAAAAAATGAAATGGAAGTTTTGAAGAAAGGTGTGGAAGCAAAGATGGACAGTTTGAAGCAAGGCGTGGAAGCTAAGATGGATGGCATGGAAGTTGGCATGGAAGCTAAGATGGATGACATGGTGGCTGGCATGGAAGCTAAGATGGATGACATGAAAGACAACATGGAAAACATGAAGAATGATCTAAAATCAGTCATCGAAGGTTTGAAAAAGTTGATACAAGAAATTTTTCCTAATGGTGAAAAGATAGTAGAATAACCTCATGATGAGAACAAAATAAATGTTAATCGTGATTTCACAAACTCTAATGTTGGCGGAAAGAACCACCATATTCCAAAAATGGATATGAGGAAGTTTGATGAAAAGGATCCTATAACATGGATACTACAGATGGAGCAATATTTTGATCTCCATAATGTGACAAACACACAAAAGGTACGCATTGCAACTTTACATTTAGAACAAAATACATTTGTATGGTATCGATGGCTTTGATCCCGTAAAAAAATTGTCACTTGGTCAATTTTTACGGAGGAAATGATAGCACATTATGAGGATACAAAGAGCAACACCTTCTTTAACCAATTGATAAATCTCAAACAAAAGGGTTTAGTGGGGCAGCACATTGAGGACTTCCAAAAATTGAATATAAGGGTAACTGATATTCCAGAGGAACACAGGATTGATCTCTTCATAGGTACTCTAAAGGATAACATCCAACATGAAGTTCGTGTTTTGGAACCCGATTCATTGGAGAAGGCATTCAGGTTGGCAAGAAAAGTTGAATGTAAAATTATGGCGACAAGGAAGCCTACCACTCAATTCTATAAAGAAGGAAGTGTTTCTACATCTAGATTTCCACAACCTACAAGGTTGACACCACAAAATTGGAAGAAAAAAGAGCAAAAGGGCTTTGCTATAGTTGTGATAGCAAATACACTAAAGGTCATAAGTGTGCTGAGAAGAAATTATTTTACATAGATTGCGAAGAGGAAGAAGAAAATGAACAAGAAGAGGATATACACCAGGAACCAGCCCTAGAAGAGGAAGAAATGATTCCAACCATATCGTGTAATGCATTGGCAGGAATCACCACTCCTCAAACTCTTAAGATAGAAGGACATATCAAGAAGAAAAAAGGTAATAGTGTTGATTGATTCGGGTAGTACCCATAATTTTATTCATTGTAAGGTAGCCAAGGAATTGAATTGTTTCCTATACCCAGCACTAGAATGTCAAGTAATGGTTGCAAATGGAGGAACTATAAAAGGACCTAGAAAATGCCATAATACAAAGCTAACCATGGGGGAATATGTATTGAATAGTCCAATGCTTTGCATTCTGATGGGAGGTGTTGATGTTTTACTAGGAGTACAATGGTTACAATCTTTGGGGATGGTAGCTTTTAATTTTCAAGAACTTTTCTTGAAATTTTTTTCGGAAGGAAAGGAAGTCAGTGCAGAGGTATTGGAAGCCGGGGAAATATAAAAAGCAAACTCTAATGTCATGAAAAAGCTTATAAAGAAATAACAATGAGGCGTAATTGCACAATTATGCTCACTAGATGTTCCAACATCAAAATCATCTATTTCTCCAAATCTCCAAAAAGTCTTGGACAATCATTCCAAAGTGTTTAAAAACTCCCAAAGGACTCCCACCTATTCATGATCATGATCATTCTATTCATTTGATTCCAGGAAGTGTTCCTCCAAACATCAGGCCTTATAGATATCCTTACATCCAAAAGAGCGAAATTGAATGTATGATTGCAGAAATGTTAGAGGAAAGTATAATTCAACCTAGTCAAAGTTCTTTCTCTGCTCCTTTGATTGATGAATTATTGGATGAATTACATGGAGAAATTTATCTTACCAAGTTGGATCTTCGTTCAGGATATCATCAAATTAGAATGAAGATTGAAGATATTCCAAAAAAAGCATTTCGAACTCATGAGGGTCATTATGAATTTTTGGTCATGCCTTTTGGCCTTACCAATGCACCTTCTACATTTCAAGGGTTGATGAATTCCATTTTCAAACCCTTCCTTAGAAAATTTGTGCTAGTATTTTTTGATGATATACTAATCTATAGAAGGTCTTGGAAGGATCATGTTGAAAATGTTGACAGGGTGCTCAAACTATTGTAGGAGAAACAATTATATGCAAAAACATCCAAATGTTTCTTTGGAGTACAAGAGGTGGAATATCTGGGTCATATTGTATCTCACGAGGGTGTTAATGTAGACCCTAACAAAATTAAAGCCATTAAGGAATGGAAAGTCCCCACAACCATAAAGAAGTTGCGAGGATTTCTCGGGTTAACAGGGTATTATCGCAAGTTTGTTAAGAATTATGGGAGAATAGCAGCACCTCTAACAACATTATTCAAGAAAGATGCATTTTCATGGACTCCTGAAGCAACTAAGGCCTTTGAACATCTTAAAGAGGCAATGTGCCTAGCACCGGTCTTAGCTACGCCAGACTTCACAAAAACCTTTTTTGTGGAATGTGATGCCTCAGGAAATGGAATTGGTGCAGTTTTAATGCAGGAAGGAAGACCCATTGCTTTTGAAAGTCGTCCAATCAAAGGAAAGTATTTACAGAAACCCATTTATGAGAAGGAAATGTTAGCAATACTGCATGCACTAAAGAAATGGCGAACTTACCTAATGGGAAGACACTTCAAGGTAAAAATTGATCATGATAGTCTTAAACACTTTTTGGAACAAAGACTATCTTCAGAAGAGCAGCAAAAATGGGTCACAAAGATGTTGGGTTATGACTTTGAAATAATCTACAAAAAGGGAAATCTTAATGTTGTTGCAGATGCACTCTCAAGAAAGAATGAAGAGGTGGAAGCATTGCTTTGTGCCATTTCTATTATCCAACCAGATTGGATAACCGAAGCAAGAGATGAATGGAAGAAGGACAAAGATGTATGGAAACTCATTCAAAATTTGCAGCAAGATCCTAGTACATCTGATACATTTAGTTGGAAAAATGATTCCTTATGGTACAAAGATCTCTTATATCTTTGTAAGAATTCCCAACTAAAACAAAAGATTCTTCTAGAATTGAACACTTCTCCTTTAGGAGGACACTCAGGATTTTTAAAAACTTACCATAGGGTGAAGAAAGAATTTTTATGGGATGGCCTTAAATCTGATATTCAAAAGTTTGTGGTGGAACATTTGGTTTGCCAGCAGAATAAAGTGGAGACAATTAAGACCCCTAGACTTATACAACCTTTATCCATTCCAAGTCAACGTTGGGAGGAGATTTCAATGGATTTTATCACATGTTTACCTAAGTTCGAAGGAAGGAGTGTCATCATGGTGGTAGTTGATATACTTACCAAGTATGCACACTTTTGTGCATTATCTCATCCATTTAAAGAAATTACAGTTGCTACTACATTTATGGACAGAATTCAAAAGCTACATGGAAGCCCAAGGGTTATTGTGAGTGACAGAGATCCCATTTTTACTGGAAATTTTTGGATGGAGTTATTTTCTTGTTTGGGTACTCAATTAGCTCATAGCTTATCTTATCATCCTCAATCTGATGGTCAAACTGAGATAGTAAATAAATTTTTGGAAGCATATATTCATTGTTTTGTATCTGATAAACAAACACAATGGGTCAAGTAGTTACCTCTCGCTGAATGGTGGTATAACACTTCCTTCCATACTGCAGCAAAAATGACCCCATTTATGGCACTTTATGGATATCATCCACCATCCATCACATCATCTTTAAGGGAAAATTCGAAGGTTCAAGCATTGGAAGATCACATCGAGCATCAGCAAGAAGTTCTCCAACTCTTAAAGGATAACCTGAATTTGGCACAAAATCGAATGAAACAACAGGAAGATCAACATCGCAGCGAGAGAAGTTTTCATGTAGGAGATTGGGTATTTTTATGACTACAGCCATACAAACAAATTTCCCTCAAGCAAGCTAAGAAGGATAATAAATTATCGCCAAAGTACTACGGTGCTTACAAGGTGTTGCAAAAGATTGGTACTATGGCATACAAATTGGAGCTTCCTTCTTCTTCACGAGTGCATCCAGTTTTCCATGTTTCATGCTTAAAGAAGTTTATAGGTGAAAATATTCCAATTCAAACAATATTGCTAGAACTTGATGAGGAAGGAAAAATCATATTGGAACCTGAAGCAGTCACAGAAACAAGAACTCGACAGCTACGGAATCGATCAATTTCAGAGTATCTCATCAAGTGGAAGAACTTACCCACTGAAGCTTCTACATGGGAGGATGAGAAGTTTATACAGAATCACCCAGAGCTACTCAAGCGTTGAGGACAACACTTTTTTGAAGGAGAGGGGCATGTTAGGTCCCTATATTACTAGTATATTCCCTTATTGTTATTAGTGTAACTCCATTATTGTTATTATTGTGCCCTTGTATCCCCTATTTTGTTATTATTGTGCCCTTAAATTATTATTGTTAGGTCATCTAGGATTACATTGTGGCCCACTAGGATTACATTATGGCCACATGCACTCCTATATATAGAAAGGAGGTTTTGTAAATTGTATCATCCAAGAATTGTTCATTTATGTAATGTATTGGAGGTTACCCCCTCGAAGTGGCTTATTTCTATGGCGTTAATATCTCTTTTCTTCTATTTTTAGAGTTGGTTACACAAAAATGTTCTTCATGCTTCTAGGGTTTATTGAGTCAAATAAATATTTTTCATAAGTCAAAATGTTATATTGGAGTCAAGTGCCATTTGGACTTTGAAAAGAAAGTGGAAAAGGAATTGTATTTGAGTTTAAAATTTCATTTTTGTACCCACAAAACCAAGTCAAGCCTGCCTCATAGGAAACCCTATAATTGGTAATTCAAGCTCATTGATGTGTATAAAATGAGTACATATCAACCTCATTTTGGGACAATTAACAAAGTTTGATTTATCGGACAAGAAGACTAGTGAAAATCAAGAAAAGAAGGAACAATAAATCAAGAGAGAAAGCGAAGTCTAAGGAGGAAGAAAATCACTTTTTTTGCCCTAAAATTTGCGTTATTTCTCTCACATGTGCGACGTCTCTAAAGTTATTATAGGGGTCAAAGTTGTAGATCTAATGTAGGTTTAAAAATTTTTTGTTGGGGGAAGAAAATATGAAGCCAGAGTTGATTTGGAAGGTTTTTTCTTTAGTTGACTTGTGTTGACTTTGATTTGTTAGAGGATCTTGGAAGGAGGGTTGACTTGGGTCTTGTTGGAGGTCTTGGTGTTTTTTGGGTCTTGGATATCCCATTTTATCTGATTCTAAAAGAAAAGAAAAATTTCTTGGGTTTTCCCCTTGGAGGGGTTTTTCCCTGGCTTGGAGCCTACATTTTATGTTCATTTTCTTTCTATGATCTTCATAATTTATGGTTTTTGTAATTTTTTTATAAAAAAAACATAATAAAGTAATACAAATCCAACATAACTTCACAAGCAATTAAAAAGTAAAGAGAAATCACCCTAACTATTCCCCCCATCGATTTCTCAACATGGTATCAGAGCTAAGGTGAAGAGAAGAAAACTTGAAGATCACTCTTGTTGGCATAAGTAAAATACATTCATAAAATATACATTGAAGGACATCATTTTCATTAATAAAATATATATATATATATATATATAAGGTAGAAAAAAAATAAGGACACAAGAACGGATACACGGAAGAAGACTAAAAATGGTTCATCTTGAAGGAAGGCTACTACTCCTCCATTAAAGGCTCTTGTTTACACATCGTCATCTTGAAGAAGAGCATTAATCTCTCTCTTGGAATATTATCACTTTGAAGGTTATTTGGAAGACATATTTATAGAATTAATCACACAAGGAAGCATCAAGAATCCTGGGAACATGATCTACACTCTGTGAAGCAACTTGAGTTCACTATTGTTCCAGAATTCATCATTCTATGGAATCTTGAAAGTCTCTTGGAAGTGTTGGGAAAATCAAGTCATTTGAACATCTCTTCATCAATATAGACACTCTTATATTAAATAATTACTACATTATTCTCTATGGCTCAATCTTTAAATCAAATAACTTCATTTTGTAAGGAAGGAAATAAGCTTGATGGGTCAACAAAATTTCAACCATGGAAGAAAAGAAAAAACTTGATACTTGTTGAAAATGAAGTCATGTGCCATGTTCTGGGTAAAGTTACAAAACTAGGTAAGGATGAGACTCAACAATTGGATGAGAGCATGAAAGGATAAGTGAGGTCTCAAAGTATTCTCATTTCATCCATTAAGGAGCATCTCAATCCTTTTGTTGCAGATTTAAGTACATATAAAATAATCTATGACAAGTTGGTGAAATTGTATTCAATTAACACTATAGGTTAGAAGATATATATAAGGAATAAAATTTATAATACAAGGCTAAAAAGGGATGAATACTTGGCCTCGTATCTCTTAAATATCTCTCAATTGAAGGATTAATTACAAGGAGCTGTAGAAGTTGTTTCCGATTCTAAATTAATAGTTTGCATACTCAATGCATTACCTCTCGAATGGAGCAGTTTTTCGGCAAGAATTTACTCAATAAATAATATTCCAAACTTTGATGACATATGGTATTTATGTATTATAGAAGAGACAATATTGAAGGCAAAGGATGACACCAAACCAAATGAAAAATTTTAAGATTTTACTATTAAAGTAAAGAAGAAGAAAGGGAAGTTTGAAAAGTTTGAAACTCATCAAAGGAGAAACAATCAACCACGAATAAATCAAGATGTCCAAAGTGAAATACTTTGGATGCAATGAATATGGACACTTTAAGACATATTGTCCCAAAGATCCTCAAAACAAAAGGAAAAATAAGAGGAAGGAAAGAAGTGGAGGACATACAACTGAATAAAATGAAGAACTTGAAAAGAAAATGAAGAGTGAAGACACTAGGGATATATATTATTGAAGGAATCCTACACTATCAAGTTTTCTTATAGTATGCTTTCTTTTTTATTAAGATGGTAGTTACAATAGCATTTAGAGTTACATTTATAAGGGAGTTTTGGTTTTTGGAGCATGTTGTCATGGAAAGAATCATAAAGCATTGGAAGGATTAGATTCTATACCATGAGTTGAATCTCATTGGTAGTAATCATCAAGGAAATATAGAATATTTTGTACCATTCAACACTCCACCAATCATGCAATTAATTTTTGGAATTCACATCATTAAAAAAATAATGTACTAGCTAGAAATGATCACAAGGATCCTTGATAGTGATTATGAAGGTTCTTCACTATGTGAAATAATATTTGTAACATGAAGAATATTATATTTGTACTAAAATCATGGAAGCTAGCATCAAATAAGCTTGCATCATTGAAGATAATAGATTTGTAGCATGAATATATGATTGGGCACTTCTCATCTGAGACTCAAGGAATCTCATCCTGATCATCATTCTATACAACATCCTCAAGGAAAGATGCAACTCATTCAAAAGAAAGAATACTATATGAAAAATATAAAGGAAGAGGTATGCATATCCTTAATAGCTTCTCATCAAGAAGTAGAATTCATATATTCAAGTAATATTGCAAGAAGATCTTGTTGTATAAATGTGCTTGGGTGCACAAGCATGGTATATTTTGGATAAGATTGGACAAAAATCTTCTTTTTTATTTCTCGGAACATAAAATCATGATGGATAATAATAAACTCTTTCATTTATATAGAAACATGATATATTCAAAGAACACATGATGAAATTGAACAATATCCGATATGGTCTCTTGAAGCATGAAAAATGGACAACTTCAAAGGGAGCTACATAAACTCTGTTGAATATGATTTTGGAGCTTGTTTATTAGTTCACTCCATGAACACATTAATTTATGTTTGAAAGGAAAAAATCATGAAGAATGATTCTAATATGAAGATAGACCATGAAAATGGATGTTTATCTCAATGGGAGCTTGGTGTTGAACATGACATCTTAAAAACTATCATGACTAGGTAACTCTGACTTTAATAACTTGGTATTTATGATTCGTTTGAGATATGACTTGGCTACCTAGAAGGACATATTGTACAAAAATAGATTGGAAAGATAAAAATTGAGATATTAAATCTACAATATTTTGGTTTAAAACTCAATTATATAACACATGAATTGAGTGGATAACATTGGTTTTGGCTTAGAAATATTTGTGACAGAAATGTGTACACCATGAAGGCAGAAAAAGGTAGAAAGACATAAGATATCTTATTGGTCATGTTGGATCCAATGATATTCACTTTCCTAATGGTCATAGGGATCTACGATTAGCTCTACTATAATTGGTTTGGAAATATATTATTGATGATAAAGATACTTTGAATGATGATTGATGGAAAGTGATGAAAACGACAGATGGAAATAACCCTATCATGAAGAACGAGAAAGAGTTTGGCTCCACAACATACAAGAAGTTTGAAGATCATATATGATATGAATATGAGAGGTAGGAGCCCTTGTAGCTACTACTATGATATCCACGGAAGAAAAAGTAGTTGATGGAAAAAACAAAGAATGAAGCATATGTTATGTAACTAAATATTATCATGAAATCTCCCTGATTGAGAGGGAGAAAGAAATATTATTTGTATTTGAAAAGGATTAAGGGCATCCTCCCTGATTGACAGGGAGTGATGGTGGACACCATATTCTCCATGTGTTTCATGCACTAGGCAAAGTCTAACCATTACACGTCTAGTGTATCTCACTAGGAGGGAGAATGGAGGATTGGATAAGCATATGGGGATTGGAAATCCAAGATAAGAAGTAGTTCCATGGACCAACACTCTTTTAGGATCTAACAGGGTGTCCAAGATAAGAGTGGTCAAAGAGGACTAATATTCATTGATAATTGCAAATCCAAGATAAGAATAGTCCTAGAAGGTGTTGAAAAATCAACAAGAAATGTGTGTCTAATTTAATTTTCCCTTAATTAAATTGGACAATAAATTGTAATTTTATCTCATAATCACTTGTAATAGTTAGCTGAGTGTGATAAACTTAGTTATCTCTTGAAATTCGAGTTGAGGGTGGTTGGCGAGGAATGTAGAGTGATTATATTTATTTTAGAGTCCAAGTTGCAGTTAGTGTATTAGTTTAATGCATGAGAAATCAATTTACTCAATTAAGTGAGTTAGAATCAGTTTAACTAGTTGTAACTTATTATTGCTCTAGTGAGAGGTCAAGTGAGTTAAATCATATTTAATTCACATGCATTGATCTGTAAAGTAACTGATGATTTACTATTAATAGTTGCATGCATGTCAGTTCTGATGAAGACCCAGTTGAGACATAGGTTAAAGGGATGTTAATTATCAGTTGTATTATTAGCAAACTGCACAAATACATTAATACACCCATAGGATTTCCCATGAGAATTGCATAGTTTTGGAAGGCTGAAATTACTAAATAATATGAATTTAATTATAAAGGAATTTCACAAGAAAGGCAGGCTGAGCAGAGGTATGAAATTATCTAAAGTGTTGGTCAATTTTGTTCGGATCAGTGTGAGACAATTGGTAGAGTGCAGCAGAATATTGTGAGAAGGGTGCATTGTATTGTTTCATGATTCCTTGGTTGAATATACAATAGAAGATAGAGGGGTTTTGAGCAGCAAGCTTTCCCCAGGAAAAATATCTATGTTGTGGATTGATTTGCTTCTTTCTTTTACTTGGTGTGATTGTGAGATCGTGTTTATTTACCGCAATTATTTTGTAGAAGGATTCAGTATCTTTATTAGCATATCACATGATCGGATTGAATCCATTGGTATACATACTGTTCTCATAATTTCTACATGGTATTAGAGCGCAGGAAATCACTATAGTGGAGAAGAAATTGAGTTTGTGTTGAACAACATTTGAAATTTCAAAAATATTCTTTGGTGTGACAGGCATATCAAGATGGCTTTCAATGGATTAAGATTATAATATGCACTTGAGGGAAATTATAATTATAATGCATTGAAAGATAGAATTGAGGAAGTTCTGGAGGAAAATGGGTTGAAAGAATTTATCGACACTAATATTCCAAAGCCCACAGCACCAGACGTCATTCTTCTTGATGCTTGGAAAAAGAAGGTTGCAAAGGCAAGGAGGATATTATTAGAGGGAGTTCGGTATCACATTGTATCAAGTATCCATGGAAAATTGACTCCATATGCAATGTGGAAGGCTCTGATAGATCTATTTTAGAATATAAGTGACCACATAAAATTGGCACTGAAGGACAAGCTTGGGAAAATCAAAATGGAGAAAGGTGAAACTATTCTAAAATATTTGACCAAGTTCATCCAATGTCGAGATGAGCTTGGAAGTGTTGGGATTACTGTAGTGAATGATGACTTGGTGAGCCTAGCACTTCTAGGCCTTCCCAAGAGGTGTCATAGTTATCAGGACTTTGTCAATGGGAGGGAGAATCTACCAGATTGGGAGCGACTTTGGTCGGATTTGGTACAAGAAGAATTCAAGAGGAATACCAGGGATGGATCCTCATCCAAGGCAGATGATGAGGAAAATTTCCCCTTGGATGGTAAGGAAAAGAAGGGGAAGGGAAATAAATCCTATTCCAAATCTGAGATCGGCAAAGAAGGCAAGAAGCGTGACATGTCCAGAGTGAAATTTTTTCACTGTCACGAGCATGGACATTATGCCACTAATTGTCCACAGAAGAAGAACAACAACAAGAAGGCTTCAGGATGTGCAGCAGGTGAAGCTTTGGCTTCACAATTCGAGTTGGACTTCTCACTTATCATATGCATGGTGGCTAGTGCGATGGGATCAGTATGGTAATTGGATAGTGGTTCATATTTCCACATGATGGGAGACAAAGGACTCTTTAGTAGCTTGGAGGATAAGGATCTTCAGATTCACATCGAGATGGGTGATGACGGGAGGTATAACACTACTAGGATTGGTACAGTTACATTCCAAAGATAGTGAGGTAAGCCCTTCTTATTAAAAGATGTCATGCATGCACCAGGGTAGAAAAATAATTTAGTTTTAGTAGATATTTTTGAGGATAGAGGATATGATGTGGTTTTCAGTGAAGGGAAAGCATTCCTTCACCACAAAGCCACATTAAAATTTAAGAAGATTGGGGTTCGTGTGAAGAACCTCTACAAACTTGATGTATATGGTTGTGCAGCATTGATGGGTAAAGCAAACAGAGTGGTGAGCTAGGATGAGGGTGAGTTATGGCATAAGAGATTGGGCCATCTACACCACGGTGCTTTGAAGGTCATGCAGTAGATTTATATGGGGCTTCCAAAGGATACTCTTGCGTAGATAGACACATGCAAGGGGTGTACCATGGGAAGGTATAAAAAGGCCACTTTTCATGAGGAGGAGAATTGAGAAGCGAAAATCCTTGCGAGAGTTTAGTCAAATGTGTGTGGACCATTCTCTATAACTTCTACTGCAAAGCACAGGTATTATGTGGTTTTTGTTGATGATGTTTCTAGAAAGTGTTGGATCTACTTCATGCAGAAGAAATATCAGATGTTCTCAAAATTTTGTGAGTTAAAGCACTGGTTGAGAAAGATACAGGGAAGCATGTGAAGGCTCTAAGGAGCAACAATTGTGGTGAGTACATCTCGAATGAATTCAAGAAATTATTTGGAAAATAAGGAATTTGGAGAGTTGATTGCACCTCATAACCCACAACAGAATGGGGTTGCAGAAATAAAGAATAAGACGATTGTGGGTGTGACATGAGTGATGTTACATGATCAGGGCCTACCATTGCATCTGTGTGCAGACATATGAAACACAATGGTATTTGTGCAGAACCGTAGTCCTCATCAAATACTTGGCATGAGTACACCAGAGGAGGTTTTTTCTGGTAAGAAACTTGATGTTTCATATTTTAAAATTTTTGGCTCTTCTGTCTATTTCCATGTGACCAAATATTCTGGAAAGAAGTTAGAACCAACAACTGAGATTGGGATATTTTTGGGGTACACCGATACTCCCCACAAATATCGGGTGTATTTTCCAAACAACAGGATTATTGTTGTCAGACAGGATGTAAAATTTGATGAGAAGAAAGCCATGTGATTTTCCCTTCAGAGGGAGCTTGATTTGCATGCAGATGAGGAACTCTTGGTTCCAAAGGATGAACCTCAATATGTGGAGAAACCACATACGGAGGATCATGGAGTGGAATAAACCACTCATGTAGAGCCATCCACCAGACATGGTAGGAGGTGCACCACAGAAGCTGAAACATTGAGACTTTATGCAGAAAAACATGTAGAAGAACCTACATCATTGCGTAGATAGAGAAAATCACCAGAAAGGTTTACTAGATACATGGCTCTTATGATAAAGTGTATTGTGAAAGAACCAGCCTCTTTTGAGGAAGTAGTGTAGCAACCAACTTGGGTTTGCGCCATGGTTGAAGAGTATGACTCCATCGTCAGGAACAATGCATGGGAAGCTGTCCCAAGACAAGTCGGGAAATCAGTGGTTGGATCTAGATGGATCTATAAGGTGAAGCATGAAATGGATGGGAGTGTGGAGAAGTACAAGGCTATATTTTTAGCCTGGGAATTCTCACAAGTTGAGGGTATTGACTATGAGGATAATTTTGCACCGATTGCAAGGTACTTATCGATTAGATCTATCCTTGCACTCTCAGCGTAGTTGGGGTGGCAGATACATCATATGGATGTGAAGAATACATTTCTTAATGGAGTTATTGAGGAAGAAGTGTACATTGAGCAGAAAAAATGTTTTGAGACCTTTGACAGTGAGTCGCATGTGTGCAGACTCAAGAGAGAATTGTATGGGCTGAAGCAAGCACCTTGTGCTTGGTACACCAGTATTGGCAGCTATTTTACTGGGTTGGGATTCACAAAGAGTGAAGCGGATGCGAACCTGTATCATATTGTGGTTGATGGTAAGCTTCTGATTATTGTACTTTATGTACATAATCTTATTTTGACAGGTGATGAGCAACTCATAACTTCTTGCAAAGAGGATCTTGCAAGAGAGTTTAAGATCAAAGACATGGGTCTCCTTCACTATTTCCTTGGTTTGGAGATATGGCAGTGGGATGGGGAGCTATTTTTTTCTTAAGGCAAGTATGCCAAAGAGATTCTGAGGAAGTTCCACATGAAGAGTTTTAAACCCATGGAGACTCCTCTTGCAGGAAACTGGAGGAAGGAGGATGCTACTTCAGGTGAGGTAGTGGATGCTACTCTTTACAAGCAGCTTGTGGGTTTACTCATGTACTTGGTGAACAGATGACCATACATATTCTATGCAGTTAACTAGCTTAGTCAAGCTATGGTTAAGATGACCAAGCTCTTTTGGAAGGCGGGGAAGCATGTCTTGAGATATCTCATGGGCACTACAAAGTATGGATTATGGTACAAATAGATAGAGGGAGTGAAGCTTCAAGGCTTCACCGATGCAAATTGGGCAGGCAGTCCATTAGACAGGAAGAGCACATCAGGAGGGAGCTTTAGCATGGATCGATAACAGTTTCTTGGTACAGCAGGAAGTAGATATCAGTTGCACTATTTTCAGCCGAGGCAGAGTATGTGGTAGCCAGTCAGGAGACATGTGAGGCCATCTGGATGAGGAAGATACTTGTTGGTTTGTTTGGTCGTGAGATGGATCCGATGGTGATACATTGTGATAACCAGAGTTACATAAAAATCTCGGTTAATCCAGTATTCCATGACAGGTCCAAGCATATTGATATCTGGTACCACCATCTCAGAGATTGTGTTTAGAGATGCACTATATTACTTCAGTACATTCCCATGGAGGATCAGGATGCAGATATTCTGATGAAGGCGCTCACTAAGAGAAAATTTGAATACGACAAATACAAGATCAGGGTATATGATAATCCCTTTCCTTTTGAGAGGGAGTGTTGAAAAGTCATCAAGAAATTTGTGTCTAATTTAATTTTCCCTTAATTAAATTAGACAATAAATTGTAATATTATCTCATAATCACTTGTAATAGTTAACTGAGTGTGATAAACTCAGTTAGCTCATGAAATTCGAGTTGAGGTGTTTTTTGAGGCATGTAGAGTGATTCTATTTGTTTTAGAGTCCAAGTTGCAATTAGTGTATTATTTTAATGCATGAGAAATTAGTTAACTCAATTAAGTGAGTTAAAATCAGTTTAACTAGTTGTAACTGATTGTTGCACTAGTGAGAGGTCAGGTGAATTAAATCAGAATTAATTCACATGCAGTGATTTGTCATGTAACTGATTATTTACTATTAATAGTTGCATACATGTCAGTTCTGATGAAGACCCAGTTGATACAGAGGTTAAAGGGATGTTAACTATCAGTTGTATTATTATCAAACTACCCAGATGTAGTAACACACCCATAGGATTTCCCATGATAATTGTGCAATTTTGGAAGGCTGAAATTCCTAAATAATAGGGATTTAATTCTACAGGAATTATGCAACCAAGGAAGGCTAAGAAGAGGTAGGAAATTGTCTAAGTGTTGGTCGATTTAGTCCAAATCAGTGTGAGACAGTTGGTAGAGTGCACCAGACTCTTGTGAGAATAGTACATTGTATTGTTTCATGATTCCTTAGTTGAATATATAATAGAAGGTAGAAGGTTTTTTAGCAGCAAGATTTCCCTAGGGAAATATTTGTCTTGTGGATTGATTTGCTTCTTCCTTTTACTTGATGTGATTGTGCGATCATGTTTATTTTCTGCAATTAATTTGTAGAAGGATTCAATATCTTGATTTATCATATTACATGATCGGATTGAATTTATTGGTATATATATTGTTTGTATAATTTATACAGAATGACATACCTAGTGAACATATGGATGGGGTATGTTCCTTGAGGGGCTAAGGTGTCCATATGTATGCCTCCCAACATTGTAGTCTAATATTGTGGAGAGTTAGATCTTGTTAGTAAAAATGCCTTACTATGTTACATATTGACAATGTTTGTCATGATGTTTTTTATGAGGAATTATAATATGCAGATAAACTATTTTTCCCTAAGTGTGGTGTTCCTTCACTCATAAAAACAGAAGAAAGGTAAATGTTCTTTTATATAAAATAGACAGGAATATAGAAGGGATAAATTCCTACTTGTGATCCTTCACTCTCTTTCATCTTCTATTGTCGTTCCTGTCACTCTTGATCTAGCTGAAACCCGCTTGATCAATACCTACAATCAAAGACAACAAAAGAAAAAAAATGACACACATATATAAATTCTATCTACATTAACCAAATTGAACCAAATAAATTTCAAAATACATACACATTTGAGAATACATTCACAAGATATAAGTGCATATATGAGATAAATAACATATATCTTTATTGAAATAATAGGAGGAGTATATTACAACCAGTGGATTAGTTCGTCATCAACCTTCTCCAACTTCATTCCATCCTCATCACAGCAAGAATCATCTCATTATCATGACAATACTTCAGATCTCAAGAATTGAGAATCTAGCAACATGACATTACACAAATTTCTTCCTCCCTTGCTCTTAGACGAGTGCTCAATTTATAGGGAAATTGTAGGTAGTTTCTCAATAAATGATATTTAATGGCTTTCTAATAATATATGATACATGTTTCTAGGTTAAATGGTGATATATGAACAGATGTATTCGAATTATGTCACCTATGAGCTCTTCTAGAAGGCACTGGACATGTGGAGATTCCCGGAACAATGATGATTTCGCTCGCAGGAGACCAACACACCCTTAAGTGTTGGGAAGTGATTTGCAGAGAACCCTTGCATGGGGGTAAGTTCTTTGCAATGCACTTAGGCCCACTCAAAGGAGCGTTGATGAGTCAATTGGTCATTTTAACTATACTTCAAACATTGAAACTCTCATGAATTAAAGTCATCAGTGGAATGACTTCTCTAGGGAATGTAGAAACTGAATTAAGGGATGATAGACCCTGTTTGTATTGAATTAGTGGGTGATAGACCCTATTCATATTGGTATTATGGATGATGCCCAAATTGACCTGTAACAGCTTCCCCATAAAGCATGAAGTCGAAATAATCATAATATTTGGATGAGATGCTTTACGGTGTGATGAGTAGGATCTGAAGCGGATGGTGACCTACATCAATTTGTAATACATTACATCATTATACCTTGTACATCTTGGAGATGAATTGCTGAGGTATGCATACCCATGCTCATCACATATACTATCATAACACGTACATAAATTAGATAATCGTCTATAGATATAGACATGCCTACATATATAGGACCATGATAAGATGACCATCTGTATGTAAAGCCATCATACGAATGATGTGGTACAATTCCTGAAGTCGCAGCCCAGATGGATGAAACTAGATCTTGGGTCTTCTATATCGTTCACTTGATCTTTCAAGTACAATTATAACCATGTGAATATGTGATCTAAAGTCAAACATGGGAAGACATCATCTAATTACTAGCCAATTATGTAAGTCATTAACAGATGTGAGAGAAACCACTGTTGATGTTAATGGTTCTCAAGGTACTACAATACAATTTGCAAGGCATGAACAGATGATATTATGTGGAACAACAAACAAAATATTTTGGTTGAAGGATTGTGGTGTCAACCTATTACCGGAAGCGAGAAAACCGGCTGTTGATGTAAGAAAGTTCCAAGGCACTGGAAAGATGTTTCTAAGTCAACTTCCTAGATGATGAGTTGATGTCGACAGGAAGTGACTCATCAAAGATACAACATGAAACAAGAGTAATTATTTTGGAGAAAAAATGTGACTTGATGAAGAAATGTTTGGGGATTGATGTCATGAAAATGAAGGTTTATGAGTATTGGAGAAGATGAGGAATTAATGGAGGACTTCTCTTGAACATATCGGTGACACTGAAATGAGTTGGCAGAATTGACCCAAAGTGAAGTGATGGATGGTATGATAGAACATAGGTTTGATAGACTGTCGAGAATATTACCCAACCCAAAGCCACGAAGATGAAGTGAAAGTGTCATGTTCAAGAGCGACCTGCTACCATATAGTGTTTTGTTTTTTTTCCCAAATTTTCCCTAGTCATTGCTAACCAATACCTCTTTACTTTTTAACAAGCTTGAGGAGGCTAACATATGCTTGATCTATAATTTGACCCTTCGAGTGAATCCATCAGTATTTGATGATTTAAGTATTCTAGCGATAGTGAAACTCGATCTTGTCATGATCGGATAGGTTCGTCGCTATTTGATGTTTTAATGAGTCTAACGACAGTGAAAAATCAATCATTTTTCATGTTTAGATATTTTGAAAAAGGGACGAAAATAAAACTCCATGAGTCCTTTCTCGTAAATTTTTCTCTCAGGTCTGAAAAAGTGTAAATGATACCCAAGAAAACCTTTTAGCCATGTTCGACTAATATGTTCCTTTTTCGTAAATAATATATCTCAGTCCGGAAAAGGGTTAAACTTATACTGGTCCAGATTTATGCAGGAATGTAATAGAATACACATATAACCATAAAGACAGAGATGTAGTGGAAATAATGCTTCCTTTTATTAAAATAAAATGAATGAAATATGCTTACAGACATAATGGAAGGAAACTATCTAGGGCACTGGTAGCATATCTCTGAGAAGAGATATGGTGGCTACAGGCCTCTGAACTATGTTACAATGAAACATAATGGAAATTAACGAGCAAGGGCACTCGTAGCATATCTCTGAGAAGAGATGTGATGGCTATAGGCCCCTCCACTCTATTACAATGCAGACATAATGGAAATAAATGAGCTAGGGCACTGGTACCATATCTCTGAGAAGATATGTGATGGATACAAGCCTCTGAACTATGTTACAATGAGGCTCGAAGGCCTATTTATTATTGAGAAACAATGTAAAATCATAAACATCCAAAAACCTAACCCTAGGAGATGAAGCGCCAAAATTTTGGGTCCCGTTTGGGTAAATTGGTGTTTCAACTTCCCAGGGATGTAACTTTGGCATCCGATCTTCGTTTTACACGCTCAATACCTTGTTATAAATATCTGTCTAAGGAATACAACTTTTGAGTGAGCAACATGGGTCTATCATCAATCTATAGACACATGTTGCTCCCATTTTCCCCAAAAAACTTCGTTTAGGGCATCAAAGCGACTCTGGAAGTTCAGGACCTGAAAAACTGCTAAAAATAGTAATTTTTGCTGACACTGATAGATTGAAAGAACTGATGGCGGAGGTTCAAATGGAATAGGTGGGTGGCCACCAATATCCACCTGTATCATTAGGGCCCCAAAACGGCTTTGGTAGTGCAAGACCTGAAAACCTACTAAAAATAGTAAGTTGTGTTTATAGTCAAATGCTGAAAGAATTGATGGTGCGGGTCCAAATGGAATAGGTGGGTGGTCACCGATATCCACCTTCATCATATACTGAGTACATTTCATTTCATTTCCTTTTACGAGCTCGAAAATACAAGTGCTTGACAATATTTTCACATCAACAGAGTCTGAAAAGAGCTAAAAGAAGACTCAAAGGGGGTTCCTTTTTTTGAATTTAACAAAGCTTGAAAAAGAGATAAAAGTGTGCTTTAAATTCCTTTTTCATGTTTAAAAAAGCTCTAAAAAAAGAGGATAAAAGTATGCTTTGTGGTCAAATCATTTTTGAATAATTGTGCACTTCAAACTCATTGTATCAGTTGTAAAACATGTTTAGAGAACCATCAAATGGATTAAAATACCCGTTTCATAGTAAAAATGAATAAAAACCATAGTCACATCATTAAATATTAATAAAACAATCAAAATGACTATTAAAAATATGTTTTTACCATTTCATTTTACCCTTCCATAGTTACCATTTAAAATTTAGGAGCTCTGAACCTGTTTTTCCCTCGAACCTCAGTGGTCGATTGTGATAGTTTCTGTGGATGATTTCTCACACCGTTTGATCTAGGTTGGAGATCTAAACCTTATCTTTCTTTTAGTGTCATTTTTGTTTCATTTGATGCTAAATGTTTAGTATTTTGAGCCCCCTAGGGTAAATCTATTACGTTCTGAGGGAAACACACCCTTGCATGTCAAAACATGCATTGCAGAGCACTAAAATTGAAGCTAAGATGATCTACAATGCTCTGTCTATAGACCAGGGGTGCGTTGGGCACATTTCACAAAATTTTTTCTTGTTGTGTGCTCAAAATTTTCCAATTTTTTTTTCATGAAATAGATCCTAATGAAGCTTATGGTTGGATTTTAGGTATTGATCGGATCAAAATGACAATTACAAGGCGAGAAAGAGAACATGAAGAAAAATACATGATTGCCATAAATGATCCTGGCAGTGTAAGAGCCCTCAAGGATTGAGGGTTACTTAAGTATTTCAGATTATCATGGATGAGACAACATCTTGAACTATTGGAGTTCCTGGTTTTTTCATGGGATCTGGCATCTTAGGAATTTCACATTGGGGACAAAGTGCTCCCAATACTAGTTGAGGATGTTTACTTTCTTACTGGATTATTGAGACATGGTTCTCCTGTTTCCCTCGCGGGATCTGCTCTTGGAGGCAAGACTGTGAAGGAATACATACACCAACATTGTCAGCTGGGTACTAAACCTAGCAAATATGGAAAGATAGACATTCATGATGTCAGTGATTTTCTTATGAGAACTATCCTTTTCACTATTGCAAAACTTGCTAGCTCCGTGACATTACATGTTGCAAACCGTTCATACATGTAGTATGCTCTTGAGTGTCTTGAACCGAAAATGTTCAACTGGGCTGAAGCAGTACTCTTTCAGATGAAAGAATAGCTGACTAAAGCAAAGGGTGGCTGAAAAAAGAATTTAAGTTATGGCTTGATCCTGTTTTACTCTATTTTAGACGAGTTCCATTGATGCAGCTACAGCATGTGACACTGAGCATATCTAGTCATAGATATCCTCGGATGCAGTGATGGGTCGCGTTGATGGCTAAGAATGCTGGTCAATCGACTAACATATTTTCTACTGCATTATTTGCCTGGCTCCGACAACAGAATATTTCCATAGAGTATCCGTACATAGGCGTACATTTTCATGGAGATCCGTATTCGATTTTACCAGATGGCACTCAATGGGGTGAAATAGGTAAAAAAAATTTGACCATTTTTTTTATTTTAAGGTGTCTACATGTTTTTGTATTTTTTATGTTTTCCAAGACTAAAGTAAATTTTTTTATGTACAAAGATGTAGGTTGCATTCGACTAGTGGGTTGACCAGAGCAGGCACCAGATGAACCAGCAAAGAGGACTATCGGGAGAGAAGTCCTTTGGGATTTAGATTTAATCAAGACTCTTGTTGAGTTGTAACAAAATGTTGAGGGATTGACTCTTGGGATGCCGGATGTCTTGATCGAGGAGTTACCTATGAGGCTACAGCGCCATACTATTGGTGTTCCTAGCCATTAGATGAGGTTGTTTCATAGGATAGCTAGTCTTACAAGGAAAATTTTAAGGATGGAAACTTATCTGAAAGTTTAGAAACCTTGGCGAGTCCCACTAGTCCATAATATGCAATGTGTTAAATGTTTGGAGATATTTTTGTAAAAATATTCAAATTTCTAATAATCTTATATAGTCTTTATCTAAATTTTTGGTGATTTATAGGGTAAAATAATTTGATACTATAAAATTTGGGCGAATCATTTTAAGAAAAAAATGGAAATTAGCAAATCTTCTTTTTGGAAAAAGTATGGAAAATTAGCCCACCTGCGAATATTAACCCCTAAAATTTTCCCTATAGCTAGAGAATTTGCTTGTTATCATGAGCATCACTAGTTTTAATTTTGACGTTTTTGTATATATTTTGACGTCGGATGACCAATGTGTCTTGGGCACAAATTTTGTAAAAACCTAAACTATCTATCTATTTGATTTCAATGTTTTCCTATGTTTAATGCACAACCCTATTCAATTGTGTGATGTAAATTGAAAATGTGTCTTTACATGTGTTACAAATGTCTGTTTAAAACATAATTCGCTAAAGGATCAATTAATGTGTTCAAATTTCTGGAAATGTGTTGATATTGAATGTAATCAAAATATCTTTCCAAAAGTCTAACTCTAAGGAACATAAGATGAATTATTGGATTTCGGATGGTATATACGTTAGTAAGTTATAGTATGACAAGCTATGAGTCTAACCTAATGATTATGTGGTTAATGCTAAGTGAAATGGCATAAGAGAGAAGTTCATAAATGCGCTATAATCAATGATATTGTTTGTTGATCGAGCGATACAAATACCTTTAAAAATCATTAACTCGCCACCTGGAGCGAAAATGGCCCATGTTGCAGAGGATAGGTTCTGCGTACTACGATGAGCACCATCGGCATACCCAACGAAGGGTTCCAAAGTTTCAGTCATCTGCGATGAAATGTAAAGTGGATTACTAACTTCAAGAAAAATCTAAAAAACAAACTAAGAAAATTAATGCAATCAAAGCATATACACAATATGATACAAAAGTTTACTACGCTCAATTAAGCATAGTAACGTTTAAGATACAACCCATTTCGAGGTTGCGCCAATGGAATTCCATCATAATCAACTAACTCGTAGGCACCCTTAGCCAGAATTATTTTGACAATGTAGGGGCCATGCCATAGTGGTTCAAATTTTCCTGTTCCTATCAAATCAACTTCCTGATCATAAAGAAATAATAGGTATCCCTCTGAGAAGGTGTGAGGCTTGATATTGCAGTCATATTGCACCTTGATTTGTCTCTTATGCGCTTCGTTGGACAATGCGGCTTCACGATGCATTTCATCTAGATGGATGAGGTTAAAAAGGCACGCTTATTCATTAGAGGTGTCAGGTAACAATTCAATAACGAGTTTTAATGATGTAATTTCACATTGGATTGGTAAGCTAGCTTCCAAACCATACACCAATTGAAAGGGAGTAAATCTGGTTTCATTTCTCACCGAGGTTTGATATGCCCATAAAGACGAGTATATGGTTAAATGCCAATTTCATTTATGAACCCCTATCATTCGTTGAAGCATTCTATTAAGGATCTTGCTAATGGCTTCAACTTGTCCATTATATTATGGATAATAAGGGGTAGAACTATCATGCAACAGTATTAATTTGGCAGTCAACTCATTCATCATGTTATTGCGAAAATTCTTATCATGATTTGTAACTATATCTTGTCATACACCAAATCGATAAACGACATGATTGAAAAAGAACAATGCAATTTTTTCACCTGTGTTATTGAATATAGGCATCGCTTTGACCCACTTGGTAAAGTAGTCAACGACGACAATAATATAACCATGCCCCCCAGGCAAACAAGGGTTGCAGGTCATGAAGTCAATGCACCATTTTTCAAATGGTCCAATAATAATGACAGGATGCATTGGTGTTGGTTCCATGCATATTTTACGATCAAATATTTGGCACGCATGACAACTTTTGACCGTGATAATGCAGTCGCATAATATGGTTAGGTAGAAGTAACCAGTGTGGAGAATCTTTTGCGTGGTAGCGTAACCAGAAAAATTTCCACCAAAAGCACCAGCATGACAATAATTTATAAATTTCTCGGCCTCCTCATGAGTGAGGTACCTCCTTAAAACTGTATCGATTGCAAGACAATAAAGTGTATCTTGGACAATCAAATAATATTTGGCTTGGTATATAATACGTCGTTGTTGTGAGCGAGAGGTATTGGGCCAGAAAGTTTTGGTTTGGAGATAAATGATAAAATACCCATACCAAGGGTCAGATGACCTAATCGGAAACAAAGACTTATTTGTAATTGATTGTTTCGATGTAGTTTCAATACTATCAGAAGGAAGATCGTAGAGAAGCTCAACAAAAACCAAAGACTTCTTTGACTTGGATATGATGAATTCCAAATCAAATTCCTATAAAATGACGATCCATTTTGAATATCTTCCCCCAACAATTGACGTGATATAATGTATGTCATAGGGTTGCAATTCGAAATGACAGTGGTCTTTCGGAGCAGGATATAATGGAAAAATATTTGGATAGCTTGAATGGCTGCCAAGGCGAGATTTTCGATGGATGAGTACTTAACTTCTGTATCATTAACATTACAACTCAAATAATATATTGAATGTTCTATCCCATCTTCTTCTTGGACTAAAACCATAGAAATGGTTGTATCTGCAACAACAAGATACAAGAAATAATCACTTTGATAATTAGGGGGATACATTAATGACGCTCGGATCAAGGTATCTTTAAGAGCATCAAAAGAAGATTGCACAACCTTATCCCAATTGAAGTGAATCCCATTTTTCAAGAGACGAGTAAATTCTTTAGCCATTTCAGTGTAGTTAGGTATGACCTCCTTAGAAAGTTAGCCTTTCCTTGAAGTCTTTGTAGCTAAATTAAGTTTGATGGTGCAGGCAAATCGAGAATGGCCTGGACCTTTAGTGGGTCAATTCGAATTCCATATTTTGAGATGACGAATCCAAGAAAATGACAAGAACCAACACAAAACACACATTTGTGTGGATTGAGGCGTATCTTGTAGTGTCGACATCGTAGAAATATAACTCTCAGATGCGTCGGGTGATCAATCCGTTTTCGTGAATGTGTGGGTAAATCGTCTAGATAAGGTTGAACAATGTGCTTGATGTCATGGAAAGCATAAGGTCATTGAAATGTTGCCCCAACGTTCTTTAAACGAAATGGGAGTTTACAATAAGCGAATGTCCCCCAGGCACAGATGAATGTTGTCATATATTGGCTCTCTGGGAAAATATTTATTTGATTGTAACCGAAGAATCCATCCATGAATGAAAAGGTTTCATTGTTGGCACATCTGTCAAAAATTTGGTCGATAAAGGGAGTAGGATAATTGTCTTTTGGACAAGCAAGATTGAAATCCTGATAATCAACGCACACTCGGATTACCCCTTTTTTCTTCATGACAAGAACAATGTTGGAAACCCAATTAGTAAGTGGAACATGGTAATGAAATCAGAACACAAAATTTTTTCAACTTCTGCTTTAATGGCAGTAGCCTTCTTTGGATGAACATGATGAAGGAGTTGACGTACCTGTTTGACATCAGGGTACATTTTAATTGTGCATTCAACAATACTAGAGTATATGCCTGGAATTTCCTCATAATACCAAGAAAATATGTCTTAGAATTCATGAAAAGGAGAGTGATAAGTGTTTTCGACAATTCCAGGTTTGGTCGAAATATCGATAAAAATCATTTATTTAATATTTGACAAGTTTCTCTCAGATTCGATGGCATTAATTGCAAGAGAATTCGAAAATAAATCAGAGATCGTAGGGCGATATAGTTTAATAAGATTATCTTCATTGTAATCTGGAAGACGGTAATGATGATGATAATCCTCCCATGGTTCTCCTTATGGCATCATGGCTTCCACAATGTTCTCATTAGTCAATAATGTGAATTAAAAAGGATTAGAAGGAGTACCAAAATCTAATGAATGATTGACCCAAACGATCGGCGACGATGGATCACGATGCGTCGCCCAAGGCAAGAAAATTGATTTCTATGCGAGCTCAATTGGGCTTCGTGGCAGAAATTCACCCAACGTATCTACCTCAGAATTATTGGTAATCTTCCTTAAGTCAAATGAAGTGTAAGATATCATGCAACAAGTCTCTATATTCGCAATTTTTTCTGACGTCTTGTGCGGCGGTAATGAAAAGGTACCCATTAGGAAATAATCTTGAAAGAGACAAATACCAATGTTTTGAAGTGCTAGCTATGGTGTGTGAAATAACATAATTCTTCCAGATACCTAGGAACTAGAGGCAAATAAGGAGAGTTGATTAATGACTATGATAGCACCTTTATGAGGGAAGGCGATCATTCGAAAGTAAGTAGAAATGATCGCAGTCATAGTGTAAACCCATGGTGTTGGAGAGGTAAATCCCCTCTGCGGACAGAGGCAATCCCTACTAGCCCAGATCGGGTCTAGCAACAACCGAGTCACGCTAAGACACAAGTTCCTAATTGCAAAAGACCAATATGCGACAAGAGGCCTACCTTAAGTCCTATGCTGCTGCTGTTTGTGGAGAAGATGGCACTTCCATCCCTCGCTATGGTAGATCACAATTCTCCTACTAGGTGCATTCGAACACCTGCACGTACATAAAGAAACAACAAAAAACAAGCGTAAAACCTAATACATGCAACTATGTATCAGTCAGAGAAGATACAACTCATAATCATAAAACATGAACATTTGAGTGGAACCATAATCAAAGTCGTTTATTATTAATCAGAACAAAGAAAGATACAACTTGAGCTCTGACGCTGGATCTTCCTTCAGCGGGTCGACAGTGGAGTACGTCTCGGTAAAGCTCGTCGGGGATGGGATAAGTCTCTCTCTTCAGCTATCTGACGAAAATCTCTTTACTAATGATTCAGCTCTATTTAGGCTAGCATGCAAAGGGAAAATGACAAGCTTATATAGATGGTGGAAGGGGAGTTGGGATCCCTACAATGGTGGGATTGGCCCTATCCTCAAGGAAGCTTCCATGATAGGTGGAAAACCACTTCCCCTACATGGAGATCCGAAGCCAAACCTCCCAACTCATTTTAGAGACTCGTTTAGGAGTTGGTTGGAATCAAACTTCCACCATTTATTTTTTAAAAACAATCCTTATTAACCCTGGAGCGGGTAATACATGGGATAGAGCGCCAGTTGGCACGCCCTCTTTGGTGGATTTCCCCCATTGGCGCAAGGGCTGAACTGGCTAGTCGCGCCAAGGCCAAAAGGGCTATTTTTAGGGCTTTTCACAGGAAATTGTCTTCAAGGGAATGATTGTCCTTGTCAAGGGGGATGCCATGAAAGTGGTTTCAGGTCATGTCACTACTCACAGGTCACGGAATAAGCCCTCCAATGTGCGAGACAGGGGATTGCAGGGATGGTGACAAATTACTATGTAACAGATGCCCCCTAAAGCATGAGGCCCGAGAGAGAGAGAGAGGGGTGAAATGCTTTACGAAAATGCGTCCAACTAAAAACACTGTCATCAAAAAACCTGCGTAGAAAAGTAAAATTGATATCTCAAATACATTATATATATGGTATGGGCGCAGCCATCCATAACAGAGTATACAATAATCAAGATCCAAGGCATGGACGTAGCCATCCAGTAAGGATCGATAAATAGACTCAGGCATGGTCGCATCCATCCAATCAATGAGTCATGTAACTAATCATAATAATCCACAAAATCCACAGCCTGTATTCCAATAGACAAAATCCAGGGTCTTGTGCTCAATCTCAATCCAAACAGAGTACAAGTTATAGCATGTGAATAAGTGAGCTGAAGTCGAACATGCAGGAACATCCTCTAATTACCAGCTAATGATGAAAGTTGTTAACAGACGTGAGAGGAACCACCAATAATTACAATGGACCTCAAGGTAACATAGGTACAATCCACGGAATGTGAACAGTGAGCTGACGTCGAACACCCGTAGAATCATTCGATCGAAGGTCAATGATGAAAACCTTGCGTCGAATGCGAAGAAATTGCCATTGAGGCATGCAGGCTCCAAGGTACCGGAAGGGAGTCTCTAGATCAACTTCCTGGATAATGAGCTAAAGTCGACAGGAAGTGACCTTGATCGAAGGTGGGCCATAGTGTTTCCCACATCATCGACGCGAGACAGAGGAATATAATTTTTGTGAATCAGGATCAGATGAGAATCAGAGGAAGGTTGAAACTTGCAGAGGTCAACTTCTCTTTAACATATCGGCAGCACGACAGTGGATTTGGCATTATTTGACATCAAAAGATCAGAGGTCATGACGATGAGGCAAAGAGCAGATGAGAGGTAAAAAGGGATTACCCAAACCCATCGAGGAAAACAGAGAATGAGATGAGATGTCCCCAACCTGACATGAATGCAGACAAGTGCCATGTTCAAGAGTGACATACTGCCGACACGACGATGATACTAGTTTAATTTTTTCCCCACCATTTATGGCGAGTACCTCTTTATTTTTACACAAGCTTGAAGAGGATACCATATGCTTGTCATATAAGTTCGTCCTTCGGACGAATCCATCATAGTACATTTAATGAGCCCTAGGAAGGAGGAACTTGAGTATTGTCATTACGACATAATCTAATGTCATCAGGTTTAACGAGTCTGACAAAGGAAGAACTCGGCATCTTTTCATGTTTAGAGAGTTTGAAAAGACAACAGAAAAGTAAACTCTAACTGTCCCTTTTCATAGATAGTTCCTCAGATCCGAAAAGGTAGAAAACTGTGTCTGAGAAAACCTCCTAGTCATGATAGGCTAGGGTATTCCTTTTTCGTAAATAATCTATCCCAGCCTGAAAAAGGGGTAAACGTATACTGGGTAGATGTCGTTTCACAGCCAATTTAATGAGATCAAAACGAAAAGTGAATCGGCAATCTTTTCATGTTTAGAGAGTCAGAAAAGAGCTGAAAGATGACTCCTCCTGGAGGAACGAGTGGTATAAAGGGAAGAAAATGGTTCCGGTAATAGTGGAACTACTCAAAACAAGTAAAGGTAAGAGGCTGGCTAAAAAGACCACTCATCACAGCGGTTCTTCAAGAATGGGTAAGACAACCAAGTGAAGGTATATGATCAGCCAAGCAGATAGTGACGATGGAATGAGAAAACCAAGGCTCACCTGGCAAAACAGGCTGATAAAATGGCAATCACGAGAGGTACAATGGGAATGGTTTCATTTTTACACAACCTTGGAATAAGTAAACTTTGCTTGAATTTGGTTTCATTTTTACACAAGCTTGAAACAAAGATAAACTATGCTTGAAACCGGTTTCATTTTTACACAAGCTTGAAACGGAAACAAACTATGCTTGAAAAAGTAAGCATGCCCCCAGCATGGTGACTCAATTCGAGGTACATGCCCCTGTGCTTCAATCATTATGATGGGAAGATGGAGTGAAGGTTCAAGTTACGAGATCAAGAGAAAGACTCGACTGGGATTTTATGAGATATTATCAAAGACTCGAATTGAAAAGGAACATGTTTCATTGTTTTAACGAGGTTGACACATTAAAAGAACTATCCTTAGAAAATCTTGTTTCATTTTTTAGGGAGCTTGACAAAAGGAAACAAACTGTGCTCCAACAAGCTTGTTTCATTTTTTAAGGAGCTTGACACACGAAAACGAACTCTGCTCCGACCAGCTTGTTTCATTTTTTAAGGAGCTTGACACAAGAAAACGAACTATGCTCCGGGCACCTTGTTTCATTTTTTAACGAGCTTGACACAAGAAAATGAACTCTGCTCCAACAGACCTCATCATAATGAATAAGAATTCATCGCTTCCAAGAGTTGCCTATCCGATGGAAGGAAAACATCTTGGAAGTCTGGACCCAAAGCCCCCAGCACACTATGCACGACGGTGTCATCACTGAGTACAGGCACGGGGTAGGTAGCCACATAGTTGACCTGCGATGGGGCAGATACAACGGGTGGATAACAACCAGGAAGGGATGATGGCGGGCCAGCTGCCACATCAAGACCAAAGAATGAAAGCTGATCAATGGTCATGATCCATCCTTCATGTGGAAAACAGACCACACGAAAAAGGGAGGAGACAAGCGGTCCCATGGCATAGGTATAATCACGCCCCAAGAGAAAATTGAAATCCAAGGGGCTTGGAACAACCATCATGTCCATATGGACGGTTTTACCTCCCAAAGTAACAGGTAACCTTGGAAGTATCCCTAACGGTTGACTAGTTCTTCTGTTAAATGCCAACAGATTCTACGTAACAGGCGCAAGTGGCGGTGAACCAAAAGCTTGCCAGGTAGTTGAGGATAAAATACTAATAGGCGCACCTTCGTCTATATAGGTGTTGGGCACGACCAAATCAAAGGTCTGTACCATAATCTCAAAGGGCACAAAAAACGGAAGGCGATATCCTGCAAATCAACTCCAATCAAAGGAAGTGACTAAACTACTCGGAGGGGCTACCATTGAACTGAGATGGTCTTCCCCTGGTGTTACGGAAGAAGAAGCAGCATCCTCTACGACCTCCATCTCGAAGGCGGGAGGAGTATCCTCTATGACCTCCATCACGGGAGGCGGAGGAGCAGCTTCTTGAGATATAGGGATAGGAGAATCTTTCTCCAAGTTTGAGGAATATGAAGAAACAAGAAGAACATGAGGAATTTGAGGTCCACTCTCAACGGAACAGACCTGGTGCACCGCATACGGGGCCAGTTCAACCGATCCCACGACCAATGGTTGGTCGGGAACGGATTCCTAAATTTTAATTTTCGGGGGAGCGGGATCGACCAAGGATGATTCTTGACCAATCGTAGGATCAGCTGGTGGAGGACTCAACGAAATCTGCTTGTAACTAGCCATAAGGCATGGTGTAGAAGAAGTCTATTTTTCCAAGACTCGCTTGACTTCATCCATATATGGACAAAGGTGAATGGCATGGTGCCCCCCACACAACTTACAGGGATTGGCAAGCTTACCCTGCTTATTAAGAGCTTTACCATCACTAGCTGAAGACATGCCTCCAACCTAACTCCCAAAAGCAAAAGGCAATGGCGAGTGATCGTTGGACCATACTTTGAGCACCTCAGGAATGCCAGGGCAGTCTCGAAGAAGATGGTCTCCCGTGCACAACATGCAAGGGAACTTGAATTTCCATGGAGGGTTGGGAGGTTTATCAAGAGGAGATGTTTCAGAAGCAGTAGTTGCAGCTTTAGCCTTTCTCTTGTCGGACTTCTTCTTCTTTGTCTTATTCTTATTCTTCTTAGCCACCTGGTTACTCGAATCCATACTTTCACCAGGAGAAGTAGAAGAGGAGGACGCAAAATAGGCGAAGAAGGGGAGAGGTCCACCTTGGAATCAACATGATGTTGTTCAGGTGGAGGAACTGATTGACCAGTAGCTAGGACATTCGGGACCACAGAGGTTGAAAACAACCAAATAGGAAACCCAATAGTTAACCTAGGAAGGGAAAACATTGCCATGTAAGGAGCACCAACATTCCCAAAAGGAGGAAAATGATTCGGATTCCCATCTGAGGGGATTCCTTGGTTGGTGAACTCTGGAAAATTTTCCATCAAAAACAACTCAAAACTGCACATGGGCTAAAAACCAAGGCACACAATCAAACGGCCAACAAGAAAACTCTAAAAAGGGCATGTGATCGCAGGTGATTTATTTTACCACATTGAAACTTAGAAACTTCACCGTTTCATGTTTTAAGAGTCGAGAAACAGATAAAAGGTGACTCTATCTCTTTCAGTTTTGAAACAAGCGTGAAAGGACAAGAGCTTGATGATCCTTTCAAATTTAATGAGTCAGAAAAGATCAAAATGACTACTCTGGAAATCTAGGCAAAGGGTGTACCAGATATTCGTGAACGGCAATATACACCTTGGTTTCAAAATGAAAGAGAAATCAACCAAGGACTTGACGTACGTGCAGGAAATCTCCTTGAATGTTGTGTCCGGTGTATAATGGGTATAAGGTGGCAGACTCAACTTCCTACAGATAAAGGATAGCAACCTAGTGGGGTCTTCCTTTATATACGCGACGATACAGGGAGCACAAGTCCTTACTAGTGCTGTCTAAAGCCAAGAGGCGAACAATAGCTACTAGGTTTAATGACACCGGAACACGTCACTAGCCTAGAGCTCTAAATATTTCATTAATGTTTCAATGCTTCCTTAATGTAAATTGAATAGATTTTAATATTGATCTTCAATTATGTTTCAATTTCCAGGCCCTACCGAATGTTATGTCTCAAAATCCTCTAAATGCACACTACATGCCACAATGTATCACTTTGTTCGATGAATAGCTAACTACGGGAAGGTTGAGAGCTTTCACACAATAACAAAATGATCACAAAACAACCACTAGTGTCTCTAATGCAAGATAACGGAAACTAAAAGCTTTTCTTTCAGAGTTATAAATTACTAATAACACAGAAAAGATTTAATTTACATTAACTAATCAAAAGAAAAAGAGATTTTTTTTGTATTTTCAATGTTTAAGAGAAAAGTGCACTAAACAAAATGAAAACTAATGAAAAGAAAAATTTGAGAAGTGACAGCAAAAGAGAAAAGAAAAGCAAGTTTCACTCAATGCCAAACACACAGTTAGGCCTCAAATTGATAAATAAGTCCCTCAAATCAAAAGGAATCCCAAAGACTCAAATGAACCGTGTAATCTAGGCCCAAAATGAGACAAAGCGGAATTCAAATGAAGAAGAAGCCAATCACTCAAATAACGCCACAAAATAATGGAAAACCACCAAACGAATGCAAAGAAGCAGTAATGAAATTGATTGATCAAACAAAGACCAAAAACTCCTATAGGAGGCTCGACACACTATAGCACCTAGATGCCCTAGGGCTAGAATGTAAAATCGATAGTAGAGGGCAAACAACTGGAGGACAAAGGTCACACTCAGTCAAAAAAGGCTCCAGAACACTCAGGCAGTTGAAAAAATGACACCAAAACCACAGATCAAGCTCAGAAAGCCTAAAAAGAAGCAAACCCTAGCACCTCACAGGATTGGCGCGACTGTCAGGCTGCAACTAGTGCCATAATAGGATTGGCACGGGGGATAAACTGGCAACATGCACCAGCTGGTATGACTGTCAAGGCAAAAACCGCACCAGTCGAGTTTACTAATGCAAAAGATGAAAAATAGCATTCACGGAGAAAATCAGGGATGGTGAAGCTAAACAAAAGTTTAACACTAGAAAAGAGCGAACCAAAAGAGCTGATCAAGTAGGCAAAGACCAAAATCAACTGAAAAGACAAGACAAACTCCAATCAATATCTCCCCAATGGAGTCGCCAGTTTTTTGGAGAGGTAAATCCCCTCTGCAGACAGAGATGATCCCTACTAGTCCAGATCGGGTCTAGCAACAACCGAGTCACGCTAAGATGCAATTTCTTAATTTCAAAAGACCGAGATGCGACAAGAGGCATACCTTAAGTCCTACACTGCTGCTATTTGCAGAGAATATGGCACTTCCATCCCTCGCTATGGCAGATCACAATTCTCCCGCTAGGCGCGTTCGAACACCTGCACGTACATGAGGAAACAACAAACAAACAAGTGTAAAACCTAATACATGCAACTATGTATCAGTCAGAAAAGATACAACTCATAATCATAAAACATGAACATCTGAGTGGAACCATAATCAAAGTTGTTAATTATTAATTAGAACAAAGAAAGATACAACCTAAGCTCTGACGCTGGATCTTCCTTCAGCGGGTCGACAACGGAGTACATCTCAGTAAAGCTCGTCGAGGATGGGACAAGTCTCTCTCTTTGGCTGTCTGACAATAATCTCCTTACTATTGATTCAGCTCTATTCAGGCTGCTTGTAAAGGGAAAATGACGAGCTTATATAGATGGTGGAAGGGGAGTTGGGATCCCTACAATGGTGGGATTGGCCCTATCCTCAAGGAAGCTTCCATGATAGGTGGAAAACCACTTCCCCTACATGGAGATCCTGAGCCAAACCTCCCAACTCATTTTAGAGACTCATTCAGGAGTTGGTTGGAATCAAACTTCCACCATTTATTTTTAAAAAACAATCCTTATTAATCCTGGTGCAGGTAATACACTGGGACAGAGCGCCAGTTGACGTGCCCTCTTTGGTGGATTTCCCCCATTGGCGCGAGGGTTGAACTGGCTAATCGTGCCAAGGCCAAAAGGGCTATTTTTAGGGCTTTTCACAGGAAATTGTCTTCAGGGGAATGATTGTCCTTGTCAAGGGGGATGCCATGAAAGTGGTTTCAGGTCATGTCACTGCTCACAGGTCACGGAATAAGCCCTCCAATGTGCGAGATGGGGGATTGCAGGGACGGTGACAAATTACTGTGTAACACATGGCCTTCCAAGTAAAAAAATTTAGTCAAGGGGTCCGTAAACCACCTCAATTTCAATAGTTACCGTTTTTACCCCTACTTCAACATGTATTTTATTGATGATACCACAAGGCTTATATGTACAACCGTCAAAAGCTCTCAACGTCGTAGGCAATTGAGATAAGTGAGGCGAGCCAAGTGACTTCCAGCAATTGAGAGACATAATACAAGTAGATTCTCCCTCATCAATAATAGTGTGATGAACGACGTGATTTATAACATTTACTTGGATTGAAAATTCTAATTCGATTGGTAATTGTGGCACATAGGCTGTGTGATTAAAGACTACATGATTAGAACTTGTCGGGTTGATTCCACCAATTTTCGACAACAAAGCATGCTTCTGGGAGGGAAAATTTTGAAGTACCTCAAGCGTCGACATAGATGAAGGTTACTAAGCCATATCTTCAACTATATTGTGATTTTGATCTGCGCGAGCTCCAGGATTGAACTTTGATTTGTGGATGACTTCCTTTGATGAATTTATTGTTAAGTCTGGAATAATAGGTGGCGGAATTGATTCATTTGACGGATTTGTAGTCGAGGTAGTAGGTTGATCAGTAGCCTGAATACCATAATATTTATTTCATGTATACATAAAAAATTCAGTTTTTGGCTTTGTGACAGATAGCATAATCACTTGGGAACTAGAAGCGGGATCCGTAGCAACCATGTTTGTTTCTAGATTCGTAAAAGGATCTATCAACACAGCAGATGCATGCGAAGTCTTAAGAATCTTTGAGACTTCGAAGCGGTGAGGACAGTCTCATGTAAAGTGCTCCTCATTACATATCAAGCAAGGGTAATGAGGTTTCCAAGAATTTATAGATTGTTGATCAGATGATTGTTCTTGCTGGGGTGAATTTTTCTTTTTCTTTGCTTTCCCCTTTTTCTTGCTTTTGGGTTACTTGTCAATTTATCCTTTTTCAGATGAAACAATATGTATTTCAGAAGACGGTGCAAGATGAGATGTAGTATAGGTGTGAGTGTTTGCAGAACCAATCATACCATCGCTGGCATGAGAGTCCTTACCAAATGGAGGAGGAACAATAAAATTTGATCGCAGCGCATTTTGAATTTTCTCATAGAGCATGCCAAAATGAGTATAAATAAAATCTATGTACTGGGCATGAGAAATGAATTTATATTTAGTGACGATGCCACCTTTAGCTACATCCTCGGTGATAGATGGCAACAAGGACTTAATAAACCACTAAGCCAAAAGCTGATCAGGAACAAATTTTTTGACCATTCGACGAAGACGATGCCACTCATGAATATGAACAGAAATGTGAGTAGAAGTTGTCTATTTAAAGTTGGTCAATAGTTCCATTCCAGTTTTATATCATATGGGTAGCTGAAAGTGGGTTAAAAAGGTTGTGAATTTATCAAATGAAGTTCGTGGTAATTCAATATACCACTTCGCAGCCGGACCAATGAGTGTATGCTGGAAAATATGTAGTCTAATAGAGTCATCATTTAAGGAGTTTGATGAGCACCACAAATGATAAGTCATAACATGTGTTGATGGATCTTCTCCAGGGTTTCCATTGAATTTAGGAATGTCGAAGGGTAATTTTTGTGGAATCACCGGCCACCAAGTAGAATATTTGATCGGATTATTGGTAATTTAGTTTAAATTAGGTAATTATAATGTTGCGACAAAGGGAAACTGTCGATTCAAGTCAGGTTGAGAATAACTAGGATAGGATGGAATTTCTTGGGCAACAGGCCTTTGTGCATAAGCATAAGGCATTTGATGCTGGTAACCCAGATAGGGGTTATTTTTATGACCAAACACTTGAGGGATCTGTTGACCAAGTCCTTGATAAGATGGTTGTTAATGGAATAGTTGTTGTGGTATTTGTGGTTGTGGCTGCAAAGGTCATTTCCCGCTAAGATTATAGCACAAACCAAAATATATTGGACTCGGTTGTGAATAGGTAATACTGGTAGGAGCCCGTGACATCCCATAAAAGGGTAATCTATCCTGTGGTTGTAATATTCCAGATACAAGTGGTTGTTGTAAACCAGGTGAAGGAGGTGGAGTCTAGAGGCCCACGAATTGATGGTAATGAGTTGAATGACTTGCCTAATACAGTTGAGGTATAGCCAACTGAGCTTGTAAATGGGTTAATGAAGTATCAATATGTGGGATAGGTATAGGCGCAACAAGTTGAACCAGTTGGTATGAATGCACAACCATTTTTGGTTGAATAGGCGGGATAGGCTACCACTGACAAACAGTTATTCCAACATTTGGGTGACCATAAAACGATAGAGTACTGTAAAAATGGGTGAACATAGGTTCCCCCCTAGCATGAGGAGTATAATAATATGGAATACATTGATCTCCAAATGGTGGGAGTCTAGTTGAGATTGAATAGGATGGAATGTACCAAGATGGACCGGCTTGATGCGGAACTGAAGATGTGTATAAAGGTTCAATTCATTTAGTATTCATTAGAGATGTACTAGATAAGATACTAGAAGATGACATGGGTGAAGTCCATGGATTTGAGGAGACACCAGAGTAGGTTTCATATAATGATTGGTAACCCGGTGGGACGAATGGACCACCATAAATATGTGACATGGGTGACATTGTAAACATCGACGGAGTAGCAACAGTAGATGTTGTCGTAACCGTAATAGATGGTACAGTAAAAGATGTTTACTCAGCCATAATCAAATGACCCAGTGAATACTCTATAGGATCTATAGAAACTTGGATTTAAACAGGATCAACTGAAGTAGTGTAAGCTAATCGAGGAAAAGACTCGTAAAGATAGAGCCTCAACCCAAAATGAGTTGGAGTTGACGGTATTTATTCTTGTTGAGGTTCTTCCTCAACCAAAATCCAACTAGGTGGAATAATTTCACCGTCAGGCCCGAGATATATTTCAAGTCGTTGACTGCACGATAAAAGGGAAGACTCAATGGCTACAGATGACTGAGGAGAGACCGATACAGAAAAAAATGCTTGTCGTTTGACTTCGGGATCTAGATGTTCTAGTAAAAGAATGATGGGATCCGGATCAACTTTCATTTGAACAACTTCATGTTCTGGATGTATGGTCTCACTGATTGGAACTTCAGTGTCCACAAGTAGCGATGAGGACTTCGTTTCGATGACAATAGATAAATAGGGATGTGTAGAAATTACTCGAGGCGACTCTGGTAGATGTGATGAAGATTATGCACTAGAGTTACTAATGGTACTGGATTTGGTAGAATGGGGTGACTTTCATCGAACATAAATGGCTTCTGGTGGTAAAGGTGGTTTAATAAATATTCTACGTAAACGACGCGGAAAAGGTTGTTATTCTTCCACGACGACTGATTGATTTATTACAAAAACAAATAAACAAATAAAAGGGTGATACTAGGCAAAAGGTTTACCAAGTAATTGTGAACTACAAAATACCTCCTGGCAAACCAAGAAGTACCGGCAGGAAATCTCCCAGAATGTTGCATTCGGTGTATCACAAGTTACAAGGTGGCTGACTCAGTTACCTATGGATGGTAAGCAACCTAAATTTTTCCTCCCAAATATACCTGAAGGTACGTGGAGGCCCAATTCCATGTTAGCGTTGTCTAACGTGAAACCGCACAATGAGAGAACCCCCTTATAATTTTCGTACTAGAACACTGCTCTATATACCCGAAGGTACGTGGATGTGCTCCGATATACTTACGTATGTGGAGTAGGATTTCACACTCATAATGTATCGCAGACAAGTTAGTGACAATTTGTATGTTTAACAATTTTGAAACACGTCTCTAGCCTAGACCTTCTAAGTTTTATCGTTAATGTTACAATGCTTTCTTAGGTTGATTGAGGTAAATTTTATGTTGATCTTGCTTAACAATTTATCTTTCAGGTTCACCACGTGATGTAATGGGAAATTCCTAAAAATGAAAACTAAATGATAAGTAAACTTTCCAATTCAGTTTTTTCAATGAAAACCTTAGCTACTAATGGGATAGAGCAATCATATTTTTCAACATAGATCAAAGAGCACAAACTAAATGCATATTTCCCTAATCTATTCCTATGAAACACTCACAATCTCTAAATGCATATGCATGTTTTTATTTTCAGTTTCCTTTAATGAGAATGAGTAAAAAGAAACTAAATGCACAAATCAATCAAACAATGTTTTCTTCTGAGAAACGAGGACTGAACAACAATTTTCTCTTAGGAAATGAAGAGTGAAACAACAATTTTCCTTTTGAAAACAGAGAATTGATCTAATGCAAAATTTACAACTTTGGATTTAATTTGACAATGATAAAGAAAATAGCGAATGAAACATTGAACAAACAACTATCCAAAGGAGGAAGAATAAGTAATGTTTACTGGTCTCTAAGAGCAATTAGACATCTGAGAATACAACAATCAACTGGCTGAAACTAAATGCAATGAAAAATTATGATAGAATTTGGCTAGCTGAGGGGACAACGCAGCCCTTAAGGGCATACAGTGTGTTGCAGAGCACCTATGAATGGGATACCTTGCTATGCAGAGCACTGTACCCTCACCAACAATGTGTTGGGCGCAGTGAAGCTTGAAAATCAAGTAGGCTAAACACAATTTCTTATGCAAAATTTCATTCAAATGACTGAAAATATGAAGTAAAGTCTACTAATGATGGTTAAAAAAGATGAAAACACCAAGAATGATGGAAATTTCCCCAATGGAATCACCAATTTGTTATGAGGAATTCTAATCTATGGATAAACTTGTTTTTCCTGATTGTGGTTTTCCTTCACTAAGAACAACAAAAGAAAGGTAAATGTTCTTTTCTCTAAAATAGACAGAAATATAGAAGGGATAAAGACCTACTTGTGATCCTTTTCTCTCATTCCTCTTTTATTTTCATTCCCGTCACTCTCGATCTAGCTGAAACCCGCTTGATCAATACCTACAATCAAAGACAACAAAAGACAATAAACGACATACATATATACATTCTATCTACCTTAACCAAATTGAACCAATTAAATTTGAGAATACATTCACAAGATATAAGTGCATATATGAGAGAAAGAACAAATATCTGTATTGAAATAATAGGAGGAGTAGATTACAACTAGTGGATCAGTTCGTCGTCAGCCTTTTGCAACTTCATTCCGTCCTCAACACAGTTACCGATGAAATGGGAACTATTACCTCAAAACGGGAACTCTAACAAAAAAAAACATCAAAAACCATGAAAAAACAACTCAAAAATGAAAAGTTGTATTCTGGAATAACTTTCTTTTTTTTCAGGGTAAATTTTTAACATTTGTAAAAAATGCAAGTAAAAGCCAATTTTTTTGGGTGCAAAAAACACTCTGAAAATGAAACATTGTATTGTGGAATAACCTGGTTTTTTTTTTGGAGTAAATTTTTGACATTTTGAAAAATATAAGTAAAAGCCAATTTTTTGTGTGCAAAAACCACCCCGAAAAAGGAAAGTGGTTAAACAAACATTTTAGAATAATAGAAAATTATATTAAAAAAAAAATTAAAATAATTGCAAAAAGAACAAACTTCATTATATTTTTTTTAAATTCAAACATTAAAAAAAAAACTTAAAATTTAAGAAACAAAAATAAAATTAAAAAAATAAAAAACATTTTAAAGATTAAAATTTAAAAATATATAGAAATAAAAAAACAAAAAATAAAAACAAAATAAAAACATTAAATTAAAAAAAAACAAGTTTCAAAAAGAAGGAAATTATAATAAATAAAATATACAAATTAAATTAAAAAAAAAAAACAAAAAGAAAATATTTATTAAATTAAAAACAAAAAAATTTAAATTTTAAAATAAAAAATTAATATAAATTTTAAAATTTAAATTTTAAAATTTTATATATATATATATATATATATATATATATATATATATATATGAACTTAAATTAAAAATATATATATATATATTAGATTTTATTAAATTTTAAAAAGAAATTAATATTAAAATAACAAATTAAATTTAAAAACAAAAATACTAAATTTTAATAAATAAATGGATAAACAAATAAATTTAAAATATAAAACAAAATTAAAAGAACATTGTTAAAATGGAAATTTAAAAAGTTTAAAAATCAATTAAAAAATGGAAAATGAAAAAAAAAATATATATATATATATATATATATATATATATATATATATATATATATATATATATTAATTTATTTTTTTTTCAAATAAGTTTAATTAAAAGAAAAAACTTAATTTAAAATACACAAGTTTAATTCAAATAAAAAGTATAAATTTTATGTAATTAAAAAAAAAATTAAAAATTAAAAATAAATATTAAATTTAAATAAATTTAAAAAAAATATACAAAATTTATTGAATTTATAAAATTAAATTTAAAAGCTTAATATAAATTGTTATTGAGATCTTTCAGTAAAAATCACATCAAAACAGATTTGGTCGACGCGTTTCGAACTAGCCACACTGGCTAGCTCGAAACGCGTCGACCAAATCTGTTTTGATGTGATTTTTACCAAAAGATCTCAATAAAAATTTATGGATCACAGAAGCAAAATTCCTAAGCTTAATATAAAATTTAATAATAAAGAAAAAATATGAAAAAATTAAAAGAAAAAATCAATTAAATTAAAAAAAAAAATACAAAATTTAATAAAAAAATATAAACAAAAGAAAAAATTTAAAAAAATAAAAACAAATTAAAAAAAAATAAAAAATAAAAATAGTTTCGCATTGGGAAAGGTGGCGCCGCCCAGGGGGCGGCGGAGGCCAGCCACTGGGCAAGCGGGGAGCCCAGTGGCCGGCCTCCACTGCCACCTAGGCGGTGCCATCTTTCGCAATATATATATATATATATATATATATATATATATATATATATATATATATATATATATATTTTTTTTTTTTTTTTAAATTTCGTATTTTATTTTTTAATTGAATTTAATATTGTACTTTAATTTTTTTAATTTGTATTTTAATTATTATATTTAATAATTTTTTTGTTTATTTTAATTTATTAATTTATTTTAATTCAATTTTTATATTTTAAATTTATTTTTTTTTAATCTTTTCTGTTTTTTTTAATTTTATTTTTAAATTTAATTTTTTTTATTTTTATTTTTATTTTTTTAATTTAATAATTTTAGAAAAATTATTTTTTAAAATTTTAAATTCAAAGTTTATTTATTAAATTTATTAATTTTTAATTTTTTTTTAATCTTTTATTTTTAATTTTTATTTTTTCATTTTTAAATTTTATAAATGGTTTGATTTTAAAATGTAGGTTCAAAATGTAGATCTTGTCATTCTGATTCCAACGGCGTAGACAAAACTCAATTCTGAGCTCGTATGCGAAAGTTAGGAGCAGTCAAAGTTCTGGGTTGACTTGGTGACTAGGTAGCCTTAAGGAAGATGCAATGTGGACGAAACTCGACCACTGGGTTCGGGCAACCTCAGGCTAGATTCTGGGAAAATTTGTGGCCTATTTAAAACATCTCCTACGGTCAAATTCGTGAAAACTTAAAATGTCCAAATTCTTGTTATAAAACAAAAAAATATTAAAAAAAAGGGGTGGCGGGCCATGACCCCCGCCGGACCCCACGCACTATCCAACCCTTCACCACATATCACGGCAACCAAATGAATTTGGGTGGCGGGGGTTGTTAACCCCACTACCAACCCAACTCATGGCATGTATACACATATGGCTGGTGGAGATAAGGGGTGGGCCACCCAATGCTGGCCCGACCCCCCCAACATGCTTCAATTTATATATATGGTGCAGTTTTCAAAACAGAAATGTTGGTTTTTCAAAACAGTTTTTGGGCTTTTAATGGAGGGGTCGGGGTTTGACCACCCGACCACCTCCAAACTAATCTGGATCTCAACCACTCCGCCAACGGAGTTCTTTGGGTTATCCACCCAACTTTTCATTATTTAAACCTTCAGGCTTCAGATGCGCCCAGGCCATAGTGGAGCGGAGCATGCACGGAATTCAAGGTTTAATATTTTTTTTATCGCAGGTCATGTTGAAACAAGGTCTCCTACAAGCTGCGAAACTAGTCCATTTTGAATATTTTTGATTAGATTTAGTCTAGCAGAGGGGTTTTGAGGTGGGTCAAAGCCTCGAAAGCATTGTAATGGGTAAAAGGGTAAACCAAGGGTCTGAAAACCATGCTTTGCAAACCATAGGAAAGTTTAGGCTAGATTGCTATAAATAGAGGGACATTTTGTATTGTAAAGGATAGGAATGATGAGCTATTGATGCAAATTGTGGTTTAAGCTATTTTTTTGGGTTTTGGTGAAAGGACTCCTGCTGGCTGTGTGCGCGGAGATCCAAGTCCAGCTGTGTGCGGACCCTGCTGCTGTGTGCGCAGGTTGGGAAGGGAATTGTAAGGAAGGATTGACGAATGAATGAATAAGAAAGATTGATAGAGAACTAAATTTGTGAGTACTCTTGTGTGAATTGTTGGTAATTATTGGACTGTGCATTTTCTGTGTTTAAGCTACGAAGATCTGTGTAAGTGTGTTTTCGGTATCTAGATTGGTTCTGTTCTGTTATGTTTTGTTTATGTAATGTTGTGTTACTATCATAAAGGCATATAATTATAGATCTAGTGCACGTGGATGTGAATAGATACCTAATTAACCCTGCGCAGAGTAAAGTAATTTGGGAATTACAGGGCTTAGCGCAGCCCTGCTTTCCTTACCTATCCTTTCTCAGGGTGCAGAAACCTGGTTCCACCACCCACCCTTACTACTTTGGGTGAGACTTTGACCTGCACAAGCCGGTCACTGCTGAAAGGGCCAGTAGTATAGGGATTTATTAGCAAACCTTGCACACCGAACCTGGGTCAGGACCCCTCGAGCCAACAAATGGTTCCGTTGCTGGGACCGGAAGAAGTCTGAGAAAGGGATCGGGTAATGACAAGAGAATACTGGAAGCCTAAAAGAAAGGAAATCGAAGACTGGTTCGAAAGGCAGATCCATGAATTCGCAGTAAAATAAAATCGCAATGAGAATTTAACAGCAGAAAGGTAGAAAAATAGGTACATCCTTACAGAGAGCTACGAAATATTTTTTGTGACATTTGCGATCGAGCTCCAGGAGTGCCTAGCTAGACTTGTAGAATTCCAGAAGTGCTGGAAGGATGAACGAGTCACTCAGTGGATCTCAGAGCTGATCCAGCAGCTAGAAAAGACTGATAATACTATCACGTGCATGGTAGATCACTGGGTGGATAGTGTGCTTGGAGGCTTTGTGATGGAATTCGCCATTGATCAGTTTGTCTCATACTCTAAGGTTGAACAAATATTCTTTAAAGGGTTCCGGGGAAAATTCTTGAGGACATTACTGTTGTTGATTAAGATATTATTGTGTGAAAAGAGCATTTTGTGTAGTCATACTAACTAAATGACCTCTGATCTAGATGGGAGCACAAAACGCAGTGGCAAATACTATCGGACCAACCTCGACGGAGGGAGATCCGCCTACAATTTGTTGCAAGAACCAGCTGCGCAATATCCCCCGGCTACACCGCTACCCAGGCCGCACAAAGGTAAGAATTCACCCATACTACCACCCCCCCTAAACAGCGATATGGCTGTGCACCTGAAACTGCCTACCTTCAAGGGGGTAGGGGATGAGGATATGGACCAGTTCTGGTTCGTTGCAGACTCCATCTGGACTACACAGAATGTGGAAAATGATATGGTAAAGAGGGCACAGATGTCGTTGGCATTCGAGGACAGGGCCTTGGACTGGTATATGCGATACATTTCTCAGAATGGGTGTGCATCCATTCAGGATATCAAGGACGCTTTGAAGCAACAGTTCTGAAAGCCGAAATCTTATTCCCAGCTGGTAGTGGAAGTAAAGGACTTCAAACAAGGTGCGTCTGAGTCAGTATGGGAGGTTGATCAGCAATTGAAGAAGGCAATCAGGGAAGGAGTATTCGAGTATGATGATAGACATCATACGGAATGGTTCATCGCTATGTTGTTACCTCACCTGCGCATGCCAATGAGTAATCAGACCTTTGAGTCGCAGGAGAAATCTATGGAGGTCGCTATGAAACTAGAAGCTGCACCGCGCGAGGATATGTCGGTAGGGGTACAGCAAATCCAGGAACAGCTTGGGGATATGCATATGGAAATATAGAACCTGCGAAAGGAGCGAGGAAAGGATGGCTGCACATAACTATGGTGAATATGATGTTAGGTGTCTGGCCATATGAAGGACCAGTGCCCTCTATTGGCGGATTACATGCAAGTGGGAGGACCTAGTCCAGTGTGACCAGGAGCAAGTAGGGAACCCATCCTGTCACGACCAAGATCGAGCAGACCTATGCTATGGTGTGACGACTGTCGTGTAGCAGGACTGCATGATACGAACCATTGCCTTCGGTTAGGTGCATATGTCCCAGAACTGAAGCAACAATGGTGCAGGTTCTATTGGTCGGTGGGACATGATGAGCAGAAATGTCATACTTATGACTTGATGATAGATCGTGGGAACTTGTATAGGGTACAATCAGACCCTATGTCGCCAAGAGGGTCTGCGCACTTCGGAGGATCTCTAGCCCAAGGCAGAGGAGGTCGGGGAGGGAGTGTAGGACAAGGACATGGGTAGCTAATCTGTTATAACTGCAGAGAGATGGGAAATTTTGCCAGAGAATGCCCAAATCCCACCAGGCCATCGTGCAAGTACTGTAGGCAGCTGGACCATGTGGTGGAGGATTGCCCAATTTTAATAGCCAATATGCAAGAAAAACAACCCACAGTAGAATGTGCAACGAGTTAAAACTGAACAAAGGAATGCAGATCCGAGCGTAAAGGTCATGACACGCAGCGGGATGGTCACCCAGGGAGCAAAGGAGGAGCTTGCCCCTCGGGAAGGAGTGAGCTTCAAAGGACAAGAACCACTAGCAGCCCCCACACAGCTACCGACGCACCTCAAGATAGAGGAAGGGATTGAGCCCTTTCTGCAGGCATGTCTGAAGTGCGACAAAACCCACAGGCCATAGGAAACCTCCAAGCACTACTAAATACCTATGTAGCTCGGCCCAATTTGATTCCTGGGACCAAGGATGTACACAAACTGTGCAACTATAAGAAACACACCGAAAAATAAATTCGGTTGACTGCATAGATTGGTGACTATGAGATGGATCAGGTTATCTTATGTCTTGGATTAGATGCAAATGTATTACCAAAGCAGACATGGCAACGAATGGGAGAGCCTAAATTAGAATGGTCCACCATCCAACTGCGAATGGAAAATCAACAAAAAATCATTCCTCTGGGTAGGCTACCAAAAGTCATGGTTGATATCGCAGGGGTAAGGGTCCTAGCTGACTTCGAAGTAATAGAAATTGTGGAAGATACGAATCCCTACCATGTGCTCCTAGGACTGGACTGGGCTATAGACATGGGGGGTGTCATCAATCTCAAAAAGTGCAGCATGGTGTTTGAGAACAATGGTATGTGCGTAATAGTACCACTAGACCCACCAGAAGGTGTGCGGTATACAGAGCCAGCCTACGAGGAGGAGGAAATATATCACTGTTACACCATTTTTTGGTCATCTAACCTATTATCATTAGATGGACCCAAGTACACCATGTAAGACCAGTTTTACCCTAAGTAAAACTGCTTTCACTATGTTAAAACAGGAAACCCCAAAAGGAAATATTAAACAAACCCATATTTGTTTGATTTTCCTTATGGAATAATTAATTAAAACCATAATTTAATTATTATTCCCAGTCATGTTTAACCCAAAATTAAAGAAATTAATTAGATAAACCTTTATTTATCTTATTATTTTCTAGGAAACAAATTGATTGTGTAGGACGAAGATCGGGTCAACCCCACGGACAAAGGAGTACTCTACTAGGAAAAGGATAGTGAGTGTTTCTTTGACTCTGATGAGGAACTGGAAAATTGGCAAGGACGTTTGCACGAGCTATCAACGCTGCAATGTCTTTGGACCACCATGAATTTCCGTTGCATCTCTACCAAGGTAAGAGTCCTAACCTACCATGATAACGCAGGTAATACCATGACGTTGGTTGAAACCCAAATTCCCAAGGAACGCAGGCTAGGGGCACTGCTGCTAACCTTGTGCGAAGCAGCTACGCATTGGGGGGGTACGTAAGAGAAGCGTCGGGGTAGGATGATCCTACGCTTAAGGACCCCAGCTGACAGACGGGCCCTGAGGTCAATAGACCCATGCAGATACTTGCTAGCATATGACACTCAAGGGTGCAATAGGACCTCGCTCGAACAGGCTCCCCTGGTTATCAATGACCTAGGTATGCATTCGACTATGGAGGTACACAAACCCACGAGCATCTGGGAGAATTGGAAAACACTTCAAATGACGGATGGCACATAGACACTTGACGCAGCCCTACCATACAGGAACGTCCCGTCCAAAAGAGAGGCGCTCTGATCGAGAAGTTTGGTGGCCAAGTTACTAAGCTGGTACCTAAACCGTGTTACAAAACACCTAACGCCAACCCTAATTTGAGATCCGCAAACGGCACGCAGGCATCATCTAAGGTCTGACGATTCATGGGAGAGTCCTCAGGTATGGCTAACGATCGTCAGCCCACCCCACATTGATAGGAAAGGAACCTTGCCGTTATAAAAAAGGGGCGGAAGACCATCAATGCGGCCATTTATGGTAAGCTAGATTTGAACGAACGATGGTAAGTTTCGTGCACGGGATACTCCACCATTACATAGCTCTAGGCGATGTACATATAGCAGGATAACTTTGCAACAAGCTACTTATTGTCTCTACACCATTCCCATGTTATCCGACGACTGACTTACTTGGATCATTGACACCTCCTGGGATGTAGGTCTTTTTGTTGCTATGGCGGATCCTAACTTGCCGAATCTTTCGGTCCCTGGCTGTTCAACACCCACAGACATCATATTGAGGGGACATGGGAATGCCGAGTTAGATCAACTAAGTGGTCGTTGGCCCCCTACAGAGGGAATCTCCTATGAAACCCACACGGAGTGGCAACCTAGCTACGCGACAGGAGGTCCTGACCTTCGCACCTTAGGGATGACAGCGGGACCCAGCCGGATGGCCTCAGAGGATACAACAGAAGAAGGTACGCTATCCCCCACTAGCAGTGTCACAATCAGATCAAGACTAATTTTGCGCTAGGAAGGAACGATGAGATATAGGGATATGTTGCGACTCAAGTGAAATTCCAGACTACCGACCAGCAGGAGCCACGTCTGTTCGCTACCCCATGCTGTCCTAGCTAACGATCATGCTCCAATCGCTATGGATCCAAATTGATTTGGCATAGCTATCCCACGCGGCACTAAAAGGATTATACATCGAGGTGTTGCAAGAGGTTCGTCATCGAGGCCATTCTACGCGACAGCAAGGTGAAATACCTCTAGCAGTACGGGCACAGCGGGTCGCATTGGTCACAGACGCAACAAATATTACTCAGGAGAAACTTACTCGGGGAGTGCAGTTGGTCGAAGCAGCTACACAACTTTGGACAGCAGTCCAGCACCATTCTATGCTTCAACATATCCAGAAGGAATTATGGTAGGCAGAAGCTGCTCTTAATCAGGTCAGAGCCTCCTCACCCTCCAATGTCTCCACGCAACGTCTAGACGTCATGGTGTTGAGGAGGTAAATCCCCTCTGTGGACAGAGGCGATCCCACAAGCTCAGATCAGGTCTAGAAACAGTCAATTCATGCAATGACGTTGGTCCCTAGTTACAAAAATACAAAGATCGCGATGAGTAGCCTACCTCAAATAACACGCAGTTATCATTAGAGAAAAGATGTTGTTTCTCGTCCCTCGCTTGACAGATCACAATCCTTCCATTCGACACATTAGAACACCTATACACAAGTAGGGAAACAATGACATACAACGTAACATCTAAAGCATGTAACTATATATCAGTCAGAGAGGATATAATTCATTGCATTACAAAAAGAAATGAACACATGAATGGAACCAGAATCAGAGTCGCTTATATTATAAATGACAAAAAGGCAGATTACAACCAAATGCTTTGACGCTATGATCTTCCTTCGGCGGGGCTTACAGCGGAGCATGTCTCAACGAAGACTGTCGGGAATCTAGATGAAGCTCTCTCTCTTACGGGATTCTCTTCAGCTTAGCTCTCAATAGTTGCCCAGCTATAGTTTCCTTCCTACAAGTTTAGCTAGTTTGCTAATGGAGAGGACAAGCTTTTATAGATGGAGGAAAGGAAATTGGGATCCCTATAATCATGGGATAGGTCCTATCTCTTAGGAAGGTTCCATGATAGGTGGAAAACCACTTCCTATACATGGAGATCCAGAGCCAAACCGCTCAACTCCTTTTGATGATTCATTCTGGAGTTTGTGAGAATCAAACTTCTGCCATTTATTTTTAAAAAACATCCCTTAATAAGCTTGGCACAAGTGAAACACAGGGACAAAGCGCTATTTGGCGCGCCCTGTAGTGTGGATTTCCCCCATTGCCGCGAGGAATGAACTGGCTAGTCGCACCAAGGCTAAAAAATCTATTTTTTAGGGTTTTTCAGAGGAAATGTTCTTCAGGATAATGTTTGTCACTATGCAAGAGGATGCCATGAAGGTGGTTTCAGGACATTTTATGGTTCACAAGTCACAGGAATAGTCCTCCAATGTACGGGACAAGGGATTGCAAGGACAGTGACAAAATGTTGTGTAACAGATGCCCCCTAAAGAATGAGGTCCGAGAGAGAGAGAGGGTTGAAATGCTTTATGAGAACGCGCCCAACTGAAAACACTGCCGTCGAAAGACCTGCAAATATAAATACAACTAATATCTCCGATGCATGATATGTGGTATGGGTGCAGCCATCCATAATAGAGTGTACAATAACCGGGATCCAAGGTATGGACGCAGCCATCCAGCAAATAAGGATCAACAAGTAGACTCAGGTATGCTCATAGCCATCCAATCAAATGATTCATGTAACTAATCATGATAATCCTCAAAGAATCCGCAGCCTGGATTTTATCAGACAAAATCTGGGGTCTTGCGCTCCATATCGACCTGAACAGAGTACAAGTCTGAGCATGTGAATAAGTGAGCTGAATTTGAACATGCAAGAACATCGTCTGATTACCAGCCAATAATGAAATTCATTAATAGACGCGAGAGGAACCACCAATAATGAGGATGGTCCTCAAGGTACTATAGGTACAATCCACTGAATGTGAACATTGAGTTGGCATCGAACACCCGCAGAATCATCCGATCGAAGGCCAATAATGAAAACCTTGCGTCGAATGCGAAGAACTTGCCATTGAGGTATGTAGGCTCCAAGATACCTGAAGGGAGTCTCTAGATCAACTTCCTGGATAATGAGCTGAAGTTGACAGGAAGTGACCTTGATCGAAGGTGGGCCATAGTGTTTCCCACATCATCGACATGAGATAGAAGAACATGATGTTTGTGAATCAAGATCAGTAGAGAATCAGAGGGAGGTTGAAAACTGCAGAGGCCAACTTCTCTTGAACATATCGGCGGCACGACACTTGATTTGGAAGTATTTGACATCAAAGGATCTGAGGTCATGATGACATGGCAAAGAGCATATGAGTGGTAAAAAGAGATTACCCAAACCCATGGAGGTAAGCAGATAACGAGATGAGATGTCCCCAACCCAACACGAATGCAGACAAGTTCCATGTTCAAGAGCGACATACTGCCGACACGACAGTGATACTGGTTCCTTTTTCGCCCACCATTTCTGGCGAGTACCCCAATTATTTTTGGAAACAAGCTTGAAGGGGATAGCATATGCTTGTGATATAAGTTTGTCCTTCAAAAAAATCCTACCTAGTACATTTAACAAGCCCTAGGAAGGAGGAACTCGAGTAACATCAGTACGACAGAGTCTGATGTCATCAGTTTTTAACGAGTCTGACAAAGGAAGAACTCAATGTCTTTTCATGTTTAGAGAGTTTGAAAAGATAGCGGAAAAGAAAACTCCAGCAGTCCCTTTTCATAGATAGTCTCGCAGATCTGAAAAGGTAGAAAACTATTTCTGAGAGAACCTCCTAGTCACAATAGGCTAGGGTATTCCTTTTTTGTAAATAATATATCCCAGCCCAAAAAAGGGGTAATCGTATACTGGGTAGATGTCGTTTTGCAGCCAATTTAACGAACTCAAAACGACAAGTGACTCAGAAATATTTTCAGTTTTAGAGAGTCGGAAAAGAGCTGAAAGATGACTCCAGTAGTGACTTTTTGTGTTTTTACCGAGTCTGAAAAAGTATAAAATGCAAATCGTCTCATTGTCTTAGTCGCGTGAAAACCTGTCGCTGCACAAAAAGCAAGTGTAAAACCCATTTTTCGACAAAAATGTGATAAAATATCAAAAAAATAAGCTCCAAAACCTAATTTTGATTTCGAAAAGTTATAAATATGACCAATAGTAAAAACATATTTACTTTTTACTTTTTACCTCTTGTGCAGAGCGATAGTGAGTTATTTCCTTGCGATCTTGCGGTGACGATTGTGGACGATCCAGTGCACCATTCCAGATCCCGTCTTTTCCAGGTAAGAGTCGCTTCCAGTTTCCATTCTTTAAGACATATTTCATAGCTTTCCATTGTGATTTGGCATCCCTGAGGGGAGTATTTGCAAATTTATGGCTTCCGTGGTTGGTGCGGGTATCAGGCACGGACCCGTGCCAATCGGGCTCTTTTCGCAAAGGGGTCACGCCAAGTGGTGTGACTGTCATCAAAATAGTCGTGCCAACCGCACAACCTAATATTCCAATCAAATTTCACAAAAATTGAACCAATCAATTGATTTTTTTGAATTCCTAAGGGACCTTACATTGTGTTTATGACCAATTTGATGCAGGTGTAAAACAAAAATGGTGATTGAATGGAAAGAAAGGGAGCATAGTGAATAAGATGAGTTAGCAATGGAGAATGAGAAATGCATGAATGCTCTTCAGAACTACGGTTTAAAGAAATTATTCTTAACACCATGTCTCAGGGCATAGCCTGAATTGTTAAAATATTTGATAAGTATCTGGGATGAGGACGAAAAGAAGTTTAAACTTCAAGATCAAGTACTTGAACTTGAAGTGTCCAATGTCTACTTCCTTACTGGATTGTCCTGCAGATTTCTAGTTCCACTTATGATAGGTACCAGAGCCTCTAGTGAAAAAATGGCAATGGTCATGCAGAGGGTGTGCCCGGGGGCACAAACCAGATCAGGTAGTGGCAAAGTTGATATTCATACTATTCTTAATCTAGCACTCAGAGTGGTGCTACATACCATTACGTGGGCTGCGGGGTCACGGGCGCCACATGAGGCTACCAAAACATAGCTCCTCTTGGCATCAAAGTGCATGAACCCAACAATATTTGATTGGGCCACAGCCATAACAATGAAAATCAAACGACAATTGACCAAATGAAAAAAGGCCAAACTGAAGTAGTTTGGGTACGGGTCCATCTTAGTATCGTTCATCCTAGAACGGATACCTATCTTCTAGGGCCAGGGGGCGATAGTCCCAGATCCACCATTGAGAGAGCCATGGATGGCTCGATGGGCAGCATTAATGCCCAAGGCAAGGGGCGGCTAGCAAATGTCATGGCGGATCGAGTTCTTTGGATGGCTGCGACGACAGCTGATCGTTGTAGAGGACTAGCCCTATGCAGGCACTGATTTCATAGGAGACCCAGACCTTCTGCCCCCGGAAGGAGAGGACTGGGATGAGGAGCTGGGTAAGACTCTTTTTGATTTTTATGAATTTTATGATTTTTTGGTATACATGCATGTTCTAACAATTGATCCTATATATATGCAGATGTCGGCCCAGAGAGGCCTGCTGGGATGTCATCGATAGGGAGGAGGACTTAGCTCACTTACGACCCTCAAGGTGAGGGAGGCGATGGGGACGCACTGATATAGAAACTCGAGGGAATTTCTTGTGGGGTTCCAGACTATGCTCGCCTAGCTAATCTCCCTATGGCTTACCAGAGGCACACTGTAGGGGTGCCGAGTCGCCTCCATCGCTTACTGAGATGATTGGTGCGAGCAGTGACGTGCTACCATGAGCACCACACTGATTAGTCGCCTACGATTTTATTCACATATTTTTGAGAGACATGTTGTCTCCGGATGTAATTAAAACAAAAATGCATATTTTGGGATTTTATATGATTCACACGTTGCAAACATTCGACATATATATATATATATATATATATATATATATATATATATATATATATATATATATATATATATATATTTCTACATTGATCTTTCTCACATATGATGATGTTTTTACAAATTGCGTAAATGTCTATCTAATACCATGTTAGCTACTGCATCTGCATAAATAATGACCCAATGGAAAAGTTAAAATTTCACAAAATGCATCACACCAACATATTTTATTTTTACACAATCTTAAAAGCACAAATGCAAACTATGCTTGAAATGAAAAGGAAAAACGGGCATGCCCCCAGCATGGTGTCTCAATCCGAGGTACATGCCCCCCAAGCTTCAGTGCATATGCAAGGAAAATGCAGTGAAGGTTCAAATCACAAGATTGAGATCATATCAAGGAGTCGAACAGGATCATGTTTCATTATTTTAATGAGGTTGACAAACTTAAAAGAACTGTCCTCAAAGCAGCTTGTTTCATTATTTAGGGAGCTTGACACAAGAAGAGGAACTATGCTCTGACGAGCTCAAAGGAGCGGGTTCAGGAGGGGGATAAATAGATGCAAACTTCTCGAAACAATTAGACATTGCCCCCAGGCTAGGCATGAACGAGGAACGATGATGTCCATCGCTCCATGGCAGCTCTTCGAGAGACATAGTCTCCATGATAGCTTCGTTAGACAGAAAAAATTCTCTCAAAGGATCGGGCGAATCTGCATCGCCGAGCCAAGGGGATTGAGAATAAACATCAAGATCCATGCTCAAAGGAGCATTTTCAGCAGGAGGAGGATCTGATGTGGCAACGATCTCGCAACAATTGATTTCAACTAGGGTCAAAGGCATCGATTCTCCAAAAGAGGCAACCTGTTCAGGAGAAGGGATGATCCACGGGTCATCCGACCTAGATATCATGTTGACTTGAACGGTGTTCGGTGGTGGAATGCGAAAAATACCCATGAGAATGGGGTCCTTGAAAAGACCAGGTCCTATACTGTCGAGGGGATTAGGAATTTGATCCACGTATGGCACGTTTTTCTCGAAGGATGAGGTAAAGAAAGAAAACTGATCAACAGTAATAATATTTCCCTCATGTGGAAACTTCAAAAGTAAAAAGAGGGTGGACAGAATGCACAACATGGCATGGGTCAAACTGCGACCAAGTAGGAGATTGTAGTTGAGTTTGGCATCAACAACTTCCACTTCAACGTTGACTATTTTACCTTGCAATGTGATTGGTAGAATCACGAGAACACCCAAGGGTTTTGATTCCCTTCCATTGAATGCCTCGAGGGCATTGGGAGGTGAAGTGAGGGCTAGAGAGCCGATGGCTTTCCAGCAAGCAGATGAGATAACGCAGGTAGAGGCACTTTTGTCCGCAACAGCTCTATGAATATTGAGGCCGCTGATGCCGACTTGTATAACAAGGGCAATCTGGTGTAGAAGTCGAGGGACGAAATTATCTAGATCAAAGGTGAGAAGGATAGAATTGGCAGGATCAATTCCACCGATTGTAGACAACAGAGCTTTCCGTTGAGATGGAAAACTTTGAAGCACTTCCAACGTAGACATTGCAGAGGGTGCCTATGCCAAATCCTCAATAATGTTGTAATGCTGAGCAGTGTGGGCATTTGGATTATAGGAAGACTTTCGGAGAACACCTTTGGAAGGTGGTCGTAAAACAAGTTCAGCGCTGGGCTTCTCAATTTCAAGAGGACCAGAGGCAAGTGGGGGAGGTGGGCCATCAACGAATTCCTTCCCAACTGCCTGGCGTGATCCGACATAATCCTTCGACTGAGTGGCAATAGAAACAGGTGCAACACCATTCATCATGAAAAAATGAGACCCAAATGGTGCAGATGGTGAAGGCTGCTCGGGGACAATATTTGGTGTAGTGGTCTTCATCACAGATCAGGAAAGGGTACTTCGGTTTTCGTTGCGAACCATCATCAACACATGGTTTGGAGGATTCTGGTTTCGAGGCATCGGATTTGGCCTTTCCTTTTCCCTTATTATTCCCTTTGGAAGCCTTGTCCGCAAGATTGGCATGAATGGCATTGACCTCCACGGTCTTACCAGAATCTAGAGTAGCTGGAGGAGCAGAATTGTTGGAAGAATTTGATTTCTTCTTCCCATTAGAAGACTTATGAGAATTCTGAGAGACGGAACCAATAACACTGTCAATCGATGGGGTAGATGGTGCTTTAGAGGTCCTTGGCCACAGGGCATTAGTCAAGATATCATATAACGTGCCGGATTGAGAGTACACTAAATCGAGGTACTGGGCACGAGCAATGGCTTGTTCCTCGGTTACACATGCCCCCATATCAATGTCTTGTGCAATCTTGTTGAGAAAGGAGGTAGTGAACCAGTGATTTAGAAGCTGATCAGGAATTTCAAACTTGATTAGATGACGATGACATCTCCACTCATGAATATGATCTGAAATATGAGTGGCTTTGTCCTATTTCAGAGATGTCAGGAGATGCGTCCCGACTTTATAACGAACCGGTAACTGGAAATGTGTTGGGAATGCCATAGCTAGAGTATTAAAGTCTTGAAAAATACCACGGGGTAGTTCTATGTACCATTTAGTAGCAGTGCCGGTGAGAGTGCGCTGGAAAAGACGTAGACGGATCGAGTCATCTATCCAAGAGTTCGAAGAACACCACAAATGGTAAGTCATGACATGTGCTTGGGGGTCTTCTCCATATTTGCCTTCAAATTTAGGACAATCACCAGGCACCTTCGTCGGAATTGGAGGCCAGTATAGATTATGAAGAATCGTATCATTGGTCAATTTGGACACATTCGGTAATTCCAATGTGGCGAGGAAAGGCAATTGAGGATTGAAAGGCATGCCAGGTCGCCGATAAGGATCTGTACCTATACTCCAGCCTGGTTGAGCATGATTTTGTCCCCATTGGTTCTGTCCTAGAGGATTCTGACCATAGGGGGTATAAGCCGTATAATTGGGTTGATATGGCTACTGAAAACCAAGGTACTGACTCTGATTATATGTGGGCCCCGTTTGAGCAGTGTACGGATTTGACTGTGGAGTATAAGTGTAGCCTGGTTGTTGAAGGTAATAACCAGAACCTTGGGGCGGGTTGTAAACCGGTCGAGACTGACCTTGAAGTTAATAGCCGCCTTGGGGTCGAATGGGCTGCTGGTAAGTGGGACCCTGCTGAGTCTGATAATTCGGGCGCACAGGTGGGTTCAGCTGTGGCATAGAATAGATCGGATGCTAAGAAGGGTTAACAAGTTTTGCAGGTTGTCCTGGTTGAAAAGGTTGACCTGGCTGTGCAGGTTGCCCTAGTTGAACAGGTTGGCTTGGCTGAATAGGTTGTCCTGGTTGAACAGGTTGACCCGGTTGATGAAGGTAACATTTTGACCAATTGGAAAATGAGGTTGCTGAGGTTGCACCAACGGTTGAGAAGGATGGGTTTGCCCCCAAGGACCATACAACGATCCAGGTTGATACCCCGATTGCCTTGTGGGTCCTTGAGGTTGCCCTGGCTGGACCACATGGTGAGGCTGCAGAGGTTGACCTTAAGGGTTGTAAGACTTCCTTTGCGGACCGTACAACAATCCCTGCTGTCCCGAAGGTTGTCCCTGTAAGGGTTGTCCTTGCGGGTCGTATAGATAACCTGACTGGGCCGAAAGCTGTCCCTAGAAGGGTTTTTCTTGTGGGCCAGAAGCATATCCTTGCTGAAACAAAGGTTGTCCCTGAAGGTTTTGCCCTTGTTGATTGGAAGGTTGCCTAGGTTGGGTAGACAGAAAATCGTTAATATACTGATAAGCCTCAGGAGCAGGAAAATGAAGGGGGTTGCCCTGCTCATCATATTGATATGGAAATACATAGATCGGGGAACCATATGGTCCATAATGGGAAAATTAAGGACTGTTAATATCTTGAAAGGAGTGACCAACCTCGGAGTTTGACGGCTATAAAGATAGCCGATACTCCTTGGGAGAAATATTCTCTGGAATAGAAGAAGCTATATAAACATCTTCGAGAACTGATGACGTCCTAGCTGACTGAGTACTGACAGCAGGTGTAGACGCAGCCATGTAGACAGTAGGTCTAACAGGTGCCAATGTAACAAAAGGAGATGTCGTGAGAGGCGTTGATGGCAACATCCCCAATGTGGGGATGGTCAGCCTTGTGGACGGAGTGAAAACTCCGATAGAGGCAATAGCGGCCATGACCTGAATTAAATACCTATATCCAGCTGGGAACGAAGGACAAGGCGAAGACATAACAAAAGGCCTGGGGATGTCTTCGGAAAAAATATGGTAATCTTCACCAGAAGTAGGAATTCCCTCACTAGGAGAAGGACTAGACGAGTCCATATCTGACCCTATCGTAATATCTTCTAAAAGACGACGGGAACTAGGAGGTATAATAGTAGCCAAGAAAGGCGATCCCAATGTAAGAGGAGGGAAGTGTTCCCCTACTCCAAATCCAAACCAAGCGTTGGACAAGGGCCAATTGAAGTCAACTAGTCCTCTAAAGGGAAGCTCAGATATAACTGGTCCCTCATCCAGAAACTTGGATACAATGGGCTACTGATACTTAGCAGAGGACTGGGAGACCTCTGATGAATCATCTGTGTAAGGACTACGAGTAGACAAAACTGAGGCTTTTTCCACTGTGACTGTAACAAAAAGAGGAAGAGATCAAAATAAAGACACACAGGAAAAAACCAAGGCAAACAACAACAGGCTGAAAAATCAATCTCTAAATGGGTGTGTGATCGTAGGTGATTAATTTTACCACATTGAAATTGGAAATTTTATTGTTTCATGTTTTAAGAGTCTAGAAACGAGTAAAAGGTGACTCTATCACTTTCAATTTGGAAACAAGCGTGAAAGGACAAGTGCTTGATGATCTTTTCAAATTTAGTGAGTCAGTAAAGATAAAAATGACTGCTCTGGTAATCTAGGCAAATGGGTGTACCAGATATCTGTGAACTGCTATATACACCTTGGTAAAAATGAAAGATAAATCAACCAAGGACTTGATGTACGTGCAGGTAATCTCCCCAAACGTTGTGTCCAGTGTATCACGCGTAAAAGGCAGTAGACTCGACTTCCTACAGATAAAGGATTGCAACCTAATGGGGTCTCCCTTTATATACTCGACGGTATGGGGAGCACAAGTCCGTACTAGCGCTGTATGTAGCCAGATGGCGAGCGACAACTGCTAGGTTTAAAGACGTTGGAACATGTCTCTACCTTAGACTACTAGATGTTCCGTTAATGTTTCAATGTTGCCTTAGGTTAATTCAGTAAATTTTAAAGTTGATCTTTAATTTACGTTTTGATTTCCAGGCCCTATCGAATGTTGGATCTCATAAAACCTCTAAATGCAAACTACATGCCACAAAGCATCATTTTCTTCAATGAAGAGCTATCTACAGAAGAGTTGAGAGCTTTTCAAATGACAACAAAACGAAAGGCACAAAAACATCCACTACTATTTCCAATGCAAGCTAATGAAACTAAAAAAATTCTCTCTTAGAGTTATATAACACTAGCAATGCGAAATAGCTTTCAATTTTCACTAGGCTAATCAAAATGCAAAGAAATTTGTTTTTGTATTTTTCAATATTTTAGAGAAAATGCACTAAATGAATGAAAAAACTAATGAAAACACCAATTCGAGAAATGACAGTGAGAGAGATGAAACAAACAAGTTCACTCAATACAAACACACACAATCAAGACTCAAACTGATGATGAAATCCCTCAAAGCGAAGAAGAATCTCGAAAAAGACTCACACAAACTGTGTAATCTAGGCTTGGAGTGAGACAAAGAAAAACTTGAATGAAAGAGAGAACAATCACTCAACTAACGCAATGATACAATGAAATCCAAAAAAACGAATGCAAAGAAGTGAAAACGAAGTTGACCGGGAAAGCAAGGATGTTTTGGAGGTAAATCCCCTCTGTAGACAGAGGCGATCCCTACTAGCCCAGATCAGGTCTAGCAACAATCGTTCACACTATAGTGCAGGTTCCTAATTGCAAATAAACCAACTAGCGATGAAGGCTTACCTGGAATCCAATGTTGTCGCTTGTAGAGAAAGTAGCACTCCCGTTCCTTAGCTCTAGCAAATCACAATCCTCACGATCTCCGTGATCGGACACCTGCGCACGCAAGAAACAAAACAAATGCAAGCGTAAAATCCAGTATATGCAACTATATTTCAGTCAGAGAAGACATAACTCATCATCATAATCAACAACATGAGTGGAACCATAACCAATAGTCGCTTATCATTAATCAATAAAAGAAGAATACAACCATAGCCCTGACGGTGAATTCTCCTTCGGAGGGTCGCCAACGGAACACGTCTCGAAAAAGCCTGTCGGGGATGGGACAAACCTCTCTCTTCGGATGTCTCGACAATAATATCCTTGCTTGGATTTTGCCTTAAGGGAATGAATCAAGGCTCTTGCAGCATAAGGCTCTGATGGCTCTTGGGAACTTGGAGACTAGCTTGCAAATGAGATGAGCAAGCTTTCATAGATGGAGGAAGGGGAGTTGGGATCCCTATAATCATGGGATTGGCCCTATCCTCAAGGAAGCTTCCATGAGAGGTGGCAAACCACTTCCTCTACATGGAAGTCCTGAGCCAAACCTCCCAACTCAAGATAGATACCAGTTCATGAATTGGTTAGGATGAAACTTCCGCCATTTGAAGTGTTACCTCTAAATGGCTGGCACAAGTGCGACTCTGAGATAGAGTGCCAATTGGCGTGCCCTATTTGAAGGATTTCCCCCATTGGCGCGGGTACTGAACTGGCTTCCCGCACCAATGCAAAAAGGGGTGTTTTTAGGGTTTTTTACAAGGAGTTGTCTTCAGGGCAATGAAAGTACATGTTCAAGGGAATACCATGAAATTTTTTTCAGGTTATGTCACTGCTCATAGGTCACAGAATGATCCCTCCAATTGTGCGGGATGAGGAATTGCAGGGAAGGTGACAAATTGCTGTGTAACAGATGCCCCCTAAAGCATGAGGCCCGAGAGAGAGAGAGAGGGGTGAAATTCTTTACGAGAACGTGTCCAACTAAAAACACCACTGTCGGAAAACCTGCGTAGAGAAGTACAACTCATCTCAAATACATGATATATACATGGTATGGGCATAGCCATCCATAACCGAGTATGCAATAATCCAGATCTGAGGCACGGACACAACCACCCAGTGAGGATCGATAAATAGACTCAGGTATGGTCGCAGCCATCCAATCAGTGAGTCATGTAACTAATCATAATAATCTACAAAATCATAGCCTGGATTATAACAGACAGGAATCCACGGTCTTGCGCTCCATCTCGACCCGAACAAAGTACAAGTTCAAGCATGCGAATATGTGAGCTGAAGTCGAACATGCAAGAACATCGCTTGATTACTAGCCAATAATGAAAGTTGTTAACAGACGTGAGAGGTACCACAAATAATGACAATGGTCCTCAAGGTACTATAGGTACAATCCCGGCGTGTGAATCAATGAGTTGGCGTCGAACACCCGCAGAATCACTCGATCGGAGGCCAATGATGAAAACCTCACGTCGAATGCGAAGAACCTGCCATTGAGGCATGCAGGATCCAAGGTACCAGAAGGGAGTCTCTAGATCAGCTTCCTGGATAATGAGGCTGAAGTCGACAGGAAGTGACCTTGATCGAAAGTGGGCCATAATGTTTCCCACATCATCGACACGAGACAGAGGAACATGATGTTTTTTGTGAATCAGGATCATATGAGAATCAGAGGAAGGTTGATACTTGCAGAGGTCAACTTCTCTTGAACACATGGCGGCACGACAGTGAGTTTGGCAGTATTTGACATCAACGGATCAGAGGTCATGGCGACAAGGCAAAGAGCAGATGAGAGGTCAAAAAGGATCACCCAAACCCATGGAGGTAAGTGAAAAAACGAGATGAGATGTCCCCAACCCGACACGAATGCAGAGAAGTGCCATGTTCAAGAGTGACATACTGCCGACACGACAATGATTCTGGTTCCATTTTTCCCCACCATTTCTAGTGAGTACCCCAATTATTTTGATAATAAGCTTGAAGGGGATAGCATATGCTTGTAATATAAGTTCTTCCTTCAGACGAATCCATCCTAGTACATTTAATGAGCCCTAGGAAGGGGCGACTCGAATAACGTCATTACGACTGAATTCAATGTCATCAGGGTTTAACGAGTCTGACAAAGGAAGAACTCGACGTCTTTTCATATTTAGAGAGTTTGAAAAGACAGCGGAAAAGTAAACTCCAACGATCCATTTTCATAAATAGTTCCTCAGATCCGAAAAGGTAGAAAACTATGCCTGAGAAAACCTCCTAGTCGCGATAGGCTAGGGTATTCCTTTTTTGTAAATAATCTATCCCAGCCTGAAAAAGGGGTAAACGTATACTGGGTAGATGTTGTTTCGTGGCCACTTTAATGAGATCGAAACGACAAGGGACTCGGCAATATTTTCATGTTTAGAGAGTCAGAAAAGAGCTGAAAGATGACTCCTCCTGGAGGAACGAGTGGTATAAAGGGTAGCAACTGGTTCCGGTAATGGTGGAACTGCTCAAAACAAAATATAGGTCAAGAGGTTGGCTAACAAGACCACTCAGCGGTTCCTTAGGAATGGGTAAAACAACCAAGTGAAGGCATATGATCGGCCAATTAGATAGTGACGATGGAGTGAGAAAACCAAGGCTCATCTGGCAAAAACAGGCTGATAAAATGGCAATCACAAGAGGTAAATGGGAATGGTTTCATTTTTACACAAGCTTGAAATCAGAAAACTCTGCTTGAAGTTGGTTTCATTTTTTACACAAGCTTGAAACAAAGATAAACTATGCTTGAAACTGGTTTCATTTTTACACAAGCTTGAAATGGAAATAAACTATGATTGAAAAAGTAAGCATGCCCCCAGCATGGTGACTCAATTCGAGGTACATGCCCCCAAGCTTCAATCCATATGAAAGGCAGATGAAGTGAAGGTTCAAATTATGAGATCTAAGAAAGACTCGACTGGGATTTTACGAGATCTGATCAAAGACTCGAATTGAACAAGAGCGTGTTTCATTATTTTAACAAGGTTGACACATGAAAAGAACTATCCTCAGATGACCTTGTTTCATGGTTTAAGGAGCTTGGTACAAGACAAGGAACTCTGCTCCAACAACCTTGTTTCATTTTTTAAGGAGCTTGTCACAAGAACAGGAGCTTGACACAAGACAAGGAACTCTGCTCCGACTGTCTTGTTTCATTTTTTAAGGAGCTTGACACAAGAAAATGAACTGTGCTCCAACCAACCTCATCATAATGAACAAGAAGTCATCGCTTCTAAGAGTTCCAATCCCAATGGAAGGAAAACATCCTGGAATTTAGGACCCAATGCCCCCAACACCTGATGCACAACGGCACTATCACTGAGTATAGGCACGGGGTAGGTAGCCACATAGTTGACCTGTAGTGGGGCAGATACAATGGGTGGATAAAAACCAGGAAGGGATGATGGCGGGCCAGCTGCCACATCGGGACCAAAGAATGAAAGCTGATCAATGGTCACGATCCGCCCTTCATGTGGAAAACATACCACACGAAAAAGGGAGGAGACAAACGCTCCCATGGCATAGGTGTAATCGCACCCCAGGAGCAGATTGGAATCCAAAGGGCCTGGAACAACCATCATGTCCATATGGACGGTTTTACCTCCCAAAGTAACAGGTAATATTGGGAGGATCCCTAATGGTTGACTCGTTCTTCTGTTAAATTCCAACAGATTCTGTGTAACAGGCGCAAGCGGCGGCGAGCCAAAATCTTGCCAAGTAGTTGAGGATAAAACACTAACAGAGGCGCCTTCATCTATAATGGTGCTGGGTACGACCAAACCAAAACCATGTACCGTGATCTCGAAAGGCACATCAGACGGAAGGCGGTATCCCGAAAATCGACTCCAATCAAAGGAAGCGACCAAACTACTTGGAGGGGTTACCATCGAACCGAGATGGTCTTCCCCTGGTGTTACGGAAAAAGAAGGAGCATCCTCCATGACCTCCATCTCGAAGGTGGGAGGGGAATCCTCTAGGACCTCTATCATGGGAAGTGGAGGAGCAGCTTCTTGAGGTATGGGGACAGGAGAATATTTCTCCAAGTCCGAAGAATCTGAAGAAACCAGAAGAACATGAGGGGTGTGAGGTCCAATCTCAACGGAAAAGACTTGGTGTACCGTAGATGGAGCCAGCTCAACCGATCCCACAACCAATGGTTGGTCGGGAACAGATTCATGAATTTGAATTTCTAGGGGAGCGGGATCGACCAAGGATGACTCTTGACCAATCGTAGGATCAGCTGGTGGAGGACTCACAGAAATTTGTCTGTAACCAGCCGAAAGGCAAGGTACTGAAACAGGAGAGTTGTCCAAAACTCTCTTGGCTTCATCCATATACGGACAAAGGTGAATGGCATGGTGCCCTTCACACAACTTATAGAGATTGGTAATCTTACCCTGCTTCTTAGGAGTCTTATCAGCACTAGCTGAAGATGTGCCCCCAACTTGACTCTCGGAAGCCAAAGGCAACGGTGGGCGACCGTTGGACCATACTTTGAGCACCTTGGGAATGCTAGGGCAGTCTCGAAGAAGATGGTCTCCTATGCACAACATGCAAGGGAACTTGACTTTCCGTGGAGGGTTGGAAGGTTTATCAAGAGGAGATGTCTCGGAAGCAGTAGCCGTAGCCTTAGCCTCTCTCTTATCGGACTTCTTCTTCTTTGTCTTCTTCTTCTTAGCCACCTGGTTACTCGAATCCAAACTTTCACCAGGCAAAGTAGGAGAGGAGGATGTAGAAACAGGCGAAGAAGGGGAGAGGTCCACCTTGGAATCAACATGATGTTGCTCAGGTGGAGGAACTGATTGAACATTAGCCGAGACATCCAGGACCACAGAGGTTGAAAACAACAAAACAGGCAACCCAACAGTTAACCCAGGAAGGGACAACTTTGCCATGTAAGGAGCACCAACATTCCCAGAAGGAGGAAAATGACCAGGATTCCCATTGGAGGGGATTCCTTGGTTGGTGAACTCCAGAAAATTTGCCATTGGAAACGTCCCAAAAAAACACCCTAAGGAAACTAAATTTAACCAGGAATATGTCGTGGGTAGTTAATTTTTAAAACATTGAAACAAAACTCTACCGTTTCATATTTTAAGAGTCAAGAAATAGGAAAAAGGTGACTTTATCGCTTTCAGATTGGAAACAAGCGTGAAAGGACAAGCGCTTGGTGATCTTTTCAAATTTAAAGAGTCAGAAAAGATCGAAATGACTGCTCAGGAATGCTAGGCAAAGGGTGTATCAAATAACCGTGAACTGCAATATACACCTTGGTTTCAAAATGAAAAAGAAATCAACGAAGGACTTAACGTACATGCAGGCAATCTCCCCGAATGCTGTGTCCCGTGTATCACGGGTATAGGGCGGCAGACTCGGCTTCCTATGGATAAAGGATAGCAACCTAGTGGGGTCTCCCTTTATATACGCGACGGTACGGGGAGCACAAGTCCGTACTAGTGCTGTCTAAAGCCAAGAGGCGTACGACAACTACTAGATTTAACGACGCCGGAACACGTCTCTAGCCTAGACCTCTAAATATTTCGTTAATGTTTCAATGCTTCCTTAGGTTAATTCAATAAATTTTATAGTTAATCTTCAATTATGTCTCAGTTTCAGGCCCTACCGAATGTTATCTGAGAATCTCCTATATGCAGCTATATGAGAAAAGAAAACTTTTTAATTCGATGAATGCTATCTAGTAAAGGGAAGAGCTTCAAACAATGATGCAACAAACAACAACACTGCAAACGAAATCTTTTCCAAACTAGATGACTTTCACTATCCAAAAGTAATTTCAAAAATTCAACGATACGAACGATGCAATGTAATCTATGCAAAATCCTCTTTTATGAAAACTATGCAATTGTAATCTATGCACAATTTCCTTTTTCCTTTTCAAATAATAAGAATGCACTCAATGCATTTTTCGATGAAATGAGAATCTACTTAATGCATGCTTTCAATGAAAGAGAATGCACTCAAAGCGATTTTTAGCTTTAAATCATTAAACAATGTGATCTAAGTTCAATGATAAATATCAAAATACTCTTCAATGCAATGTTATCTAATGCATTTTAACAAAAAGAACACTTTGAGACGAAAACTAAATAAACACAAATCTTCTTAATGAAGGATGAATGCAAAAGAGATGTAAACAAACACTAAGAATGCAATCGTTGTTTCAAACACTTTGTCACGAAATCCCTCAAAAGGCGACAAGACATATGAGGTCAAACATAACGAGGACTTCCAAAGCAAGAGATCAAAACAAGGCATTCATTCCCTTTTACATCAAGAAATCATGGAGAGAAGACATTTCAAACAATGAGCAATGTAATCTATGCTCATATAGAGAAAAGACCGGAGGGGAAAGACACACTGGTGAAGGATTCAGGGACAAAGTCTCAATTTTCACACACCCTGTAATTGGCCCAAATTTGTCATTGACAACTAGCGCCAACTGGCGCGACTTTCTCACTGACAACTAGTGCCAATGCCCAATTGGCGCGGGTTGCTAACTGAAAACAAGCGCCAACGCCTGAAAATGAAAAAACAAAGAATTTCTCCCAACCAAGACCAGACTCACCACTTCAAGCAGAATCTAAAACAAACCCAGAAGCAAAGTACTGACCAAAAGAAACTTCCAAACAAGGGTAAACCCTAGCACCTACAGGAGATGGCGTGACTGTCTGGATGTAATCTGTGCCAGACAGGGGATGGCGCAAGTGATGAACTGGAAACCCGCGCCAATCAAGCCAACCATGAAAGGATGAAAACTCGAAAAAACAGAGGTCAGATCTGATCCTCTGGGGATGAACCAAAAGCCAAACACAAGAAGAGCCAGCCAAAAGAGCCAATCAAGCAAGCAGAATCAAGAAACAACCGAAAAGACAAGAAAATACTCCAAGTGTTCAGTTCATAAACTAAAACGGAGGTTGACTGAAGCAGCTTTGATCTACTTCGCCAATGCAGAGCAATAGCGTTTTGAAGGCTATCTGGCTAACTTCAGGCTCCGTCTGTAGCTTACAAAGCAAAACAACAACAAGCTAGATGATCCCCAGTGGAGTCGCCAATTTGTTATGGAAGTAAATCCCCTCCGCGGACAGAGGCGATCCCTACTAGCCGAGATCGGGTCTAGCAACAATCGTTCACACTATAGTGCAGGTTCCTAATTGCAAATAAACCAACTAGCAATGAAGGCTTACTTGGAATACAATGTTGTCGCTTGTAGAGAAAGTAGCGCTCCCGTTCCTTAGCTCTGGCATATCACAATCCTCACGATCTTCGTGATCGGACACCTGCACACGCAAGAAACAAAAAAAACGCAAGCTAAAATCCAGTATATGCAACTATATGTCAGTCAGAGAAGATATAACTCATCATCATAATCAACAACAGGAGTGGAACCATAACCAATAGTCGCTTATCATTAACCAATCAAAGAAGAATACAACCATAGCCCTGACACTGAATTCTCCTTTGGAGGGTCGCCAGCGGAACACGTCTCGAAAAAGCCTGTCGGGGATGGGACAAACCTCTCTCTTTGGATGTCTTGACAATAATCTCCTTGCTTGGATTTGGCCTTAAGGGAATGAATCAAGGCTCTTGCAGCATAAGGCTCTGATGGCTCTTGGGAACTTGGAGACTAGCTTGCAAAGGAGATGAGCAAGCTTTTATAGAGGGAGGAAGGGGAGTTGGGATCCCTATAATCATGGGATTGGCCCTATCCTCAAGGAAGCTTCCATGAGAGGTGGCAAACCACTTCCTCTACATGGAGATCCGGAGCTAAACCTCCCAACTCAAATTAGATACTCATGAGTGAATTGGTTAGGACGGAATCTCTCATTATTTATTTTAAAAACACCCTTGTACTAGATAAGCACTGAGACGTAGCGCCAATTGGCGCGCCCTATTTGAAGGATTTATTTACGTGGCACTGAACTGCTTTCATGCTGAAATGGAAAGGGGTGTTTTAGGGTTTTTGCATGATTAATCACGGCAATGGGAAGGCATGTTCATGGAATTTTGTGCAGTAGCCATATGTCATAACTTCAGTAACATGTGAATGAAAGCCCAATTGTGCTATGTAATTGTGTGATTTTAGACAAATGTATTTTATGTTGGAAGATTCAAACTTTATGGGAGGTTTTGAGACAATTTGCTGCACCTAGAAGCCCTTGAAGGAATGCAAAACTGATAGTAAAGGGCAAACAACTAGAGGGCAAGGGCCAAACACAGTAAAAAATGACTTGAAGGCACTCAATCAATTAGAAAAATGACACCATGACCCAAACTCAAGCTCAGAGAGCCCCAAAGCAAGCAAACCCTAACACCAAACTGAGTTGGCGCGCCTATTTGGCTGCAATCTGCTCCAAAAAAGCGTTGGTGCGGTGGCCTAACTAGCAACGAGCACTAGTTGGCGCGCCTGTCAAGAGATAAACCGCGCAAATTGAGTTTACTATGGGAAAAAGATGAAAAAGGAAAAACAGAGATTGGATTTGGTCTTCTGGGGGCTGAACAGGGGTTTGACACCAAGGGAGGTGAACCGGAATAGAAAATAAATCAATCAAAAGCCAAAAACAACCAAAAGAGGAAAGACTAACTCCAACTGACTTCCCAGCGAAGTCGCCAAATTTTTGAGGAGGTAAATCCCCTCTGCGGACAGAGGCGATCCCACTAGCCCAGATTGGGTCTAGCAATAATCAAGTCACGCAATGACGTTGGTTCCTAGTTACAAAAAGACAAAGATCGCAATGCGTAGCCTACCTCAAATCCCACGCAGTTGTCGTTGGAGAAAAGATGATGTTTCTCGTCCCTCGTTTGACAGATCACAATCCTTCCATTCGACACGTTTGAAAACCTGTACACATGCAGGGAAACAATGACATACAACGTAACATCTAAAGCATGTAACTATATATCAGTCAAAGAGGATATAATTCATTGCATTACATAAATAAATGAACACATGAACGGAACCAAAATCAGAGTCTCTTATATTATAAATGAAAAAAGGAGAGATTGCAACCAAATGCTCTGATGCTATGATCTTCCTTCAGTAGGGCTTGCAGCGGAGCATGTCTCAACAAATCCTGTCAGGAATCTAGACGAAGCTCTCTCTCTTACGAGATTCTCTTCGGCTTAGCTCTCAATAGTTTCCCAGCTATAGTTTCCTTCCTACAAGTTCATCTAGCTTGCTGATGGAGAGGGCAAGCTTTTATATATGGAGGAAAGGAAATTGGGATCCCTATAATCATGGGATAGGCCCTATCTCTTAGGAGGGTTCCATGATAGGTGGAAAACCACTTCCTATACATGGAGATTCGGAGCCAAACCACTCAACTCCTTTTGATGATTCATTCTGGAGTTTGTTAGAATCAAACTTCTGCCATTTATTTTTAAAAACATCCCTTAATAAGCTTGGCGCGAGTGAAACACAGGGACAGAGCACCAGTTGGCACGCTCTCTAGTGTGGATTTCCCCCATTGGTGCAAGGGATGAACTGGCTAGTCGCACCAAGGCTAAAACATCTGTTTTTAGGGTTTTTCAGAGGAAATGTTCTTCAGGAGAATTTTTTTCATTATGCAAGAGGATGCCATGAAGGTGGTTTCAAGATATTTTATGGTTCACAGGTGACGGGAATAGTTCTCCAATGTACGGGACGAGGGATTGCAGGGACGGTGACAAAATGCTGTGTAACACATGGACATGATTGAGAACCTTTGCCACACCAAGCATGTCATCTGAAAATGGTTGAAACCTTGGGCCGACACCGCACTCCAACTCTCCCAGGATGCTCAGTCCGCCACTGCACGCCTCCACCGGCTGTTAGAACGGGTTACCACAGCTCCAGACAGCCCTCCTTCCCTAACACTTGTGAAAATTGCATAGCGAGTTGCTGCCCAGAGTCAGGAAGTGCTCCCTCCGCTCGTCCGTGCCCTTGATACCTTGCTTGCACAGATCGAGGCTGCACCACTGCAGTGACTCGGGACGAATCACAAGATTGTGTTGGGGGACTATTGGAACAGGGTCTCCTACAAGCTACTAAACTGGTCCATTTTGAATATTTTTGATTAGATTTAGTCTAGCGGGGGGGTTTTGGGGCGAGTCAAAGCCCCAAAAGCGTTGTAATGGGTAAAAGGGTAAACTAGGGGTCCAAAAACCACAGTTTGTGGACCATAGGAAATCTAGGCTAGATTGCTATAAATAGAGGGACATTTTGTATTGTAAAGGATAATAATGATGAGCTATTGATGTGAATTGTGGTTTTAGATATCTGTTTGGGTTTTGGGGAAAGGACTCCTGCTGGCTGTGTGCGCGGAGATCCAAGTCCAACTGTCTGCGGACCCTGTTGCTGTGTGCGCGGGTTGGGAAGGGAATTGTAAGGATTGATGAATGAATGAATAAGAAATATTGATAGAGAACTGAATCTGTGAGTACTCTTGTGGGAATTTTTGGTAATTGCTGCACTGTGTATTTTTTGTGTTTAAGCTGCAAAGATCTGTGTAAGTGTGTTTTCAGTATCTGGATTGGTTTTGTTCTGTTTTGTTCTATTTATGTAATGATGTGTTACTATCATAAAGGCATATAATTATAGATCTATTGCATGTAGATGCAAATAGAGACCTAATTAATCCTGCGTAGAGAAAAGTAATCTTGGAATTACAGGGCTTAGTGCAGCCCTGATTTCCTTACCTATCATTTCTCAGGATGCGGAAACCTGGTTCCACCACCCACCCATACTACTTCGGGTGAGACTTTGACCTGTGCAAGCCAGTCACTGCCGAAAGGGCCAGTAGTATAGGGGTTTGTTGGCAAACCTTGCACATTAAACCTGGGTCAGGACCCCTCGAGCCAACAGGTCATGTGGAACCATGAGCCAGAAAAGACGCAGGCAGAACCTTGATTGAGCCCAACTTTTAGGAGGGCGAAATTTTGACTTTGTCCAAATGGGACAAATGTTATGTCATTTTTACACTACTTGATGTCACGAGTCTGATGGCATGCTCCATTTCTTCATCTAAGTTTTCGATTTTTCAACCACTTTTTGAAGTGGGTTATTTAGGTGTTAAATTTCCACAAGTGAGCAATCATTTTCACCTTTTTTGGCGCCATAAGATTGATGGTGTTTTCAAATTCAACCGCAGAGTAGATCAACCTTCAACAAATGGCAGCATGAGGTATATGATGTGGATTCCATGTACTTCTTCATTTATTTCTCTTTGAGATGCATTATGTCTTGCAGATCCCGGTTGATACATGAGTCATGGGATATTGCCTTGTTTTGTTATTTATTTACTTTCAGCTATGGATTTGTGTCATGTATGAGATCCATTTTATGCCGCATTGGCGGGATGCTCATTTTCATATGTGTATTGTTGAGATCCCTTGTTTTCCAGGATTTGCGGGATACTCTTATTATTACATGTCAGCTATGGTCATACTGATAGGAGTCTTTCTTTATGTATGAGAGTTCTGTAGTGGAACATCTCTTAAAGAAGTCGACCCACTCCTGCATGAGGGAATTTTTCCTTGTATGTCATAGGGAAACACATCCATGTACATCTTATTCTTACAACACATAATGCAGCGGCCTACACCATCTTGACACTAAGGCCCGGAGATGTAGTCTCTCCTTGACGAACTCCGTTATCAAATGAAATGGTCTTATGATTGTTGATCTTGTTCACTTGTGTTCCTCTTATTTACAGCTACAATTGTTCATTTTAGTTCATTAAAGTTTTAATTAAATGCAATTCTAATTTATCTTCCGAAGTAAAAGGTCTTGGTTAAGGGTATCAAGAATTTACCCTGGATCAAGTGGTATCAGAGCAGGTATTCTTGCTGATTGGATTGCAGGTGTGAACATTGGACATTCTCTGAGTTGAGCCATGGAGAATTTCAAGGACATGTATGAAACCATCCTCAGGGTGTTCGAGAAAGCAGACATATTGTACGAGGCTTATGAAAAACAAGCAGCAGAGAATGAAGATTTGAAGACCCTCATACATGAAGAGAAGGAGGAAAAACATCAGTTGCAAGCAACGACAGAAGCATGGGAAGATTGGAAGTGCAACAATGAAATTCTTCAAGAAGATCATGATACATTGAAGACCCTCCTATAGGAAGATGAGGAGAAGCATCAGTTTCAGTTTTATTTGCAAGCCACGACAGAGGTGTGGGAAGGATTGAAGCGCAACAACAAAATTCTGCAAGCAGATCATGATGCCTTAAAATCATTCCCACAAAAAACGAAGGAGGAGATGCAGTAGTTGCAGCTTCAGCTATAAGCCGTGTCAGAGGCATTGACAGAAGTGAAGCGCAACGAAGGCTTACAACAACTTTCTTCATCTATTTCGCAATCAACACCTAAGGTAAACAATGTTGATTTATCTTCAGTTTCTTCACATGATGTTATTTCGGTTGGAACTATGGAGATACCCATCACAGGTACCGGCATGAGACTCCTCACCAAAATGGGGTACAGAGGAGGAGGACTTGGCATTCATGGCCAAGGCATAACCAAACCATTGGAGGTTGTGCAGAGACCTCGTTATGCAGGTTTGGGGTACACTGACGAAGGATGTTCAAAGGACATCAAAGGAAAATAGATAATGATGAACTCTCTAAGGAAGAGGAATGATGGGGACACTTCGCCATCGTTCCATGGTAGTGCATGTTGTAGTGAAGGAACTAAGGCGAGCTCCCATCATCATGATCACACCAGAGACCACCCCATAAGGTATACTAAGTCTCATTATTCCAGAGTGTGTTTTAATTATAAGAATGTTGATAACCACGGTCGTAAAATATGGCATCATAAAACTTTTTTATTTTGTGGTTTAACTAACCATGTGATTTCTGAGTGCTGGAAGAGGATGGCAGCACAAAGGAGGAAGAGGCATGAAAAGCCTTCTCCCCAAAAGGAGATTAAATCGGTTAAGCAGGATTGGAGGAAAAAGAAATTTTGCACCCATTGCAACCGAACTGGCCACCAAAGAGCCACATGCTGAAAACTTCATCCAGAGTAGCGCCGTAAAGACAAAGCGCGCATGCATACACCAGTCGAAAGAGCTGATCAACAAGCAAGTTCACCATAGGAAAATGATCCACTCACTGTAATAAGTGAGAAGTGGTTCTTCTATATTTTTTTTTTCTAGATATGTTAAGCTTATCATGGCCATGCTTGTAAATCATTTGTCGCATTTTTTATTATGAAAGTGATGATGTGTTTCTATCACTCATTTAAGCGACCATGATATTTTTTTGGCCTTGTTTTATAAGTCGTGTGTTGGATCTCTTTCATGTAAAAGTGATGATGTGTTGCCATCACTTTGAGATGCGACGATTATGTTTCGGTCATGTTATATGAGTCATCTGATGCATTTCTTTCATGTAAAAGTGATGAGGATTTTTTCCATCACTTCGAAATGCGACGATGAGGTATGGTCTTGTAATTTTGTTGAGGTATGATTTCCATTTTGCTGTAAGCTTGAACATAGAGTACATGTTATAAACTCGTGGAAAGTATGGAAATATTTGGGTCATTGTTGGTCACATTGAGAATGTAATTTTTGTTTCAGCTTTAGGCAGGTGTTGGCATTCTGATTCCGAAATACAATAGATAAAGGAATCTTCAAGAGATGTGCCTTTCACACATTCGTGCCACAACAGTTGCCGATGTTGGCTTTGCATCTTAATTCCAAAGTATGTGAGGTGAAGGAGTCTTCAAGGGATGTGCCATTTCAGAAATTTTCATTTCCGCAATTGCAGGTGTTGGTTTTTGCATCTTTATTCCGAAGTACGAGAGGTGAAGGAGTCTTCAAGGGATGTGCCTTTACAGACATCGCATTGCAACAGTTGTAGATGATGGCTTTGCATCTTGATTCCGAAGTACAAGAGGAAGGAGTCTTCAAGGGATGTGCCTTTTCAGACATCGCATTGCAACAGTTGTAGATGATGGCTTTGCATCTTGATTTTGAAGTACGAGAGGTGAAGGAGTCTTCAAGGGATGTGCATTTTAGGACATTGCATTGCAGCAGTTGTACATGATGGCTTTGCATCTTGATTCCGAAGTACACCAGGTGAAGGAGTGATGTGGGGATGTGCCTTTTAACCACAGTTGCAAATAGTTGATGATAGGTAAAGCTTGATGCTTTTGGAGGACCAAAAGCTCCTAAGTGGTGAGGAATGATCCAGGTGGATTAAATAGGTACAAGTACAAGTGGCCTAACACAGAGGGCTCAAAAATAAAAGTGTTCAAAAGTCTCTCGAACTAGGTTCAAAATGTAGATCTCTTCATTCTGATTCCAACGGCACAGACATCACTCAATTCTGAGCTCGTATACGAAAGTTAGGAGCAGTCAAAGTTTTGGGTTGACTTGGTGATTGGGCAGCCTTAAGGAAGATGCAAATTGGAAGAAACTCAGCCACTGTGTTCCGGCAAGCTCAGGCTAGATTCCAAGAAAATTTGTGGCCCCTTTAAAATGTCTCCTACGGTCAAATTCGAGAAAATTTAAAATGCCCAAATTCTTGTTATAAAACATAAAAAAATATTAAAAAAAGGAGCCGGCGGGCCATGACCCCCACCGGACCCCACGCACTATCCAACCCTTCACCACATATCACAACAACCAAATCAATGTGGGTGGCGGGGGTTGTTAACCCCACCGCCAACCCAACTCACGACATGTATACACATATGGCTGGCGAAGATAAGGGGCAGGCTGCCCAATGCGGGCCCGAGCTCCCCAACATGCTTCAATTTATATTAAAATATATGGCATGGTTTTCAAAACAGAAATGCGGGTTGTTCAAAACAGTTTTCGGGCTTTTAATGGAGGGGTCGAGGTTTGACCACCCGACCACCTCCAAAATAATCTGAATCTCAACCACTCTGCCAACGGAGTTCTTTGGGTTATCCGCCCAAATTTTCATTATTTAAACCTTCAGTCTTCAGATGCACCCAGGCCATGGTCGAGTGGAGTGCACACGATATTCGAGGTTTAATATTTTTTTATTGCAAGTCACGTGGAACCATGAGCCAGAAAAGAGGTAGGCGGAACCTTGATTGAGCCCAACTTTTAGGAGGGCGAAATTCTGACATTGTCCAAATGGGACAAATGTTATGTCGTTTTTACACTACCCAACGCCATGAGTCTGATGGCGTGCTCAATTTTTTCATCTGAGTTTTTTTATTTTTCAGCCACTTTTTGAAGTGGGTTATGCAGGTGTCAGATTTCCACAAGTGAGTAGTCGTTTTCACCTTTTTTGACGCCACAAGATTGATGGTGTTTTTAGATTCAGCCGCAGAGCAGATCAGCCTTCAGCAAATGGCAGCATGAGGTATATGATGTGGATTCCATGTACTTCTTCATTTATTTCTCTTTGAGATGCATTATGTCTTGTAGATCCTGGTTGATACATGAGTCATGGGATATTTCCTTGTTTTTTTATTGATGTACTTTCATCTATGGATTTGTGTCATGTATGAGATCCCTTTTATGCCACATTGGCGGGATGCTCATTTTCATATGTGTATTGTTGAGATCCCTTGTTTTCCAAGATTGGCGGGATAATCTTATTATTACATGTCAGCTATGGTCATACTGATAGGAGTCTTTCTTTATGTATGAGAGTTCTGTAGTGGAACATCTCTTAAAGAAGTCGACCCACTCCTACATGAGGGCATTTTTCCTTGTATGTCATAGGGAAACACATCCATGTACATCTTATTCTTACAACACATAATGCAGCGGCCTACACCATCTTAACACCAAGGCTCGAAGATGTAGTCCCCCCTTGACGAACTCCGTTATCAAACGAATTGGTCTTATGATTGTTGATCTTGTTCACTTATGTTCCTCTTATTTACAGCTACAATTTTTCATTTCAGTTCATTAACGTCTTAATTAAATGCAATTCTAATTTATTAACCGAAGTAAAAGGTCTTTGTTAAGGGTATCAAGAATTTACCCTGGATTAGACCAATGCACCCTTAAGTGTTGGGAAGTGCTTTGCAAAGCACCCTTGCACGGGGATAAGTGCTTTGCAATGCAGTTAGGCTCATTCAAAGGAGAGTTGATGAGTCAATGGGTCATTTTAACTATACTTCAAACATTGAAACTCCCATGAATTAAAGCCATCAATGGAATGACTTCTCTAGGGTATGTAGCAACTGAATTAGGGGATGATAGATCCTATTCATACTGGTCTTAGGGATGATGCCCAAATTGACCTGTAACAATGTTGATGCATAGAAATATGGATTACTAATTTGACTCTTCTTATGAAAATATTTCAGTTTGAGAATATAATTGTACTTGTTATGGAATTATGAATACCTACCTAGTTAAGATGGAGTGTTAGAAAATGTAACTAGGTTTAGTCTTCATAATGGCTATTGTACTCATGTTATTTCACATTTCATGTGAACATCAAAAGAAGACAAATAAATATTATTTTATAAGCATGGGTTTCATGCTCAAATCAATTGGTCATCTAGGTAAATCATGTTCTTCATGCTTCTAGGGTTTATTGATTCAAATTAATATTTTTCATAAGTCAAAATATTGTATTGGAGTCAAGTCTCATTCAGAATTTGAAAAGAAGGTGGAAAAAGAATGTTATTTGAGTTAAAATGTCATTTTTGTACCCACAAGACTAAGTCGGACCCACCTCATCAAGTTGACCCTTGAAGGGGTAATTTGACATCGTGGATGTGTATAAAAATAGGATAGTTCGACCTCATTTGGAGAAACGCAAGCAATTTTTATTTTTGGGACAAGAAGAGCGCAAATCAATAAAAGGAGCAAGAAATCAAAAGAGATAAAGAAAATTATAAGGAGGAAGAAAATCAATGTTTTTTCCCTAAAATATGCCCTCTTTCTCTCACACGTGGGAAGTTTTTGAAGTTGTTGCAGGGGTCAAAGTTGCAGATCTATGGTAGGTCCGAAATTATATTATTGGTGGCCAAAAATTTGAAGGTGGAGCAAGGGGGCTTCACTAGGGGAACAATACCATACCACATGCATTCATATTAGGGGATATATATAAGGAAAAATGACATAATATATTGAACATATAATAGAGGGTAAAGTGTTTTTATATTGGCACATATAAAAAAAATAGAGCTCAAAGTTAATGAATATATATATATATGAGTATAAAAAATGTTAATGAAAAAACGGATACCTACAATATCTATTGAAACTAGGGGTTTTTAAAAATGGTAAGGTGTATTGGATTTGTAATAATAGAGGGTTAAATAATGTGATTTTTAGAGGTATTCTCCAATATGTATTCAAAGTAAGAGTATTGTTTAGTATGCCACGAACCCACCTAATATGTCATAGGTTCATTCACTTAAGCCCCATGAGTTGGAGTTGATTTGAAAAGTTTTTGCTTGAGTTGATATTTGTTGACTTTGATTTGTTGGAAGAGCTAGGAAGGAGAGCTCACTCTAGTCTTGTTGGAGGTATTGGTATTGTTTTTTGAATCATAAATTTATCAAATTTCTAATTTTCTACTTGGAGCCTACATCTTATATTCATTGTTTATGACTTTGGTAATTGTTTAATGAACATAACATAATAAATTAATAAAAAACCAACCTAACTTCACAATCAATTATTAAGTAAAAAGAAATCACGTTGCCCTGTTAATTTCTCAACAAGTCCACAGCATATGAATTGAAACCAAGACCTCACTATCCATGACCTCATTATGCATGTTATTAGTGAATTTATACAAAATATGTTTCTGGTTATATTGAATGGAGAATTATTGTAGCCATATCTACACATAGAGATATAAACCCAAATACGCCCAGATATGTGTATTCTGATTTCTACCATCATTTTAAAAGTGCGAAATCCACTTAAGTGCGTCAGTCAGGTCAACTTCCGCATCTTGTCAGCGTTGTCGCCTCACCAAAAAAGGAAGAAGGAAGAAGTGCGAAATCCATTGAAAACTGTGATCGATGTCGCAACGACATGAAGGGTAAGTGCAGTGAAGATAGCTAATACAATCACCCCAGCAACTCCACCCATCCCCATGTTACATATTTATTTTCCTCCCTACGACCTGCCACAACACCTACAACTTTTTCTTCCATGGATTAGCGGGTTGCCGAGAGGTCTAACCATATTCCACTTCTGTTGGATGATATCGCTTTCCCAAGACCCCAAAACAAAACAAAAAAACAAAAAAACTGATATCAAATGATTCTCGCAAAAAGAAAAACTCCCACCTTTTATATTCAAAACAAATATTCAACGCCGTGTCAAAACAGTAAATCTAAATATTCAAACAAATAACTCTCGACTTTGCAAAGGACAGAGATATCATATTTAAAGTCTTCACATCTTTTGATTTATGTTTCACACCCATGATGTCTATTACAAAAAACACTCTTCAGAATTATAATTCCAAATCAATCGCGTTCTTCACGAAAATTGAGTATTTCAAGACATTGGAGAAGTCTTTCCAGTACGTTGAAGACGACTTAAAAATAATCTCATTATGAATTGTGTGCACGGTACTGTGAAGAAGACTTATGACTCGTATTGTTTTTATATATAATTGAGAGAATTGTTAGTATTAAAGGCATAGCGTTGTTAACTTTGAGATCGAAAAGGCCAAACGAAAGTCTCCAACTATTGTGACTCTCCCATCTGCTCTTTGATGGAAAAAGTAGAAGTTGAACTCACATCCATATCCATCCGCATGCGTTTTGTCCTGTTGGTATGATGTTTTTATCAATCATCATGACTGAGTGTGGTGTTAAGAACACTTTTGTGAGCCATAGTTACTGTTGGAATTTTTGATAATTCCAGAACAGAACAAAAACAGAATAATACTCTCCTTCTTAACACAGAGAAATTTAAAAATTTGCTTCACTGAGACAGAGTTCAACCTTTGAATACTTTCTATTTCATAAAAAAAAAAACTATTACAAAATCTTCCTCACATAGAGGGAATACAAAAATTTGGACTGCAGACACAGTGCCAAAAAAACTAACACTCTGTCTCTCTGTTACAAAATATGGTGTTTTACAAAATAGCCTTCGGACTCACACAGCAAGACAATACACAACTACCTTTTCATTACAACATAGCGTTTTTTATATAACGCACGTTATAAAACATAAAACAAATAAATATTAAAAATACAAAAGAAAACCTTGTCAGAACATAAAAACTTAACATATGTGCGACGTACGAGTGGGGCCCACATCGCAGTCGACAATCGGCGATTGGCGATCCAAAAGGTGTAGCGGAATAACACTTGCGATTGAGTGATTGCGATTGGCGCTAATCGCATCGGCGGAAAACAAAATGCGAAACGGTTTAAAACAAAGACTTGCAATGTCGTGATTGCGATTGGATCGCATCGCACCATCGGCATCGGTGAATGACTTAAGCGGAGGGCGATATATAAGACTTGCAATTGCGATTGTGCGATTGCGCCAATCGCATCGCAAATTTTCAATGGACACAAACATATGGCGGAGAAACACTTTGCAACTTGCAATTGCGATCACATCGCATCGCAACTCTTCATCGGAACATAACAAAATGGCGGAACATGACATATTGCGATTTGCGATTGCGATTGTGGTGGGACCACATCGCATCGCATCGCAAACTTCCATATCAAGAAGACACTTAACACTTCAAAAACTTTGCGATTGCGATTCGAAAACACTAGTGGGGACCACAGACGTGTCCCATTCAAAACTTAGAAAAAAATACTTGGCCGTGTACAATAAAATTATGTTTTCCATAAAGACTGAAAGGGCTTTTAAACCCGAATTGACTGTGCATCAAAATAGAAAGTGGTTGTTTTCGAAAACTTGAAAACAAAAACGGAAAGCGGTTGATTGTAGACAGTGAATCGCTGCTGTACTGCTCCACCTGTAGATGTATAAACCTGTAGTTGAAAGTAACATTTCAACACTCCCCCTTAATTTCAACTGCTGGGTTATCAGTCATACCCAAACATTTCCTTAAAAATTCAAAACTCTTTTGTCCCAATGGCTTGTTCAGAATATCTGTAAATAGCTCATGAGTTCTACAATGCTGTAAAACAACTTCTCCATTGTTCACCAATTCTCTGATGTAGTGAAAATTTGTGTCAATGTGTTTCGTTCTTTTATGAAACACAGAATTCTTTGATAATGCAATAGCTGAGCTATTGTCACAATAAATCACTGTGCCTTTTACTTGCTTTTGGCATAAACTTCTCAACATCCTCCTCATCCAAACTACTTGACACACTGCTACTATTGCTGCCACATACTCTGCCTCTGCTGTAGATAATGCTACAATAGGCTGTTTCTTAGAAGCCCATGAAATGGCTCCTAAACCCATGTGAAAAACATGACCAAAAGTACTTTTCCGGTCATCTACACTTCCAGCCCAATCACTGTTTGTGTATCCAATTAATTCAGAATTTTCTAAAGCAGTATATAAAATACCAAACCTTTTAGTTCCTTTGACATACCTCAGAATTCTCTTCGCTACCTGCCAATGTGCTTCTTTTGGCCTCTCCATGAATCTGGAAATCAAACTAACAACATGCATTATATCAGGCCTAGTTGCAGTCAAATACATGAGGCTGCCAACTATGCTTTTGTACAAACTTGGATCAAAATGCTTGCTGTTGTCCTCTTTACCGAGTTTTAATCCCATCACTGTGGGAGTGATTGTTGCCTTGCAATCTTGCATGTTAAATCTTTTCAATACTTCATTCACATACTTTTCTTGAGAAATAAAAATTTTATTTTCATCTTTCTTTACTTCTATTCCTAAGAAGTATTTTAGCAAACCCATATCTGTCATCTCAAATTCATCTTTCATGACCTTTTTAATATTTTCAATAAGGTAATCATCATTACCTATAAATATTACATCATCAACATATAACATCAAAATCAGCATCTTACCATCTTTTTCTTTGATGTATAATGTGGGTTCTCCCTCACATTTTTCAAATCCATTTTTCAGTAGATAGGGATCTATCCTACTGTACCATGCTCTTGGTGCTTGCTTCAGTCGATAAAGATATTTCTTCAATCTGCACACTTTGTGCTCTTGGCTTTCCTTCTCGTAGCCTAGAGGTTGTTCAACATAAACCTCATCCATTAACACTCCATTTAGGAATGCTGACTTCACATCCATTTGGTAAAATTTCCACTTGTTTTGTGCTGCTATGGACAACACTGCTCTCACGGTTTCCATTCTTGCAACCAGTGCGAAAGTTTCCTCATAGTCTCTCTCATGCTGCTGCTTATACCCTTTGACAACAAGTCTGGCCTTGTGTCTCTCAATCTTTCCTTCAGCATTACTTTTGGTCTTGCAGACCCATTTAACTCCAATAACTTCTTTACCTTTTGGGAGTTCAACCAAATCCCATGTTTTGTTTCTTTCTATAGCATTAATCTCTTCATCCATAGCTTCTATCCATTTCCTATCTTTAATAGCTTCCTCAAAATGAATAGGATCATCAACATGACAATATAAAGAAAACAAAGAGTCCATACCTTCATTTTTTGCTTCTTGCTCATAAATTTCATTTAAATTTCTGAACTTTGTTCCTCTTTCATTTGGTGTACAAGTGCTTGAAGTAGCACTCAAATATCCTCCTTGTGGTGTGCTTGGAGAAGCACTTTCATTTCTCCTCAAGGGTGTTCCTTGATGTCCTTGTGTTGGTGCTGCATTTGAGAGATGTATTTCAGCCATCTCTTCATCATCTTCATCATGAGACAAACAGTTTTTAACATTCACTGTTTTCTCTATGCTTCTATACCAAGCTTCCTCCTTAATAAACTGAACATCTTTGCTCACAATAAACTTCTTGGTGGATGGGTTATACAACCTATAAGCTTTGGATTCCTCACTGTATCCAATAAAAATACATTTCTCCCCCTTGCTATCCAACTTCTTCCTTAGCTAATCTGGAATGTGTGCATAAGCCACACAACCAAAAACTTTCACGTGTGTGACACCTTGCTTTATGCCACTCCATGCTTCTTCTGGAACTTTGTTCATGACTGCTTTTGTTGGGCACCTATTCAAAATGTACGCTGCACAATGTACAGCTTCAGCCCAATAATCATTTGGAAAATGCTTTGCCTTTAACATACTTCTTACCATATCCATGATTGTCCTGTTTTTCCTTTTGGAAACTCAATTTTGTTGCTGAGTGTACCTTGCTGTAAATTGCTTGTGTATGCCATTTTCTCTACAAAAATGCATAAATTCTTTAGAAATATATTCACCTCCTCTATCAGTCCTTAGGAATTTGATATGCAGCCCACTTTGGTTCTCCACAAGTGCTTTGAAATTGAAAAATATTTCAAACACTTCACTTTTGTTTTTCAAAAAGTAAACCCAGGTTTTTCTTGTAAAATCATCTATAAAAGTTAACATATAGTGGCTGCTTGCAAGTGATGGTGTTTGCATCGGTCCACATAAATCTGAGTGGACAATTTCTAAGGGTGCCTTTGCCCTTATGCTTTTCTTGGATGGAAAAATTTCTCTTTGTTGTTTACCCAAGATACAACCTTTACAAAGGTTGTTCGGTTTCTCTATCAATGGCAAACCTCTTACTATTCCTTTTCTATTCAACAAGTTAAGACCTCCAAAGTTGAGATGTCCAAATCTCAAGTGCCATAACCAATTCTCATCTTTTGTTTCTCTTTGGAAAGCCTCTTGTGTCACTGCTGCCATTTCTTCTCCATTTTTCAAATCTGCCCTCATCCTGAGAGGGAACATTCTGTTCCTTGTCATCTTCACTTCAACAATACATTGCTTGCTTGGTGGTTTATCCATGATGGTGCATACATCATCTTCAAAGAAAACATTGTACCCCTTTTGAACAAGCTGTCCAATACTCAAGAGGTTACATTTCATTCTAGGAACATAATAAACATCTGCTATGGATTTCTTTTCTCCTTTCCTTGTTAAGACACCTACATCTCCTTTTCCCATAACAGAAACTTTACTATCTGTCCCTAGTGTGACTTGTGACTTCACATTCTCATCTAACATAGAAAATATGGCTATGTTTCTTGTCATATGGTTACTGCAACCTGATTCTAGAAACCATAAATCTTCACTCTTTTCCTCAGCCATATTACAAGCTAAATTTTTTTTATGTTGGCTGATATTTTCTCTAGTAAAATTTGCACTGGGTCTATTACCCATATCATGCTGCTTCTTCCTACATTCATTTGCATAATGCCCATATTTTTTACAATAATGACACCGGACATTGGATTTATCATACCTTTGTCCATGAGCATGTTGCTATCCACATTGCTCGCTGTTGTTTTGGCCTTTGTTCTAATTTTGTTGCTGCCCCTTCCTTGAGCATTTGCTGGACTATTTCTTCCACCTCTGTTTTGGCTTCTGCCTCTTCCTCTCTTGTTTCCTCTACCTTGACCTCTTCCTCTTCCAAAGGACATCTGGGTCTTAAAGGCATGCTCTAGAGATGAGTTTTCATTTCTACCCAATCTCTGCTCATGTGTCATTAGTGATGCATGTAGCTCATCAACTGAAAAGTTTGTGAGATCCTTTGTCTCTTCTATGGTGGTGACTATTACATCAAACATTGAGGGTAGACTCCTTAATAGTTTCTCCACAATCCTTCTTTGCTCAAGTGTCTCTCCATGAGACCTTATCTGTGTGACCATTCCAATCACATGTGTAAAGAATGAGTCAATGTTATCTGACTCCTTCATGCAGAGAGTGTAAAAATCTCTCTTCAGCAATTGTAGTTTTTCTTTCTTCACTTTCTCCATGCCTTGATAGGCTATCTTGAAAGTTTCCCATGCTTCTTTGGATCTCTTGGCTGCTGCTATCCTTGGAAACACACTCTCATGCACTGCTTGATACAAATAGAAGAGATATTTAGAGTCCTTATTCTTATTTCTCTTCAACAAGTCCTTCTCTGCTTGTGTTAATGCATTAAATGCATTTTCATCTACTAGCTCTTCGAAACCATCCTCAACAAGTTCCCATAAGTCCTGAGAGGCAAACAAGGCTCTCATAGTTATTGCCCAATAATCATAGTTTTTCCCATTAAATTGTGAAAGTTGAGCATTACCAATACTCATGCTAGTGCTGGCTCCTGCCATTCTTGCACTCTGAACTATGCTTCAAACACTTCACTGTGTTTTTAAAAATAAACTGACTGTCTTCGAACAGTAACACAATAAAAATATTTCTTGAGAATACCTTGGATTATTTTGACTGAGTCTTCACTATGTTGGAGAAGCTGCTTCAACAAGAAATCCTTCCTTCAGCTTCTTTAACACCTTCAAAGAGCCTGGACTAGCTCTGATACCATGTTGGAATTTCTGATAATTCCAGAACAGAACAAAGAGAGAATAATACTCTCCTTAACACAGAGAAATTTAAAAATTTTCTTCATAGGGACAGAGTTTCAACAATTTGAAAACTTTCTATTTCATAAAAAGAACTATTACAAAATCTTCCTCACACAGAGGGAATACAAAAATTTGGACTGCTGCAGACATAGTGCCAAAAAACTAACACTCTATCTCTCTGTTACAAAATATGTTGTTTCATAAAATAGCCTTCGGGCTCACATAGCAAGACAATACACAACTACCTTTTCATTACAACACGACACTTTTTATATGACGCGCGTTATAAAACATAAAACAAAGAAATATTAAAAATACAAAAGAAAACCTTGTCGGAACATAAAAAATTAACATATGCGCGACGTACAAGTGGGGCCCACATTGCAGTCGGCAATCGGCGATCCAAAAGGTGTAGCAGAATAACACTTGCGATTGAGCGATTGCGATTGGCGCTAATCGCATCGGCGAAAAACAAAATGCGAAACGGTTTAAAACAAAGACTTGTGATGTTGCGATTGCAATTGGATCGCATCGCACCATCGGCATCGTTGGATGACTTAAGCGGAGGGCGATATATAAGACTTGCGATTGCGATTGTGCGATTGCGCCAATCGCATCGCAACTTTTCAATGGACACAAACATATGGCGGAGAAACACTTTGCAACTTGCAATTGCGATTTGTGATTGCAATCGCATCGCATCGCAACTCTTCATCGGAACATAACAAAATGGCGGAACATGACATATTGCGATTTGCGATTGCGATTGTGGTGGGACCACATCGCATCGCATCACAACATTTCAATCGGTGATGACATATTGTGGTGGCGGAATATTTCTTCGTCCCTTTGCGATTTGTGATTGTGGTGGGACCACATCGCATCGCATCGCAAACTTCCATATCAAAAAGAAACTTAACACTTCAAAAACTTTGCGATTGCGATTCAAAAAGACTAGTGGGGACCACAGACGTGTCCCATTCAAAACTTAGAATTGCGAGAGGGACTCAACTTACCTCTTCTACGGGGACTGTGATTTTTTTCTGGACAAATCAGAATTTCGAGAGGGACTCAATTTAACTTTCAAAATAGAAGTTGCTATTCGAACAAACTCAATCCATGTGGCCATATTTTCTCCGAGATATGCTGAATCTAAATGGTGTTTGGATGAGCTCCAAACGTTCGATTCAGGGGCATCTATTATTCCGTTATTTTAATCTAGCCACTACACACCAAGGTTTAATAGTGCAACATGCAATGCCCATATTGTATTCATAGCTCGCTGTCCAAATAATCACGAGTGAGTTAGATCAATCTCCAAAACATTTTGTCATAGAAACAACCATAAACTAGAAGTGTGAAAAATCATCAATAACTATAAGACAAGAAAAATCAAGTAGAGCACCATCTGCATTAACTATATGAAAAGCAACATCCAGTAGAGCACAATCTGTGCGAAGTTTTCACTCTGTTGAAAGCCCCGCACTAGCAAAGCTCCACACATTGCTAAAGGGAAAAGCCAAACCAGTTTGAACAATATATTTAAAGGCCACACCTCTATAAATAGGAACGATAAGCAGCCCTTGCCCATAACAGCTCACCTGGATAACTTTCACCTAATCTGCTCTTGTCTGGAGCCTGATCTTTGACCCACTCTATCTGGTCTCTTCATTGTCATAAGAAGTCCTAATTTTGTGTCTTTTCTTTCTTGTAGCTATTGGAGGCTCTGTAGTTTGATTGGGTACAAAGCAATTTTAAAAGATGTAACAAATCCATTTGTTTTTTCCTATGAAAAAAAAACAGTCATTTCCCGATGCTTGGTACCTTACTGTACACATTAAATAAAGACCCTCTTTAGGCTAGTCAAACTATGTCGGTGATTGCGGCTCATCCATAAAATATATTTTATGACTGGGCAGAGTCATACAATACCACTGTATTCAATCAAATGAGAATAAACAAATAGAGAGTATAAAAAAAACTGAAATTTACTACTGGTATATACATTTTAAAATCTCTATGAATAGAAATCTAAATGTACTTCCCCTGGCCACAGTAAATAATGAGTTGGAGCTCACTGTAGAATGTTTTTTCTAATTTCATTGTAGGTTTAAAAATCATGTGCAAACTTGTTGGGATGCTTTAAATCTACTTAATACAAAGTGTTTTGCACAAATTTAATTTAATGTGTTTTTCTAGACATCAAGCTACAATAAATAATTATAAAGTTTATTTAAACATTTTGTTATAAATTATAAAATAGCACAACAACATTTGCTAATCTGAACCATCATCATTCTGAAGTTTGAAATTTTGTGGTAAAGGAACTAAGGTAGCTTTGCACTGATCCAATCTGAACTTTTTCAATAAGCTCCTGACATACTTTCCCTGACACAGAAAATTTTGGACAGAATCCCTCGAGACTTCAAGACCTAAAAAATAGTGTAACTCTCCAAGGTATTTCATCTCAAAAACCCGTGACATCTGCACTTTGATTTCTTTAATTATCTCTTCAGCATTTCATGTAATGATAAGATCATCTACATATAAATAAATCAAAACAATTTTCCCCTTTTCATGAAACACAATATATATATTTGGGTTGTTCTTGCTCCTCTTATAATTATGCTATAAGAAAAATGAGTCATTTTTTTCATACCATAACCTAGGCACCTGTTTTAACTCCATACAATGATTTCTTCAATCTATAGAGTAAATGTTCCTACCCTTGTTGAACAAACCCTTCAGGTTGTGTTGAATACACCTCCTCTTTCAATTCACCATTTAAGAAAGAATATTTCACATCTAGATGGTGTATTTTCTAGTGATGTTTCATGGCTAAAGATATTGACATTCTAATGGTGTTTAACTTGGCTACATGGTCAAAGGTTTCTTCATAATCAATACCTTCTTTCTACGAATACCCCTTAGCCACTAGCCTCGCTTTATATTTATCTATACAACCATTTACTTTAAACTTAGAATTGTATAACCATTTGTAACCTATAGTTTTTTTACCTTCAGGAAATTCAACTAGATCTCATGTTTTTTTAAAGCATTGACTCATATTCCTCTTCCCTAACTTCTATCCATTCATCATATTCACTTGCTTCTTTATAGTTTAAGGGATCAACAATATTCATGATATTTTTCATGAGGGCATATTTTTTATACTTGGCAAGTAAGCGAGTATGTCTACCTGATATTATTGGTATTGGTGTGGCCTCAAATTTGTTTTGATCATCCATTAATGGAATTGGACTGTTGACTGTGTCTGTATCATCTGATTCTTCCTTTTCTGTTGTTGTTGTTGTTGTTCATGACTGTCCCTCATTTCATCACTTCCATTTTCCACCAGCAAAGGAATGTCCCACTCTTCATTTCCTTTATCACAATTTCCATCATCAACCTGCTCATGGAATACTACATCTCTACTTGGAAACACTTTGTGAGTAGAAGGATTAAACAATTTATATGCTTTAAACTCTGTATAGTACCTAAAAAAAAGCATTTAATGGCCTTTGAATCCTATTTCTTCCTATCCTATTTTGGAACATCAGTAAAAGCTTTCAAGCCAAAAAATCTTAAATGATTAACTATAGGCTTGAAACCTAATAAAGCTTCAAATGGAGTTTTAAGATCAAGGCTTTTTGTTGGACTCCTATTCTTTAAAGAAAATGTAGTATTTATTGTTACTACCCAAAAACCGTTAGATAGGTTCTTACCTTTTAACATGTTGCGTGCACACTCCATAGGGTTATGTTCTTCCTCTCTGCAACCTCGTTCTATTGAGGAGTGTGAGATACTATGAACTATTGAACTATCCCATGTTCCTTGCAATATTTGATGAATCCACTCTATTTGTATTCTCCTGCTTGATTAGAGTGGATAATTTTGATGATCTTCCTTGTTTGGTTTTCAACCATGTTCCTGAATTCTTTAAAGTATTCAAAAGTATGACTCTTCTTTCTTAGAAAATATACCTAGGTAAATCTTATGCAATCATCAAAAAATAATAAAAAATAATATGCACCTCCTAATGGCCTTGTCTGCATTGGCCCACATAAATTAGTGTGCACAAGCTCTAGTATATCTCTCTTATTTCTATATGAACTTGATGGAAAATCATCACTATGCATATTTCCAAGGGAACATCGTTCACAATCAACATGAACATTTTTTAAAACAGGGAGACCAATTACCATACCTTGTTTCTGAAGTAGCAGTAGGTCATGAAAATTGATATGACCGAATCTCTGATGCCACATATTCTTTGTAGTCATAACTGTTGAAGTCAAGTCTTGGTGCGGTGTGCGTCTTACATTCAATTTGTAGAGATCTCCAACTTGAATACCTGATGTAATTGGCTTCATATGATCTAACGGATCTTTAATAACACAATAAGACTTAAAAAATTCTAACTTAATATTCTCATTTGTTATCATAGAGACAGAGATCAAATTCTTTTTAATTATTGGGACATATATCACATTTTGAATATGCTTAATATTACCATCAGGGAATACCACAGGAATATTTCCATACCCTTTAATCTGGTAACCTTTGTCATCACCAAGGTATATATTAGCACCATTTCTGGTCTCTTTAAAATTTTCAAACCAATGTTTGTTACCTGTCATGTGAGTGGAAGCTCTGGAATCCACAAACCAAGTTTCCCCTTCGTCATTCTTAACAGAGTGCCACAAACCAAGAATCTTCACTAACAAAGTGCCCTACATGGTTCTTATGCCTATGTCTATTTTCATCAAGCTTCTTCTTATGACAATTCCTAGCAATGTGACTAGATTTACCATAATAAAAACACTTAATACCTGAATCATTTATGGTCGAAGACATAACTTAAGGTGGCTTTCTTTATGGTGTTCCTCTGCCTTTTTGTCCTATGCTTTCTCTTCCTCTTAAAGGCTTTTTCTTCACCATTAATGAAAGATCTGAATTCTGGGGTTTTAGAGTCATCCGCCTCTCTTCCTCTTGTATCAAGATCCCTATCAATTATTTTAAATTGGGGGCTATATCCCTTGCATTCATGCCTATAATAAACATCTGATAATTGTCAACCATACCATTAATGGTAACCCTGATGAGATTAGTGTTCGATATTGTCTCCCATATATAAGCCAAATTATTTTTTGGCTCCTTGATCCGAGAGATGAATGCAACGACTGATTCACTCTCCTCCATTTTGATGGAAAGAATCTTGCTCTTGAGGAACAATAAACTATTTGTAATCTTTATCTCATACAAATGCTTGAGATTTTTTGAGAAATCATTTATTAACTTACACTCTCTGATGTGAGAGATAACGCAATATTTCACTGAAAATTTCAACAACATTTTTTCTTTGTTCTCCCTCTTCTCCCAATCCTGAATCGTTGCAGTTGTTTTGACTTGGGATGTAGTCAGATTCAATTCATCCCCAATTGCAATGGCCCATGCACTTTGCCCCTCAAGCAGGGTCTGCAAATTGAATTTCTAATTAGAATAATTTGACCCATCGAGCTTATTTTTCTCATTCAAGTACGCCTCTGCCATCTGATTATTCAAATCGTGATCTATGGATCTGCCTCAAGATCCTCAATTTCCAACAATAAATTCTTTAAACAAAAAACACATGCAATCTTACAACAATCCTGATCAACAAAATAAAATTACACCAACATAATAGATAAGAAATCTAGGGCCACAACAGTTGAACTGACAGAGTGATCTCGATATCAGAACATGTGATCTACCTCGTCATCAACACAATTATCTCGATAAGGTATCTCATTGCAATCAGATCTCATGATCTCAGAAAATAAACTTGGCCACCAAATGCATAATCTCGACCACCAGATACACGATCTAGGCCACAATAGTCAGCAAAATTCCAGAAGGTCAAAAGAATCTTCCTCTGCCTGTGATTCACACTGATTTTCAACACTTCGGGAAATCAAGAAAATTGACAAAGCCACCAATCTAAATTCTAAGCCTTGTGCTTTCAAAAAAATCTCACCAAAGAGGATCAACACTCAGCGATGCCCTTTCATTGTACTCCTAGTCATTAGCGAGGGTTTGACCGCTAAATTAGTGATGATCAACACAAGTTCGACCCCCAAAACTAGCGTTGATCACCACGGGTTTGACCCCCAAAACCATCTCTTATCAGCATGAGTTTGACATCCAAAAGTAATGTTGATTAGGCTTCCTTAAATTTTTAGTCCTCTATCACAAAATAAATTGAACTAGCCACCAAGGCTTACGACACAACCAGCCACGAGGACTTTCAAACCATCCACCAAGGCTATTGAAATTAACCAGACACCAAGGCTTAATAGAGGTTGACCAATTTCGCCACTAAGGCACTTCAACCACCAAGGCTCCAAACTGCCACAAAAGCACTCCAACCACCTAGGACCATAAATTTTCCACTAAGGCTCATGAGCTACTAAGGCTCACCAGCTGTGATACCATGTTAGAAATATAAGACGAAACTTATATATTGAAACTAAGGCTCACGGGTAAGCAGGCTGCACTTGGAGACTTCCCAAGTAGAGAACACTCTACACATTAATCATTAACATCAAGAGTATAAAAGTTTACATGAGAATAGGAGAGTTAGAACTAACACTTAGAAAATAAGAACTAATTCCTTAACTAGAATACATGCACAACCAATGAACAAACTCTCTCTAATAATACACATTCTCCATTAATTCCAACATGATTAATATTATAAATGGTACGATTAATATTATAAACTGTAATATTAAAAAAACCAATATTATATACCCAATATACCATAATATTAAAAAACCCAATATTATATACCCAATATTATAACCCAACAGTTCACATCCTCATACTAAATGCAATATTATAAACCCAAGGGAAAAATATTAAACCCTAAGATTAAGAATAATAAACCCAAAGGAAAATAAATCCTAGGAATTAATACTATAAAACCAAGGGAAAATAAATACAAGGGAAAAATATTAAACCCTAAGATAAATAATAATAAACCCAAAGGATTAATAAACCTAAAGGAAAATAAATCTTAGGAATTAATATTATAAACCCACCTGAAAATAAACCTAAAAGAAAAATATTAAACCTTATATTAATAAAAATTAACCCAAATGATTAATAATATAAATCCAAAGGGAAATAAATGAAATGGAAAAATACTAAACCGTCGGATTAAAATGTTACATTAATAAGAAAAATATGATACATCATGATAATAAACTTTAATACTAAGTTGAATATTTTAAACCCAAATACTATTAAAGCCAATATTATAAGACATAACATTAATATTAGAAACCATAAGGTTGTAAACCTTGAGATTAATATTATAAACTCTAATAATAAACCTGATATATTAATGATATAAACAAAAAACTAAGACTAGTATTATAAAAAATACTAATAAACCAAATATATTAATGATATAAACCGAAGTGATTAATCTTATAAACATTTGGGAATAATAGACCCAATGGATTAATATTATAAACCCTTAGGATTATTAAACCTAAAGGGTTAATATTAATATTAATATAAATATTGTAAACCATAATATTATAAAACTCAATATTAAAAACTCCAATATTAAAATTGAACATTTCAAACCTTTATACTAAATACCAAATTATAAACCCAATATTTAAAACCATCATATTATAAACCCAATGGATTAATATTATAAACCTAGAGGAAATAAACTCAAGAGATTACTATTATAGATCCAAGGGAAAAGAAACCAAGGAGAATATTAAACCTTAGGATTTATATTATAAACCAAAGAGATTTTAAAACCTAGTATTTATATTATAAATCTAAGGGATAAAAACTTTGAGATTAGTATTATAAACCTTATGATTATAGACCTTAAGATTATAAACCAAAAAGAATAATTTTATAAATATAAGGGAATAATTTTATAAATACAATAATGTGATGTTAGTATTAATCACATAAATATAAATATAATATAAATATAAATATTTTTAATTAATAATAAAAATTAATTTAAATATTAATAATAAAAATTAAAAAAATTTAGTTTTTAATTATAAATTATTATTAAGTAATAGTTAATAATTATTTGTAATCAGTAATAGTTATTAATATTTATAAATTATTAAATATTAATTATCAATAATTATTATTAATTATCTATTATTATCATTATTAATAATTAATAATTAGTATTTGTAAAAGAGATTAATATTATAAACCAAATGGATTGATACTATAAACCCAAAAGATGAATATTATAAATCTAAGAGATTATTCGTATTAAAAACTATTCAGATTAAAAACTCAAAGGATTAATATTAAAAGACTAAAGGACTATTAAACCCAAGCGATTAATAAACTGAGGGAATTATGAGTATTATAAACCAAGGAATTATGAATATTATAAACCAATGATTGATGTTATAAACATTGGGGATTATTAACATAAACAATCAATAAACCCAACGGATTAATATTATAAACCTATGGATTAAAAACCCAAGGGTTTAATATTATCAACTCAAGGGATTAATGAACGTGAAACTAATTATTAATATTATAAGCCCAACATATTAAAAACATAAGGAATTAATGAACCCATCTAATTATCAGTATTATAAATCGAAGGGATTACTAAACCCAACATATTAATATTATAAACCCAAGGGATTAGTAAACCCAACAAAATAGTATTATAAACCTCTAGGATTAATATTATAATCTTTAATATTAAAAAGTAGAAATCCAAGATATTAATATTAAACTAAAAACAGATTCAAGAGATTAATATTAATATTAAAACAGAGATATTAATATTATAAACTAAGGGATTAATAAACTCCAGGAATTGTTATTATAAACCCAATGGATTATAAACCCAAGATATTTAAATTGAACCTTAGTATTAATATTATAAACCTTATGAATGATAATATACCCTAGAAATATGAACCCTTAGATTAATAAACCCAAGAGATTGATATCATAAAAGAAAGGGACTAATAAACCCAAGGGATTATAAATCTATAGGAATAATATTAAAAACAAGGAATTAATATTACAAACCCAAACTATATAAACCCTAAGGTAAAGATTATAATCTCTAAAATAAACATTAAAATCTAATATTAATATTTATTATAAACCTTAGGATCAACACTATAAGTCTACCCCATTCATAAACTCAAAGGATTAATATTAAAAATTAAAAGGAATAACATTAAACCTTAAGATTAATATTAAATCCTAGGAACTTATACCCCAAAGATTAATAAGCTCAACATATTAATATTATAAACCCAAGGGATTAATATTAAACCCTAAGATTAATATTATAAACCATAGGCTTAATATTAAACCGTAGGAATGTAAACTCTATTATTAATATTATAAACCTTTGGAACAATATTATAAACCCAAGGGATTACCAAACCCATTGGATTAATATTAAAAAACCAAGGGAATATAAACCTAAGGGAATAACATTAGACTCTACGATTAATATTAAACCCTATGAATATAAAACCTAATATTAATATTATGAAACTTAAGATTAATATTATAAACCCAAGATATTAACCACTAAACCCAACATAATAAATGAGAATAAACACTAAACCAAATATTATAAACCATAATATTAAACCCTAATTTATTCAATGTTGCATTGTGACATTGATAAATTGCAATGTAATGTATCAAACAATTAATGTTATAAACCCAAGGGATTAATATTAAAAATCCAGTAGATTCATAAACCAAGGGGAGTATTATTACTATCAACCAAAGTGATTAATACTAAACACTAGGATTAATATTATAAACCCTAGTATTATTATTCAACCCCAAGAATATAAACCCTAATATTAATATTATAAACCCTCTTTGTTTGAACCTGACGTTAGACTATTGTTTACCATGTTTGATTTTCATATTGATACAAGCTTTGTCATAGTGTGACGTTGCACCATGGTTCATTATGATTGGTTTTCATATGGATACAATCTTTGTCACAATGCGACATTTGACCATAGTTGACCATGGTTGATTTTCATATTGAAAAGATCTTTGTCACGAGGCGACCTTGGACCATGGTTGACCATGGTTCACAATGCTTGATTTTCATATTGAGACAATATTTTTCACAATGTGACATTGGAACATGGTTGGCCATAGTTGAACATGGTTATAAACCCAATGGATTAATACTAAACTGTAGGATTAATATTATAAACCCTATGAATAATATTTCATATTGAGACAATCTTTGTCAGAATCCAACATTGGACTATGATTGACCATAGTAGATTTTCATATTGAGACAAGCTTTGTCATAGTCTGACATCCATGGTTCACCATGAATGATGTTTATATGGAGACAATCTTCGTCACAATGCAACGTTGGACCATGGTTGATTTTAATATTGAGAAAATTTTTGTAACAATGTGACATTGGACCATGATTGACCATAATTATAAACCAAGGGGATTTATATTAGACCCAAGGATTAATATTGTAAACCCTATGAATAATATTATACCCTATGAATAAGAACCCTTAGACTAATAAACCCAAGGTATTGACATTATAAAACCAAACGAATAATTTAAACCAAAATGATTAATACTAAAAACACCCCAGATATGGGTGACATTAGGCACACACATGAAAACTTTCCCTCCCACGTACGAGCTAACGAAGATCTGCAACACATGCCTTCACCTAAAGTGGAACCACCTCTCTGCAATAATTCTCATGAGGTTACAGAGGAACGAGATCATGAAGATATGCAACGCCAATAACCACCCTGGGTGAAACCTCTTCGCTGCAATCATTTGAATGAGCTCTCGGATGATTATGACTCATTACAATAACTTGAAGCACATGCTACCACATGAGAACTATCACACCATGCACCTCTGAGCATGTCATAATAATTCACAACATCTGCACTTGTGCCACATGTCTACAAAAGGGGAGGCCTCTCTGCATATTTTTATTCACAGTTTGCTCCTTTTGGCTTGCAAAGCCCTCTTAGCATTTTTGCTTCAGTTTTAGCCCACTTGTGCGCTCCACCAACTACATAGCCTCCACCCCAGTGCCAGGTCACTGGGCACCCTCTCGGCCACGCACCTTCCTGACTGTGCGCCTCCTTTTGGCTCCCCCTTCCTTTATATTTTTTCTTGACCACGCGCTCCCATCATCAAGCTCCCCCAGCTACGCAACCCCCACCTGCACGCCACCTTTCCAAATAGCACTCCATTGCGCACTCCCTATCTCTACTCGTGTATTAATCCCCCAAGAGTAATTTTTCTATACCTTTCATCCCCCCTTCTCTTTTTGCCTCACTATCCCATGGCTCTGCGTCTGTGCCAAAGGATAATCAGGGGCAGCCAAAGAGGCGTGTTCCCCAGACACTACCAGCGAGGGCCCGATAAACGTTTGGAATCCTTTGAGGGCTCTGCTTCTAGAAGTCATGCCATCTTTTCTCCTCATAGCCTTGTGCAAGACCATGAGGAGGAGGCCCCTGTTCAATAAATGCATAGGGGCAAAAGTGAACCCAGGAAATCCACCATCGCGCACCAGGAGCACCCCATGCCCCATAAAACTGAGCCTCTTCTGGTTCAGGAGGCAATGGGGGAAGACACCGACGTATGGATCATGGACTCAGAGGGAATTTGGAAGTGATTACCGGATGCTGAGTACCTGATCACTCCCATTCTATGTGCACTTGCTTCTAGGCCTCAATGCCGGCCTACTGCTGAGGAGGAGGACATAGCACAGGAGTATGGTTGCCATATTGAGGAGGAGGACACAGACGCCGAGGACAATGCAAGAGCACCATGATTGCGTGGTCGCTCAGCTCTTTTTAGTTTTCTGTTATTTCAGCTCATATCATATAACTTTTACTTTTATAAATGCCATGACACATTTTGTAATTTTTTGTATGATATCATTACAGGGATGGTTTCCTCCAAGGAGACAGCCCCATACCTGTGCTACTTTCAAAGTAATGAAAGATGGGATTGGACAAGCACAACTTACCAACTTAGCTTGTAGCATATGTAATGTTTTATTTCGAATCAATATAGTTTAGCCTAACTCACCAATATATATATATATATATATATATATATATATACTAAAAACCCAAGGGATTATAAACCCAATGGAATAATATTAAACCCAAGGGATAAATATTATAAACCCAAGGTACATAAACCCCAAGATAAATATATGAAATCGAATGGATTATAAATTCATAGGAAAAAAATTAACCCGAGGGAACAATGTTAAACCCTATTGAACAATATAAACTTAACGTATATAAAACCCAAAAAAATTATTATGCATCGTCTACTAAACATGTCATTTGATGTTTGGCCATGGTTGATTTTCATTTTGATACAATCTTTTGCTCAAAGGGATGATGGACCATAGTCAACCATTAAGCCCTAACATTAATACTATAAACATAAAGAATTTTAATACATTAAAAACCATTAACACATTAATATAATCCATTATTATCAATAAATTAATATTAATACATTATAAACCATTATTAAATTTTAAACCATTAATACATCAAGACATTGATAGCATAAACCTAAAGAATATTAATATATTAAAACCCAAGGGAATAATATTAAACCCAAGGAATAAATACTATAAACCCAAGGTATATAAACCCCAAGATAAATATTATAAACTCTAAAATAATTATGGTTAAACATCGTTTATCATTGTTGATCATGGTTTATCATTGGTAAATGTGGTTGTGCTAAGATTATAAACACTAAACTCAATATAATAAACTAGAATAAACATTAAATCCAATACTATAAACCATAATATTAAACCCTAATTTATTCAATGTCACATTATGACATTGAGAAATTGCAATGTAATGTATCAAGCAATTAATGTTATAAAACCAAGGGATTAATATTAAAAATCCAATAGATTCATAAACCAAGGGAAGTTTTAATTCTATAAACCGAGGTGATTAATACTAAACACTAATATTAATATTATAAACCCTAGGATTAATATATCAATTCTAAGATCAATACTATAAACCCTAATATATTGTTATAGATATTAGTTATTAATATAAATACATGAGATTAATAAACTCAAAGCACCAATATTATAAACTCAAGGAATAATAAACCCTAGTATTTATATTATAAGCTGAAAGGACTATAAACTCTAGGGTTAATAATGTTAACCCAAGGAAGTAAAATCCCTAGGATTAATATTATAAGACTTATGATTATAAACCTTAATATGATAAACTATAAACCCAATATTATAAAACAAAATATTAAACCCTAATTATTAATAAGTTGAATATTATTAGGTTAATAACATTAAATGTTAAGAATTATGAAAAATTATTATGATTAATAATTTTATAACATTGTTTTCTTAAAAATTATTAATAGTGTATTAATGATGTTATTAATAATATTATCAATAATGTTGTTTTTAATGTTAATTTGAATATTATTGTTATTATTAATGATAAATTTTATTTATGTTTTCTTTAAGTAATATTTATTTGTGATAATTGTTTTTATTATAAACTAATTTAAAAATAGGAAATAAACAAACTATAAACGTATAAAGATTTTCTTAATATTTATTATGAACTTATTTATCATAAAATTTATTATAAACTTCATTTATATAATAATGATTAAAACTTAAAGTTATAAAAACTAAAATAAAATTATAGAGAAAGCTAAAAATTTAAATTTATAAAAACCAAATATTATTAAAACCTAATATCTTATAAAACCCTAAAATACAAAGCATTAAAAAAAACATTGATATTTAATAATTTAAATATTTATATTTTTAATATTTAATAACCTAGAATTAGCAATAACATTTATGAATTTGATATTTTAGATAATTTTTTTAAGATTAAATATTATGCTATGAAACTAAGGTATGAAATATTCAAATTTAATTTATTGAAAGGGAAAAAAATATGATGTTTGTATTCAACTTTGTATCAATTAAATATTGAAATTTAACTTATTAATTTTATAATCAAAGTAAATTTAAAAATTAAATATTAATAGTTTGAATAAAAATGAATAATGACTAAATAAGATTAAAAATACATGTATTACAAATGGAATTTAGCATATGAATATGAAATGAGTTAAATAAGAATGAATAATGATTAAATAAGATTAAAAATACATGTATTAGAAATGGAATTTAACATATGAATATGAAATGAGCTAAGTTATTAATAGATTGAGTTTTGTAAACACATTAATATTTATGATATAATTTTAATATTATTGATAATTTTAATTTTAATGTTATTAAGGTAATAATATTAAATGTTAACAATTTTTAAAATTATTATGATCAATAATGTTATTAACATTTTATTTTAAAAATCATTAATATTATACTAATGATGTTATTAATAATATTGATAATGATGATGATGATGGTTAACGTCCACTCCAATATTTGGTCTATCGGACCTAAAGAAAAGAGTTATTTAGTTTGATTCAAGATTTTATTTCTATGCTCAAAAAGCTTGGAGAGAAGCCTCCCAAGCTCACTATAATTTTGACATCTTAAAAGGCTAGGAAGGTCAGTATTGTAACAAAGATTATGAAATTGAGCTCTAATGTGGTTGTACTCGGGGCACTCTAAGAGGAAGTGATTTTCATCCTCGATGTTCATATTCTCACAGAGATGGTAGATCCTTTCCATCCATGGTTTTTTAGGAACTGTCCAACGACCTGTTTCATTATCGAGCTCATGAGAGTTCGTTCTAATCTTGGCTATATTAATTTTCTTGTTTGATCTAGTTAAAATAGAGAGATACTTTTGATCTTCTAGGGTGGGGTTGATGACCTCCTTATAATATCTTAATTTTCTTTTAGTTGCTAGATCTTTCTCACACCACATTTTTTCTTTGAACTTAGAAGTAACAATTTTTTTAATGTTATTAATGTTTTGCAATGCAACATTCTCTTCGATCTCCCAACGGTTTAACTAGGCCCTGGTGTCTTTATACCAACCTCGTTTAAGCCTTAGGTGGTTTTGGTTGGAATTTAAAGCTAGCTTAGGAAGTATATGGTCTCCTATGATATTGAGCTTGTGCTTGTACAACATAAGCCTAGTCATAGCTAGGCTATCCATAGGGGAAAGGCCCACTTATATAAGGAGAATAGGATAGGGTGTATTGCTTTTAATTTTAAGGTTATAAGTTATAAAACGCTTCTGGATTTGCTCAATCTTTCTCCATGATTCTCTAGAGATGCTGCAACCCCAAACCTCAAATCCATATAAGATAACAGGAGTGAATAAATTTTCAAAGAGGAACTTCTTTCTATCCCACATTATGAGGTTTTCCGTTTTACAATTATTTTCAAGACCAAAATAAGCTTTCCACCCCCCATTTATCCTTTTTTGAATGCTATAGTTCCAATTGAGCTTGTGATGAATATCAATTCCTAGGTACTTGTAAGAAGACACTTCCTCCAAGTTACTATTGTCATACATAAAATTAGCGTAAGTATATTTCTTGGATTTGATAATCATAAATTTTGTTTTGTCAATGTTAACAGACATACCCATGGTAGAACAGAAATCCTTAAGAAGTATAAGTTGCTTATCAAGATCAGATGGGCACCTTGCGAGAAGAAAAATATCGTCAGCATAGAGAAGAAGGATGATGACTATCCCAGCTAAGATCGTGCCAACACGTCCTGCTTCCTCTAAACAACCTTCTAGCTTGTCGATGTAAATGCCAAATAGGGTAGGGGAGAGGGGGGAAACCTTGTTTAACTCTGATATTACACTTAATATCTTTCGACCACCCCTCATTTCTCTTTAACTTGGCAATTACATCCTCGTATAACCTTATAGCGGCCGTTGTTAGCTCGAAAGGAACATTTAGCTCTTCTAATCTATTCCAAAGGTTGTTTCTAGGAACCGTATCGAAAGCCTTTCTAAAGTCCAAAAAGCAACAGAAGAGATTGGATTTATCATTGCGACATTCCTCCATAATGATCCGAAGCATAATGAGGTGGTCCATTGTTGAGTGCTGCCTTCTAAAACCCACTTGGCTTTTAGCCCGCTTACCTTCAATTTCAAGCCAAATGCTCAACTTCTTTTTGAAAATAATACCATATAACTTGGCTAAGAGAGGGCTAATCATAATTTTCAAATAATTAGAGGGGTTATATGTATCCCCAATTTTAAAAATAGGGATAATGAGGCTCTGAGTCCAAGGTTTAGGGAACCCTTGCTTGACCGCTTGGTTGAAAAGCTTGTGGATGTGGGGGATGAGTACAAGACCTCCAATTTTTATGATTTACACCTGGTAACCTTCAATGTATTTAGTTTTCCCATTTGCCAGGCGTTTAACCCCAAAATAAATGTCTTCTAATGAGAAAACTTCTTTCGTTGTGAGCAGGGTTTCAAAATCCCTGGCATTTGGAGAGTCATAAAGCTTTTTAAGATAAGAATTCTAGTCGTGTAAAGAAATTTTGTTATTATCTTTAGTTTTCATAGTTAGAATCTTCCTCCAAAATTTCTTAGGAGCCACCTTAGAGAGGTGTAAGAGATTATCTTGTATTTTACGAGTATATTGCCTTTTTTTCCTTTTAGTTAGGGCTTTGTAGATTTTATCTTGTCAATTTTGAGAGATTCATCGACAGCTTCCTTAATTTCTCTCCTCGTACTTTTACAATCTTTGTCATACCATTCGTTGGTTTTGATATTTCTTTTATTACTTGAGACTTCAATTGAGAACTTGTTAATAGAATATGAGAGGGTTGTAGTAAAATGATGATATAGGTCATCTATGTTGTCTATACTAGATAAAGGAAGTAGATTAGTTTTTAATTCATTTAGAAAGAGATCAATTTTATTTCTATCAAATACTAAGTTATTTTGACTATAAGGATTATCTTCTATGGGATCTCTGTGCATGACAAAATTGAGAGTTATGAGTAAAGGCTTATGATTAGAGTCAGGCTCGTGGTCATCTAAGATGTCAAAATTTATTATTTCGTTCTATAAAGGGAGATCGGAAATAACATAGTCTACCATGCTGCTGCCAAGCCCATGGATGCAGGTCATCTAGCTAGAATTGGGCCACTTCTTTAGACCGTTGCAAATTATGAGATCCTGAGCACTACAGAGCTTGACTAGCTCCGACCCAAACAAATTATCCCCGAGGTCTTCAGAGCTCCTTTTGTACTGGCTAGCCAGAGTAAGGTCTTCGTCTAACCAAAGAGGATTGGGGTTGGAATGATTGCTTAGAAGAATAGCTTGGTTGCTTGAATTTCGAGAATTAAAGTCACCCATTAAAAGGATATTACCTTCATTCCTTAGTCTAGAAATATCATTCTTCGAACCATTGTAAGGATTGTTTTTATCTAGATTATTTTTCTTATAGAAGTTAGAATTAATGGGGGAAAAATAACAGATTGCTATGTAGGTATTTTTATCATTAATATCAGTAATCTCAATCCAACTATATTGGTTGTAAGGGTCGTTTTTATAAATCCTAACATGGGGGAGATGTTCTTCTTAATGTAGCAAGCTATGCCCCTAATGCCTCTACGGGAGGATCGCTTGTTCTAGGTAGACCATAGTGCAAAGCCATCTATGTTAGGGACCTTAGATTCTTCGTGCTCCCAAGTTTCAACAAGAAAAATAATATCAACATCATTTGAGATCCAACTTAGCTTGGGGCCTTTGTTCCATGGAAAGCCCCGACAGTTCCAAGAAAGAATTCGGAGCATGTTGAATTGCTATTTATTACTATATTTTTGGTTTCTATCTTGAATAACAACTTTATATTTCTGATTATTGCCCATTTTCCTTCTTTCCTAGCTTCTTTTACCTTTGGAACCTCCTTTCTTAATTCTGCTTGATCTTCTTGAATGAGATCTTCGTTTATAAATATTCCTGTTCCTTTTAGACTTGAGGTTTTACTAAGTATGTCATATTTATGGTCAGTAGAGCTCACCTTTATTCGGATCAACCTTCATTTATTCTCAATTAATTTCCCTAACCTTGTTGCTTCTGTGAGACACGTGATTTCAATTTGTAATCTATTATGTAATTATGTCTGGGCTATGGCTAAAGTATCCTCATCTACCTCCTCTTTCAAACCGAATATTATAAGGTTCAAGGCCCTTTTGTTACGCTCATGGTCTAATTCAATCAATTTTTTCATTTCATCTTTAATTGGTTTGATATCTAATTTACCTGCCCCACCATTTAGGGTGAGATTTTTTTTAACTTTTTCTTCTAGTTCTTTAATCATGTCCTTCATTTTAAGGCTCTCTATATTATCAGCATCTCCTTGCTGGGATGTTTGGTTCGTATCTTGATTTTGTTTCTCTATGACTTGCAACCTACTCTCCATTGCCTCCATTTTATTCTCCAATAGTTCTATTTTATTTTCTATTTGTTTTTGGATCTTGTCTTCAAGAGATGTGAATTTGTTTTCCAACATGGCTTCTAACTGGGTTTGTAGATTTACTTCTCTTTATTCTCTACGTTTCTCTAAAGACTCTATATACTCATCAAGGCTCTGTAGAGTAAATGTGCTAGGTCTACCTTTGGTAATCTTTGGTAGTTGTGGTGAATTATTCATACTTGAGAATATATGAGAAAATATGTATTAGAAAAAGATAAGGAATGTGTGCACCTGAATATCAACAAACCAAACAGCTGACCTTTAATCAAGCAAATTCACCACAAAATTTCACTGCAGACCCAAGTATTAATTGAGAAAATTCATAGCAGACCCAAGTATTAATGGAGAAAACTCACCACATAATTCACCACAGAACCAAGTATTAACCATAAATCAGAGATTTCTTCAATGCATAAATTCTTCAATATTAATTTGAATGTTATTGTTACGATTAATAATATTTTTGATTTATGTTTTTTTTATAGAATGTTTCTTTATAATAATAAATATTATAAACTAATACAAAACTTATTATAAATTATTTAAAAACTAATTTAAAAAATTAAAATAAACCATTTATTGTATTATTTATTATAAATTTTATTTTTAATAATAATTATTAAACCCTAATACTATAACAACCAAATAAAATTAGAAAAACTTTATATTATAAAAATTTAACTTAAATCAATAAAAATCAATTATTAAAAAAACCTAATATCATAAAACCTAAATAAGTTAAAATTATAAAAAATTAACTTATAAAAACCAAAGCTATCACATTAACCAACTCATGCTATCACATTTATTAACTTGGTATTTAATATAAATATTAAATATCCTTTGTTTATCTTTTTAAATATGTAATATTATGCTATTAATATTAATACTTATCTTCTTCTTATTATTAAATATGTTTATATAATTAATTTAATAATATTAATCTTAATGTTAATGATAATATTAATATGAATGTGATTAATATAAATATTTAATTTAACACTATTTTCATGATAATATTAATTATCTAATATTATGTTATATAATTAGCTATCATTATTAAAATGAAATAATAAATTATAAAATTTTAGTCTTTTTGAAATTTTAATAAATTTTTATATCAATAATCAATAAAATTACAATATTGTAAATATATAAAATAAAAGATAATGTAGAGAAATTATATTTGGTTCTCATAAACAAGATTGAAGAAAAAGATTATTAGCTACTATTTTTAATCTTATGACTTCACTCATAAATTGAGTGTCAATAGTGAGAATGTTTCAAAATGTTTTAAATGCTTATATATTGTGAGAAAATTCTTTCGGTAAAAATTACATCTAAATAAATTTGGTCAATGAGTTTGGAACCAGTTATCCACCAAATTTATTTGGATGTGATTTTTACCGAAAGATTTTTCTCACAATTTATAGATCACAGAAGCAAAATTCCTAAAATTGAAACCCTGCTTATATATTCTTAAAAATTAATTAAACAATTTGGAGAATAGTTCAATCCTCATGAAAAAGTAATGAGTATACGTTACAAATTTAATTTTTCAATTTAATTATTATGGAAAATAAAATTATTGAAACTTTATATTATAAAAACTTAAAAACTTAAATTAATAAAAACCAAATATTACCAAACTTAATATCATAAAACCTAAATAAATTAAATTTATAAAACACTAAAATTATAAAACAAAATCTATCCCATTTACCAACTTGATATTTAATAATTTAAATATATATTTTTTCAATATTTAATAACCTAATCGGATCATTGATATTTAATATTGATATTAAATAGTTTTTTTTTAATATTGAATTTTATGTTATTAAATTAAACTATTAATATTAATATTTTTTTTCCTTTATTATTAAATATATTTATATAATTAATTTAATATGATTAATATAAACATTCAAGTTAACATTATTTTAATAATATGATTAATTATATAATATTATGTTATATAATTAACTATTAATATTAATATGAAATAGTAAAGTGTGATTTTAATTATTTTGTATATCAATAATCAATAAAATTATAACACTCTAAATATATATAAAGAAAATGTAATGTAAAGAAATGATTGTTTATTCTTATAAATGTAATTGAAGAAAATTATTATTAGCTATTATTTTTCATCTTAATTGTGATAGTGATAAATTGAGTTTCTATATTGAGAAATTTTCAAGATTTAGATGCCCATATATTCTTAAAAATTAATTAGAGAGCATGGAGGATGGGACAATTCTCATGAAAAAATAATGAGTATACGTTGCAGATTTAGTCTTTGAATTCAATTATTGTGATTTTAAAAAATATTGAAATTATTAAAGATACATAAATAAATTTCAATATCATAAATAATTTTAAAATGGAAATTTTAAAAAATAAAAAATTTAAATGTTGGAGATAAATCACATTCATATCTCATCAACAAGATCGGAAAAAAAATCCCAAGGTGCTCTTTATTAACCATGAACAGATATCACCTAACATCATTATGCAATGGCCAATAATTATTAGGTGGGAAAACAATTTGAAATAGGTAGATAAATAAATTATCTTTGTAAATAGAAGCTTTAAAATAAGAGCGGTGCTTATGGACTCCTGTAGGCAATAAGTTCATATTGCTTTGATGTACATGACATCAATAATCAATTCATATTCGATAAAAAATTAAAATAATGTAAACATTAATAATTAATAATCAATAAAATTAGAATAATGTAAATATGTAAGGAACATCTCATATACATAAATCATATTTGATTCTCATAAACAAGCTATTGAAGAAGGAGGATATTATAATTATAATTCCCTGTAAAGGATGGTCAAAGCAAGTGGGTTGACGTGTATCCATTCAAAGTTGTCAATGGGAGAAAATAATGCCCAATCCCACCAAAGGTGTGTTAAAATCAAAAGTAGACATAGGCAACAAGAACACATCCAATGTGCCAATATAGGAAGTGCTAGGTTTTTAATAAAGACTTAAGTTTCACGTAAATATTGTTTTCCTTACCAAGAAGGCAACAAGGAATCAGAGTAAAATGAAGGTGTACCCATTTTAATGTTTACATAAAAATAGTTTCCTTGTACCAAGAAGGAAACCAGGCATCACGTCAAAATTAAGGCGAACTCATTCAATGTGCCAATATAGCGAGTGATAGAGTTTTAATAAAAACTGAAGTTTTAGGTAAAAATTGGTTTCCTTACTAGAAAGGCGATATAAATATCCATTCGAAGTAGCTGAGTCAATATGTATTGAATGCATTTGGACTGGGTAGATAATGCCCATTACTTCAAAATCAGTATCAACCCCACAATCAACAAAGGAAAAAACCATTCCATTGAAATGAGTGCGATTCAGCATGGCATTGTCTACATAAAAAAGTTAGTGGAAAAGGCCAATTTTTATTAGTGCGGATCTAGTAGCAGTTAATATGAGAAGATCAAATAAATTAAAATTTCTTGAGCTTGTGTTGTGTTGTGTCCTTCTTCCGTGGGTTACCAATTTATTCAACATTAAAATAATATCTTTACCACGATTTAAAACAATTCAAAATCACTTTATTGTTTAACCACATTTTTGGAAATACTAGGGGTGGGGGGAATCAGTGTTTCTTATCAATTAGCACTTCTAAATATTTTTAGAGCATTAGTTAATCTTGAATTATTCTTGATGTTTATCCAGCAACAAAAATAAATAATAGAACACAATAGGCACATGAATTTTAGGTGGGAAACCCCCTTCGGGTCAAAAACCACCGAACACTTTTCTAATAAATTCTTTTATCTTCAGCCCCAACTGAAATGAAAGGTAAAACTTCCTAGAATGCTAGAAAAGCATTCTTCTCTAGCTCCCACTGAAGGACGCCCCAATGCCCTGGTTGCTTCAGTAGTCAATTGAATGGTTGCCTCGACATCCTAAACCGACCTACCACCCTAAAGTTTTCATAGGCTTCAACCTATAGGTGAATTCATACACCAAACTAGAACCTCCCTACCACCCTATAATGATCAGAAATAAGACAAGAGTGTGGAATCCCGTACTAGGGACAATGATCCATGATATAATATGATTCACAATGATTTTCTTGAACTAGACTAATCACCCAATCACACTATGACCTACAACCCAACCATAACATTATCCAACGATGACACTTATACCTCCCAACAATGTCTCTCCAACTCTAGGCAGATTGACTCTTTTACAATTTTACAATGATGATTTTTAGAATATTGACTTTTGACACGACCTAATACTTGACTTGACACCACCTCTTTGAACACTAGCAACTGTTGAGGTATTTTTGTGCTTGTTTCAATGGTACTTTGGCATTGCATTTTCCTTGTAGTATGTGTCTGAGTTGTCCTATTGTGTCCTCCTTCCTTCACATGCATTAATGAACAAGACCTAAACCAATATACAAACAAAATAGTTACACTATCCTGCAAACCATATGTCAGAGAAATATTCAAAATTCAAATGTAAATACCTTCAACATTTATGAACAAAACCCAATCAAACATACATAAAAAATACTTACACTGTCCTGAAAAATCACATGTCAGAGTTGATATTAAAATTAAAATTCAAACACTAATCATACATACCTTGTTGTAGCATACTTACCCTTGATTGTTGATGTGTTGTCCTTACTGCAGTGCTGCTTGAATGCATATTTTTTCTTGCCTTCTAGAAGCTTGATATTGACTCTGTTGTATCTATGTAATTTTAGATCTCCAAGGTTTGAAATTTCATCGTGTGGTATCCAGCTGAGTCATATTTCCAACCACATAGGTCTGATCAATATTGGATTCTTAAAGAAATAGTTATGCCCAATCTCCTATGATGCCATGATTATAGACTAGTTCAGTAGATTGAACTTGTACAAACTTCCATGTGTCACTGTTTCAACCTTTGGTCCTAAAACTGCTATCCAAGAAACTATAATTCATCCTATTTCTATCACTTTTCGCAAAATTTGAATTCAATTCTTAGAGAGAAAGTTATGACAAGTTTACCAAGGTCACTTGTTTGACATGAAATTTGGGAGTCTACAAAAACCATAACTTCCTCATATCATATCTCCGAAAATATAGCGAACCAATATCCGAAATTCGGTTACGCGCTTCATCAAGATTTCAGCTCAAATGGGTTTTTTCAGCATCTGAAGCTTCACAGAAAAAAATTTATAGTGATAATGCCACGATGACATGTTTTAAGTGGAGAAATCCTTTCATAAGGAGGATATGAGGGTCAAAATTTATATAAATTCTTAGGTTGAGAGGGTCTTCAACAAGTGAATGTTGGAGGGATTTTAGGAGTTTAAAAAATTATTAATTATTTAATATTAAATGACCACAACCAATGATTAGTGTCATGTTACAACCCCATGGGGTTTTAGCCCACTCATTGGGGTTACTAACTTCAAACACAAATACCTCTCAAACCGTGAAGAATTATGTGGCATGCCATATATCAACAAAAACATCTCGACAATTAGAAACCATCTAAAATATACTTAACTCAGAATAGATTAAGTTGTTAAGTTAAAATTTTCATGCAAGATCGGGGTAGCACTTGGTGCTTCTTGGGTTGACATCAATGACAACCACTGATCAACAATATCCCCCTTTGGCATTGATGGCAACACAAGTACTCTCCCTGCGATCATGACACCTTTTCACACAACATTATCTACCCCTTTGTCATCAATGGAAAAGGGTAACTCGCCTTGACAAACGTCAACCTGCAGACCTGTACACACCTAAACTCCATTTTTTTTTTTTACATAGTTAGATAAGAGAAAGAATCTAATGAGAACTTGGAAGAATCCCAAGATTCAGGAAAATATACTAAAATTATTCACAAGGTAATGGTTTGGTAAATATGTCAGCAATTTGTTCCTTTGTGCCAACATATTCAAGCTTGATATTCTTTTCGGTGACCTTCTCTCTAACGAAATGATATTTGATCCGAATGTGCTTTGTTTTGGAATGCATGACACGATTCTTGGAGATACTGATGGCACTGGTGTTATCGAAAAATATGGGAATAGGCTCATCAAACTTGACTTGAAGATCTTGCAAAGTTTACTTCATCCAGATAACTTGAGTACAACAAGATGCTACCAAGATATATTCTGCTTTTGCTGTGGATAATGAGATTGAAGACTGCTTTTTACTTAACCATGAAACAAGGAAACCACCTAGATAGAATGTTGATCCACTAGTACTCTTTTGATCATAAACACTTCCTGTCCAATCTGCATCTATATAAGCTTGGATAACTAGATTATTTCTTTTGGGATACCATAAACCATATTGTGGTGTGCCCTTAAGATATCGGAGAATTATTTTGATAGCAACAATATGAGATTCTTTTGGTGCTACTTGAAATATTTTTACTTGTCCAATTTCCTGCATTATGTCTGGCCAAGAAGCTGTCACATATAGAAGACTACCAATCATAGATATATACAACCTATGGTCCACATCCTTTGACGAATCATTTAAACTTAACTTGCAACATGTTACCATTGGGGTAAGGGCAAGCTTGCAATCTTCCATCTTGAATTTCTTGAGCATTTCCTTGATGTACTTGGTTTGATATATAAATATTCCTTTATCCTACTGAGATATTTGAAGCCCTACAAAGTATGTTAACTTTCCAAGTAGAGATATTTCAAACTAACTTTTCATATTTGTGGAAATTTTTTTACATAATCTGTCATTATTGCTTCCAAAAATTATATCATTTACATATACCTCAATAATCGTTAGGTTATCTTGATCCACTTTCACATAGAGATTGTTGTCGATGCTTCCATTCTTGAATCCTTGTTGATGTAGATATCCATCAAGACGAGCATACCAAGCTCTAGGAGCTTGCTTGAGACTATATAGTGCCTTCTTTAATATGAAGACATAGTCTTCCTTTTCAGAGAGCAGAAAGCCTTCGGGTTGTTCAATGTAAACTTATTCTTCCAATTCACCATTTAGAAAGGTTGACTTAACTCCATTTGGTAGAACTTGATTTTTCTTAAGCATGCAAAAGCAAGAAACATTCTTATAGCTTCCATTCTAGAAACAGGAGAAAATGTTTCTTCAAAATCAATTCCTTCAATTTGTGCATATCCTTTATAGACTAATTTTTCCTTATTCATGTTAACCTGTCCATCCACATTCAATTTGTTTTTGAAGACCCATTTAGTTCCAATAACATTTTTATCCTTTGGTCATGGAGCCAATTCCCAAGTATCATTCTTCTCAATTTGATCCAGTTCTTCATTCATAGCTACTACCCAGGCTCATCTTGACTAGCTTCCTCAAAATTGTTAGGCTCAAAAGTTGCTAAAAAATCAAGGTGGGCTTGTTTTGATAAACAAAGCTATCGACTTCATCTGGTTCCAATTCATTCATTTATGTTTCTGATGATTTGATTTGATGGATAATTCTTTTGAAACCATTATTATAAATCTTTTGGAGAATTTTCTTGTACATCATGTTGGTCATTTTGTATTCCCTCTTGGTTGACTGTTGTTTCCTTATTTGATCGGTATTGTTCAGGAGATTCTTCTTCATCCTTCACAGATTCTCCCTCGGACCCCTCAGATTTGCTTGAAGGGACAATCTCATCGACATCCTTTGTAACACAATCTTCATCAAAAGTAATATTTATGATTTCTAATATTTTTTTCCGCCTTAGACTGTAACATCTATAAGCCTTCCATTTGCATGGATAACCAACGAAAATACCTTCATCGACACAGGAATCAAACTTGCCCAATTTTTTATCTTATCTTTTGATGTAGCATTTGGTTCCAAATATTTTGAAGTATTTGACATTAGTTGTTCTTCCTTTCCATATTTCATATGAAGCCATGTTACAATTGGTCCTTAGTAAACCTTTTTTTATAATGAATACAATTGTATCGATTGCTTGAACCCAGAATTTATCATCTAATTTTGAGTCATTTAACATTGTTCTGGCCATTTGTTGTACAGTTCTGTTTTTTCTTTCAGAAACTCCATTTTGCTGCGGTGTTATAACTATTGAGAATTTCCTTTTTATTCCATTTTCATCACAGTGCTGCCAAAATACCTTGGAAGTGAATTCTCTGCCATTATCTGATCTCAGACGTTTGATATTCAAATCAGTTTCATTTTCAACCAATTCCTTGTAGATTCTAAAACACTCTAATGCCTCACTATTTTTCTTTAAGAAGTTGACGACTGTCATTCTGGTGTAATCATCTATCATTAGCATAAAATATAATTCTCCATATAAACCTTTTGTTCTCATTGGACCACATAGATCAGTATGTAATAATTCCAATGGATGTGATGCAAAGTGTTCTTTTTTCTTGAACTCAAATTTTGTCTGCTTGCCGTGCTGACAAGATTCACATATCGTATTGGTAGGTTTTGAAATTTTAGGCATTTCTCTTACTACTTCCTTCTTGATGATCCTGACCAAATTGTCGAAATTTATATGTCCCATTCGTTTGTGCCGTGACGAAATTTTGTCTTCCTTCACCAAAAATCACCCTTTACGTGTAACACTGTTACTGATGAAATAGGTAACCTGACCTCAAAATGGGAACTCTAGCCCAAAAAGACTCAAAAAACATGAAAAAACACCCCAAAAACAAAAAAAGTGTATTCCAGAATGCACTTGGTTTTTTTTGAAGGTCAAATTTCAACATTTTATAAAATTATGCTAAAAACAAAATTGTTTCTTGAAAAAAGGATTGAAAAAACACCCTCAAAACAAAACCAGTTGATGCTAGAATAACAAAAAAAAAAATTGTGTCATATTTTTGACATTTTTAAAAATAGAAATAACATTTTTTAATTTTTAAAATTCAAACATTAAAAAAAACCTAAAATTTAAGAAAAAAATAAATTTAAAAAATAAAAAACATTTTAAAGCTTAAAATTTAAAAATATATAGGAATAAAAAAATAAAAATAAAAACAAAATAAAAATTTTAATTCAAACATTAAAAAAAAACCTAAAATTTAAGAAAAAAATAAAAAATAAAATCTAAAAAAAATTTAAAGATTAAAATTTCAAAATTTATTGAAATAAAAAAATAAAAATAAAAACAAAATAAAAATATTAAATTAAAAAGAAAAAAAAAAGTTAAAAAAAGAAAGAAATTAAAAAAAAAATATAGAAATTAAATTTAAAAAAGAAAAAGAAAATGTTTATTAAATTAAAAAAAAATAAAAATAAAAAATTTAAAGAAATATATTAAATTTTAATAAATTTAAAACTTAAAAAAAAAAACAAATCAAAACATTATTGAAATTAAAAGTAAAAAAATGAAAAATTAATTAAAAATATATATATATATTAAAAAAACAAATAGATTTTAAAAAATATATTAAATTTAAATTATATATATATATATATATCTTAGATTTTATTAAATTAAAAAAAATGTCAATATTAAAATAAAAAATTAAATTAAGAAAAAAATATTAAATTTTAATAAATAAACAAATAATAACATTGTTAAAATAAAAATTTAAAAAACTTTAAAAATCAATTAAAATTGAAAAATTGAAAAAAATAAATTAAATAAAATATATTAAATAAAAAACAAAATAATTTGAAAATATTAAGTTTAACTAAAAAATAATCTAATTTTAAATACACAATTTTAATTGAAATTAAAAAAATATAAAAAATTTATGTAATTAAAAAGATAATAATAAAAAATAAAAAATTTAAAAAAGTATTAAATTCAAATAAATTAAAAAAAAAATACAAAATTTACTAAAGTTTAAAAAATTAAATGAAAAAACTAAACATAAAATTTAATAATAAAAAAAAAGATGAAAAAAAAATACAAAATTTAATAAAAATTATTAACAATATTCAGAAAAAATAAATTTAAAAACAAAAGAATGAAAAAAAAAAAAAAAAAATTAAAACAAATTAAATTTCAAATATAAAAATTAAATTAAAAAAAAAAATTTAAATTTTTTGAATTAAAATTTTTTTTTTAAAAAATCAAATTAAAAAAAAAAAATATTAAAAATTAAAAAAAAAAAAAAATCTTTTATCATGGTGGCGCCTCCAATTGGTCTCCCCGCCCAGGTGACGGCGAAGGCCGGCCGCTAGGCGGGAGGCCGATTCTGAGAATTGCCCTCCCGCAGCGGGAGGCCGATTCCGAGAATCACCCTCCCATGGCGAGAGGCCGATTCCGAGAATCACCCTCCCGCGTCGAAATCGGCCTCAGGGCGATTCCCAGAATCGGCCTCAGGGCGATTTCCGAAATCGGCCTCTCGCCGCGGGAGGGTGATTCCCGGAATTCGCCTCTCGCGGTGGGAGGGTGATTCCCGGGATTCCCAGAATCGGCCTCTCGTCGCGGGAGGACGATTCCCGGAATCGGCCTCCCGCCACGGGAGGGCAATTCCCAGAATCAGCCTCGTGCCACGGGAGGGCGATTCCCGGAATCGGCTTAGTGCGGCAGGAGGGCGATTCCCGGAATCGGCCTCCCGCCCAGGTGGCGGCGGAGGCCGGCCACTGGGCGGGCGGGGGGTTGCATGCAGCCTCCCCGCCCACCCAGCGGTTTGCCTCCGCCGCCACCTAGGTGGGAGGCCGACTGGCGGCGTCACCACGATCAAAAAATTCTCTTTTTTTATTTTATTTTTTTTATTTTTAATATTTTTTTTAATTTGATTTTTATTTTTATTTTATTTTTTTAAATTCAAAAAATTAAAAATTATTATTTTTTAATTCAAATTTTTTATTTTAAATTTAATTTGTTTTAATTTTTTTGTTTTGTTTTGTTTTGTTTTTTTTTTTTAATTTAATATTTTAGATTAATTATTTTTTAAAATTTAAAATTTATTCATTAAATTTATTAAAATTTAATTTAATTAAGTTTTTTTTTTTTTAATCTTTTAGTTTATTTGGTTTTTCATTTTTAAAATTTATAAATTGTTTCTTTAAAAAAAAACAATAAATTTATGGATATTTTTTTTTTAATTATTTGCACGTGGCTTTTTTCATTTTTTTTGTTTTTTAATGATAGTTTTTTTTTATTATAATTCTTTTATTTTAATTTTCTTTTTCCATTTAATTTTTTTTTTTGTATTTTTTTTTTATCTAAATTTTAATTTTGTAATTTAAATTATTTTTAAATTTTCTATTTTAATTTTTTTTTAATTATATGGATTTTTTAATAACTTAGAAAAAAATGTTTTTGATGTTTTTTTTTTTAAATTTTTTTTGTTAATTTTTGTTTTTTTTCTTTAAATTATGTGTTTTTTTTTCAAATTTTGTCATTTCTTTTGATATAATTTTCGAATATTTTTGTTTTTTTTTTGTTTTATTTATTTATTTTTGTTTAAATTTATTTATTTTTACGAGTTAATTTTGTTTTTTTTGTTTTTTTTTTTAAATTGGTTTTTTATATTGTTTATATTTATATATATATATATTTTATCTAAGTTTTGTGTTTTATTACCAGCATGAAAATCACCAATCTAAAAAAAAGGTTGATGTTGCATCAATACGTTTCAAAATTAGCATGAAAATCACTCATTTAAAAAAGTTGAGCGTATCAATATGTTTCAAAATTAGCATGGAAAATCACTAATATTTTAAAACAAATATTCATACTTCATAAATAAAAATATTAGACTGTCAAAAATGTGCTAAAAAAAAAAAAGGTGATTCTGCATCACCACTTTTCAAAATCGGGTGCTTTTTATGCTACCAAAAAAAAGTAGGTAACAGTGCGGTTACCTATTTCATCGGTAACAGTGTTGTGTCTCATCCAAAATATATATGTCATTTGGAGCTCTGCTTGATGTAGCCACAATTTTACCAAACTCGCCTTTCCTAATTTCACATTTCTTAGAGTTAAATAGCATTGTGTGTCCTTGATCGCATATTTGCCCAACACTGAGAAGATTGTGATTCACATTTTCAGCCAACAAGACGTCTTTCGCTAATGCATTCATGCTTCCAAGTGTGACTGTACCTACTCCTATGACGTTTGAAGATCCACCATTTCCAAAAGGCACTGTTCCATCCTTATTTTCCTTCAAAGACATGAACTTATTCCTATATCAAGTTATATGAGTTTAACAACCACTATCAACATACCAAACGTTTCTGTTGCTTTGAGCCTTGAGAGCGATAACACATTTTTCAGTCTTATTTTTCCATATTTGTTCATTCTAATTTTGCGAGAATTCCTTTGAAGAACTTCCAAGTCTGCAATATTTAGGCAGGTGTCCAAAATTGTTACATTTGTAATATTCGACATCATCTGTCAAATGATCAAATCTATTAATATTTTGTTGAGTTCTGGAATATCCCTTTTTGAAATATCTCCCGAAACTGTATTTATTCCAAACATACTTGCGATATTCTATATCTCTATGTCCAAACCTTCCACATGAATAACAATGAACATAGAAGATAGGTTGATACGTGGGAGGAAATCTTCTTCGAGGAATTGACTTCCATGGTTCTTCCTGCGAGTCTTGATCTCTTGAGTTGGCTGTGAGGTCTACCTTCTTGTTATATTTTGCATATCCATCTTCTTTTGTTGTCATAGAAGAACTTGGGTCCTTTTCAAATTTTTCTTTGTAACCAAGACTAATGTTGTCATCGTTTGATCGTTGGTTGTTGATGATTTTTTCCAATGCCTTGGAGCCGTAGGTGTAGTTTTGAAGAGTTTTTCCATTGTTTACTTGCTTTCGTAGAGAAACTATTTCAGCTTCCAATGCTTCTCTTTCCTTGTTTCTTTCCTTTAATTCTTCGCTGAGAAATTCTTCAACTTGTTTGTATTCTTCAACCTTCATTTTAAGATTTATTTCTTGCTCCCTTTCTATATTTAATACATCTTCAAGAGTGTTGACATGCTTCTTCTTAACCTTGAGCTCTTTGATAACCCTAATCACTTCGTTTTGAATTCAACCTTAGTCATCTCTTCTTCTTCGTCATATGTTTCTTACTTATTATGCTTGGACATAAACAATACTCTTCCGTTGATTTCTTCTTCATTATCACTATCTTCATCAGATGAGGAGCTATATTCTTTGGAGAAGAAACTCTTCTTAAACAATTTCTTCTTTCCTTGCTTGTTGAACTTCCTCATACCTTTATTTTCTTTCATAACAACCTCATTTTTATGAGGACACTTGGCTGCAAAATTCCCAACGTCACCACAATCAAAACATGTCAATGGAATTTTACCTTTGAATTTTCTCTTACTTGTTCTCAGTTTTCACGTGAAGTAGGAAAATTATTTATCTGAAAATTCTTCTTCATATTCTTCCTTTTCTTCTTCCTTACAAATTGTTGTGCTATACAACAACCCCCATTTATTTTTATAAATAGGGACCCTTCAGAAATAAATAGGATTTTTTTTTAAATTTTCTAAAACAAATAACTTAGGAAATAAATTTTTTTTTTTTTAAGTTTTCCACTTTTCTTGAGCACATCGCAAATCACATATCTTATGAATTTCAAAGACTCATAAACTTTAAAATGTGCAAGCTGCGATATGCGCTCAAATTTTCCAAAAATATGTCTAAAATTTGAAACAAATTCAATCACTATTATATTTACTTTAACGCATCGCACCTCACTTAATCAATAAAAAAAATTAAAATAAAATTGATATAAGTTGTGACTCCTCAGACCTGACGAGAAAATAAAGAAATGAATATAAAAACTTTGGCAATCGTGATCACTTAAGTTTTTCAAAAAAGCACAATTCACATTTCGCACAATTGTTATCCTATAAAAATTGTGATCTGTGATTTACGCAGATCACATTTCGCAGTCTTTAAGGGTAAGGATTACAAATGGTTATAAGTTATAACTTGTGATACGCACGCTGACGCCATTTAAATGGACAAAGCATGTGAAACAACTTGTGTCGTATCAAAACGAAATTCAAGGTCTTAACGGCTTTAAAGTGATTGATATATTTTACGCGTGAAGGTGTATGAGATATTAATTCAAAGATTATGACTGATGATTGATGTTATATCTTGATAGATTTATATCTTCTTGTGTGTGTTTGAAATAAATAATAGATTTGTCTCTTTGATACTCTATACTTGTAAAATTCGCTTTGTTTTCAGGAAACCAATTAACGGATTGAGGAAGAGAAAAATGAGAAAAAAGGGTAAATAAATTTCTCAGACGTCGTCCATTGAAGATACAGAGATGTATCCATTATTTTTACATACCCTTTGCAACAATTATTGTGGAAGTTTGACATGGGAGGCAATGTATAAGCTTTTTGAAAGTGAAGGACCAAGGGTGATAACCAAGGTTTCTTTGACAGGCACTGCATATGCCTCTGACGCAACTCTTTTTGACTTTGCATGCTCATACATCCTGTTGGGGCCCTTGTTTTGAATTTTGAATAAGGAACAGATTTTGGGTTGTGGATCGACACATGGCAGCCGCAACAATGGTAGGTAGCGAAGCTGCCGAGGTTGCGGATAAACAGGAGATAGCTGATGAAGCTAACGAAGATAAGTGTAGATGAAGAGAAGATACGACAGAGAATAGATAGCAGAACTCATAGAAGCCAAAAGCAGCTGAAGAATAACACAAGAGAAACTAGCATTTACGATGGCGGGTGAATAAATAGGCCGTCACCCAGCCAAAAAGGAGATCATGCACAGATATAGAGGGATTGAAGAGGATCGAGCATCTGCTGCGGAAGAGCTCTGTCCTGAGCACGATATCCTTGTAGTTCCTAGGCTTCTATTGATATATCATGACTATATTGTCTATCTCTCTGTCCTGTGGGATGTCTGTAACATAAATGTAAGCTCTTCCTGTTGAGCGATGTAACTATGGATCCAGCTAAAGGTTATTAATATACTTGCAGGTTGTTGTCTTGTTATATGAGTTACATGCATGCATGATGTCTGTGGTACCTTAAAATTTTATTTGCTTAAGTACCTATACAATTTTCTGAGATGATCTTATATGTATGATGTTATTTATACAAATGATTCTATGTTAATTTCGAGTTGCAGATCCATCCGTCACTACTGATATGTTCCCTTTCTGCATGTGGTTGCGACACGCCTCGGGTGAGACTCTCTGCTCTCCGGAGTAGGGTGAAAATGCCAGCGTGGTTCTAGACTACAGCGGACCCCTTTGTTGGCCCCAATCCCTAAACCTGGGTCTTGCCCGCAAGACCTTTTTTCTCGCCAACAAATGGTTCCGTTGCCGGGACCCTAAACTTCATGAGGGGAACTAGATCATGGTATCAAGGATCTTCGAAGGAGAAATACGGAGATGGTGGGATAACCACCTGGACTAGTTTATAGCTCTGTAAGCGGAGCTGACGAATCAAAAGGAGAAGGCGCTCAAGGATCTAGTCCTTTTCTCGGATTCCGCCAGTGATACCTATAAGATCCTCTGGGGGAAATTCCCTAGCGACCTATATAGTTGGTTGCGGAGGTTGCAGACCAAGGTGACAAAGGATAAATCGTGAAAGATCAACCGCAAGTGGGTGCACGGAGATCTGGTGGCCCTGCATCAGTTGGATACTGAGTTTACCCACACTGTAGATTTCTGGGTAGAGTCTAACTTGGATAGGTATATTGTGGAGTTTACCAAAGAGTGCTACCAGTCCTTCTCCAAAGCTGAGGCTATCTTCTGATCCAGGCTAAGAGGGAAGCTGCTTAAGGAAATTCCATTGTGGATTAAGGCCCTGATGGTGGACGAAGGGCTGATGGAATTCCAGAAATCGAGCATGGAAGTATAAACCTCTAGTGCTGGGGGAAGACCCGAGGGACAAATTCTACATGAAATGTGACGCAGGGGAGTAGGGGAATGGATGCTGAGACCGCAAGGAGGTTGAGGGAGCGATGTGCACATCGGAGGGCACAGATCACCGACAGGTGGCAAGAACGGGTGATGTGGGAGTTGAAACGATGAGGGAATAATAGGAAGGATCAAGAGGAGGCGCCTCAGTGGATAGTGAATATGGAAGGCTAGGTGGGTCCCCAGGAGATGGAAGGGACCGTTGTGGGAATGCGGCGGGTGCATGGGAGCCCATCCAGGAGGAAGAGGGAGACGATGTCTAATGAAGAAGATGCAGATGCGCGGCCCGAAGAAGTTTCCGATGGCGAGTGGTACGTCACGATGCAGTGGTTATTCTAAGAACGGACGACATTCATATCTCTAGGTATGCGTACTTCCCAAATTTTGAATGGCAAGGATCCCTACCTTCCCCTGGTACTCTATAAACCTTTGAGTGATATTTTCGCTAAGTTACAAGAGTTGAGTCGATTTCATAGCAGTCCATTGTTAACAGCGACACATGCTAATAGCAGCATTACTGGTAGTATAGCAGTTACTAGTGGTATAATTACACAACCAAGACCCGAAGGGTTCATTCTAGTCACACCTTCGCAAGTGAATATGGCGGGGTCATTCACCCGGTACCCAGAATTTTCTAGGCGGGGTAACGACGATGTGGAACAACACTGGTACCTCTGTGAAGCCATATGGAGGGTTCAGCAGACACCAGATGCAGGAAAGCTAATAGAATTCTAAACCACGTTGAGAGAAAGGGCATTGTGCTGGTTCATAAAGTGGTCAGAGGCCCACCCGAATCCAGCAATTGTGGACGTCAAGCGGGATTTTGTCTGAGAATTTAAGCTTCCCCAAACATACCAGCAAGGTTTGTTCGAACTATGGGAGATTAAGTAGAGAGAAGGAGATACTGCGTGGGAGATGATGAGTAGGTTCAAAGATGTGATTGGGAAACTCAGCTACCCGATCGACCCAAACCATCAGAGGGACTGGTTCATCAACGCTCTGCTTCCCTTGACGTGAACCCCCCTCACCTAGCAAAAGATCGACAACTTGCAGGATATTTTGGAACAGTCTATGAAGATAGAAGCAATGGCGGGCTACCCTCAAGAATATAGGGGAGGGCCGGCCCCACAGGACCCCTCCCTATTGGGACTACAACATCAGATTTCCAATCTGACTGAAAAACTTAAGGAGATGCAGCTTATAAGACTAGCAAGGCTGAATGTCTGGTGCACACACTGCCTGGTCGAAGGGCACGTTGCAACTGAGTGTCCTCGGTTTCATAGCTCGGGAGTGGGGCCCTTAGTCGCAGCAGTACAGGGGACTCCACCTATCGGGGGTGGTGTGCCAATGAATCCGCAAGGGGTCTATCAACCGCAAAAACCGTATGCAGGGTTTCCACCACAACCAACCCCAGCTGCGATGGAGTATTGCAAAATTTTCTGGACGGTGGGTCATCAACCTCGGACTTGTCCGATTTTGCAGAAGTACTCCAATATTCCGAACAACGTATACAATGATTTTTTTTCTTCCATGACTCACAACACTGAATAGTGCAGAGCTCTCGATGCACTGGCAGACCGATTGGACCGGACCTCCTACAGGGTGAATGAGGCTCCCAGAGGCAGAGGATGTGGGATGCGCGGAGGCCGCACAGGGGGAAGGGGCCCGCTGAAATTCTGCAACTGTGATCAGGATGGTCACGTGGCCCATGAATGCCCCCTACCCAGAAGACCGTGGTGTTTCCAGTGCCGCATGAACACCCACACGACATAGGACTGTCCTAAACTTATCAAAAAGTGGGAGGAACGAGCAAGGAAGAGGGGCACGAATTTGGTAAACGTGGAACATCGTGGGACAGCGACTCCGACCATGTAGAACGTAGCCATCGTGACACAAGGAGGAAAGAAAACGGGGGAGGACACTTGCGAAAAGGAGTCGATACGGGTGATCAAGCCCGCCTCCCCAAAAGAACTAATCAGGCTGGAAGCGCAGAAGAAATATTTCCAGGAGGCAGTGGAGACCTTTGCCTAGCTAGGGAGAGACAAAGGCATTGAGGTACCCTTGAAGACCGATACCGGAGAATAGAGCGCTACGGGGGCTCTCATTGAGGAATGGCTCCACCTATTCCTCAAAATTGTTGACAATGCTTCAATGCGAGAACAGCTCAAGCATACCCTGGAGGACGTATTGCAGGGGAACACAGGGCCGAGGGAATCCTCGAAGAAAGCACCCTAGTATGTACAACAGGTCAAGTGGAACAAATGAAGAACGGGAAAAGAGTTCTGGCTCAACACGTAGGTTGCGGGATTTCAGATCAAAGACACGATGCTCGACTTGGGATCCGACTTCAATATTCTGACTCAGAAGACGTGGGAGGCTCTTGGGCGGCCACGACTGACTTACTCGCCAATCCAGCTTAGGATGGCGAACAAGTATTGCATTGTGCCGATCGGCTGACTCGAAGATGTCGAGGTCGACATCACAGGGGTAAATAATTATACGGACTTTGAGGTCCTTGATATTATGGGAGACAAAGATCCCTACCCTGCATTTCTAGGAATCAATTGGGCTTTTGAAAAATACGCCATCATCGACCTCAAAAAGGAGCTGATGATTTTTGAAGACGACGAAGTCTGAGTCACTCAACCTCTCGACCCGTATCAGGTCCGAGATATACAGAAATTGTGGATAATAGGGAGGATGTCCAGATGTTGGACAACCTCTATCAGATGACAGCAGGGAAGCGGGAGGATTATATTAACCCAACAACAATCGGCTCCGTAAGTTAGCGCAGTGTCCAAAGCTCGAAGCCAGGGTCGGAACTAGCCCTGGAAGACTGGAAGCAAGGTGGGTATGAGACCAGCACGAGGAGATGTGCCAACATTTCCAGAGTCCATTATATTGGAGTAGAGATAAGGGAGTACCCCACCTTGTCCAACATGCACGCAGTAAATACCTTCATTGCAAAGGTGGAAGACAAGGTATCGAAGGAGAACATGATACCATTTTTGGACGTAGCACTCCAGTCCACATCAGCTAGGTGGTGGAAAAATCACTGCAACTCCCTGTCGCGATGGAGTAGTGTGGTGGAGGCTTTGAGCACGTGGTTCAAGGAAGACGAAGGATCGCGAAGCAAGCAAAGGTACCAAGGAAGTTCTGATCCAAGAGACCACCTAAAAAACTATCAGGAGCAGTGGTGAAGCATAGGGTACCCGGAGGAGCTGTGGGTACATCGGTTTTTCCACTCCCTGGATACCATCCCACATACCTAGTACTTAGAAGAAGAAAGAAAAAGAGGGACCAGTTCTTGGCAGGAGGTCGCAAACAATTTTTTTCAATGCTTTTCATTTGAAGGGAAGACATAGCTGGTTTCCCAAGCATTATAGGCCATAAAAGGGGTACTATTTTTCTGTGATCCGGGCACTGACAAGAGGCCATTAGTATTGAATCCTGATGGTAGACGTAAGATGGCTTGCCAACGGATCGATAGTAAGCCAGACGACGATAGTTTGGAGGACCTAAGGCACCTATACTTTGAATAGATGGAAGGCGATCAGAACATCAAAGAAGAGCCTACCACTAAAGGAGTTCATCTACTTCCACTGAAGACAAAGAAGCTAAACATTGGGATGGAGGAAAAACCCAAACTGGCTGCAGTTGGGGACTACTGGGATGAGGAGACGATAAAATTTTTAGCCTCCTCCAGGAATATGAAGACCTATTCCCTTTATCGGTTGCAAATTTGAAGGGCATAAAAGGAGACCTCGAAGAAATGTGAATTTTGCTGAAACCAAACACTAGGCCCATGAAGCATCGACCTTACTGGTTGAACCCACGGATCAAGGAAAAATTCAAGATGGAGATCGATAAAATGCTGATGGAAGGTCTAATATTCCCTGTGGAAGAAGCGGAGTGGGTGAGTCCCATCGTCATTCATAATAAGAAGGACAAGTCAGAAATCCACGCCTGTGTGGATTACCGAAGTTTGAACAATGCCTGCATCCATGACCCATTTCCCACCCCATTCAACGACGAAGTATTGGACAATGTTGCGAGAAATGAGGCCTACTCCTTCACTGATGGATTCTTAGGCTACCATTAGGTGCGTATTACGGAAGAAGACAAAATGAAGACAACGTTCACCACTGAGTGGGGGTCTTTTTCATACCACGTGATGCCGTTCGGGTTGAAGAACGCCCCCGCTGTGTTTTCCAGGATTGTCATAGCTGCTTTTCGGGAATACATTCATAAGTTCCTAAAAATCTACATGGACGATTGGACCATCTACAGTTTGCTGAAATACCACGCCACCTTGCTATGCATCATGTTTTCTTGGTGTCAACAATTGAAAATTTCCTTGAACCTGAAGAAGTGCATCTTTGTGGTTCCCTTTGGAACACTCCTAGGACATGTGGTGTGCAGGCAAGGGGTCTGCATCAGCCCCGCCAAGGTAGCAGTGATTGCCCACATGGAAGGCCCGGAAACAGTGAAGCAGTTGAGGTCACTTCTAGGGAATACGGGTTATTACAGACGGTTCATCAGGAACTATGCGAAGATCACTGCTCCTTTAGAAAAGTTACTACGGAAGTCAGAGGTGTTCCAGTGGACGGATGACTGCAAGTTTTCCCTTGACACTCTAAAGGAGAAGCTAGCGATGGTGCCCATTCTGGTCCATCCATATTGGGATAAGCAGTTCCATGTGCATATCGATGCTTCCGGTATTGCACTTGGGGCTGTCTTGGTGCAACCAGGGGAGACAAAATTTGACCACCCAGTCTACTTTGCCAGCCGCAAACTGTCCAATGCGGAGTGGAATTACACCACCACGGAGAGGGAGGCCCTCGCAATGGTGTACTCACTCCATAAGCTCCGCCACTCTCTCCTGGGAGGTAAGTTTAAGTTCTTGATTGATCACTCCGCATTGAAGTACCTAGTCAATAAGCCCATTTTGGAAGGACGAATAGGTCAATGGCTTCTACTCTTTCAAGAATTCACCTTCAAAGTGATTGTCAAGCCCGGGAGGTTGAACGTCGAGCCCGATCACCTATCCAGGTTGGAGACAGGGGAGAACAAGGGCTCTCTCGACGATCAGCTACCTGACACTGATCTTTTCTGGGTAGAAGCCATACCAGATTACTTGGCTGACATCACAACTTACCTAAACACAGGGCAGTGCCCTCAGCACTACACTCCGATCCAGAAATGACACCTAATCGTTTGTGCCGCTGAATATCAACTGATTGTGGGGCAGTTTTATAAATTGGGCCTTGATGAAATTCTGTGAAGATGTGTCCTCGAACATGAACGTGAAGTTGTGCTGTGGGAGTGCCATAGCGGCATTGCGGGAGGACACGTGGGGGAAAAAAACACCACCAGGAAAGTGCTACAAGCTAGACTATGGTGGCTGACAGTCTATACAGATAGTAAATCATTTGTCAAGAAATGCGATGTTTGTTAGAGAACGGGGAGGCCCTCTCACAGGGACGAGCTACCACTGCACCCGGTGAACGTGTTGCGGCCATTTGAGAAGTGGGTTGATGACTTCATCGGCCCCATAGCCCCGGTGGCCAGGAATTCCAAGGCCTGGTACATAATCACCGCCACCGACTGCCTCACTAGGTGGGCCGAGGCAATGATGGTACGAGATTGTAGGGAAGATACGACAGCCAGGTTCATCTTTGAATACATCATCAGCAGGTTTGGCTGCCCACGGAGCATAAACAGTGATCAAGGTATGCACTTCATTAATGAAACGGTCAAATCGCTGTTGGACACCTTCATGATCCAACATCAAAAAAGCAGCCCATACCATCCGCAGGCCAATGGCACTATTGAAGTGTTCAACAAAATCCTCAAAAAGGGTTTGACGAAGATCTGCAATGCCAAGTGGGATGATTGGGACGAATGGTTTCCAGCCGCACTATGGGCCTACAGAACAACGGTGAAGCATTTTACCAATCAAACACCATTCCAGCTGGTGTATGGCCGTGAAGCTATGATTCCCGCCGATTTCACCATACCGAGTCTTCTGATCGCTACATCCCTAAAGTTCTCGGAGGAGGAATCACTACAGGAGCGCCTACATGAATTACAAGAACTTGATGATGCCAGGTTCCTTGCTGAGTTTCATCAAAAGGTTCAGAAGGACAGGCAGAAGGCATGGCACGATCGCCACATCAAGAGAAAAATGTTCCAGGTTGGAGGTAAGGTTCTCCTATACGATAGCAGGTTTCAGAAGTTTTCGGGAAAACTATAGATGCACTGGTTGGGACCCTACTTCGTCATCAAGATTAAGGATTCTAGAGCCGTTAGGTTGGCTCAAATGGACCTAGGTGGGTGAATGGCGCACACCTAAAGCCCTACCATTACTAAGTTTCTTTCGCTTTCTGTTAATAACTCTCGCACCCAAGAGAAGCCCGTAGAGTAGAGTAGTTGAATAACTCTCCCACAACCAGGATGAGCGTAGGTAGTGTTCATTATCCATACATAGGTCGTCAATAAATGCTAGGTTGCGGGGACTGCACATCAACCGATTATGGTCAGGGAGGGGCATGTCTAGTGTGTTAGCCCCGTAGGATATTAAAACGTGTCAAGTGTCAGTCCCAATCATTTCATTTAGTACTTGTTTCAGTCTGTAGGATCGCCTAGATTTGCAACATAAACTACCATAATTATAAGTAACCTTGCAGTAATCATTTTTCCATAATTCGAAGTAACCTTAGCCATCACATCTGCCCATTTCCCCATACCGCCATCAGCAGATGTCAGAACACACCTAAGCAGGTGACTGATCACATGATTATCGCTGTGGAGGATGCTAGCGGGAATTAATTCGTTATGGGGTCTCATCAACCTCACTTGTGCCGGTTAATTAGATAGACTGCATGAAGAAAAGCGCGAGAATTCCGGAGGCATCTGAGTTAGACTTAGAAATTTCTGAAGACGCAAAATCAATTGGAGCAGAAGCAGAGTAGCAGAGGTGTCCTGAAGCACAGAGCCAAGAGAAGGGGCCGAGAACGATTCTGAAAGTGTATCAACACCGCGCAAAGATGATAAGAGCCAGTCCAGTAGTAGTAGAGCCGCAGCTCAATAGTCAGATTCATAAAATGGAGTCCCTCGTCGGGAAGTACAACAATACTGCCCTCATAGATGCAGACCTCACAGACTCTTTCGAGTTCCCAGCGCTTAAATGCCAGGTGTATATGGAGAGCTATACCATAGAATCAAAGCGTGCAGAAACCATGATTTTGCCTGAGTTTCAAGGCATCCAGCAGTCCTTCATCCTGCATTTGAGTAATCTGCCAGTATTTGGGACAATAGGAGTAGCCATGCAATGTACCAAGTTCTTGCTCAGTCGAATTTAGAATAGGTCTTTGTGGTTGGGCAAAGAAATTCCAATCCATGCCGAAGATATTCACCGGCTCACAGGGCTCTCACAGGACAACCCGGATGTACTCTTTGCATGCCGTACCATCTACAAAAGAGAAAAGAAGTTGGGAGACACAGATTATTACGTAAAATACGGCACCAGGTAGGGAGGAAAGGGAGCGAAAATGGAACTCATCAACAAGCCCAAAGTCAGGTTCACGTGTTACCTCATTGCCAGTAAGACAATGAGGCACTACACGAAGGGGGAATGTACCTTGGATACCATTTCCATTGCGGAGCACTGTATCCAGGGGGCCAAGCTGAACTAGTGCTCCTTCTCGCTGAAGGAGCTATTTGACGCATGTGAGGATAATTACAAGAGGGCCATGAGCTTCATCTATGGATATTTGATAGTCACACTAGCCATGTGGAAGTGACATGATCCCCTCGTCAGGCTGCTGGAAGAAATAGTGGAGGGTCAGCCTTTGGAAATGAAATTCGTCCCATGGAAGGTGTCGGGGGATCCTAGCACCAAAGAGGTCAATGCTGAGGCCTTCTGAAGTTGGTACGGTTTAATGACCGATGTGGTGACAGGCCAATAGAGGATTCCCAGGAATCTGCTAGATGGATACAGCGAGCAAGTATGGTTCGGGGTCAGCCACAAGCACACCTTCCTCCGACCTACTTGTGTGCTGGAAGAGACATTTTAGATGCGGCCGCTTAAATTCCAACTCGATGATGTAGCCTTCCACAATGAAGTTTGTTCATGGCCGGGGGTTGTGATGGAAGTCCGAAGCGGGGTACCCACATACAATTTCGACAAGATGCTACCATAGCAACTGCCTGGAGAAACGAAAGCAGAGGCGGCACAAAGGGTCTCCAACATGCAGCTCTTCCCACTCATTTGCCAATTAAACACAAAGGTACGAAGCCTCAACAAAGTGGTCCGAGTAGTCTCAAGCGGGGCCACTCCTTTCCCTGTTTTTTCTGAATTTTATCTTTCTTAGTCCAACCCGCTTATTCGCATGACCTCCATCACCTCCCCCATTCCTAATGTTTTATTTACTTCACCAAGTCCAATCACTACCCCGATGGGGGAAAATAGTAAGTCTGCAAACCCCCCAGAGGCTCCCAAAGCCAAGAGGGCTAGAACCATAGAGTCAAGTCCGGTGGTGGACCTCACTGAGGAGGATCCACCCCAGCCATTGAGCCCAAGGGTACCCATACAGGAAGAACCATCCATCGAGACAGGGGCAATAGGCGGGATTCCTCCTCTACCTCCCATTGACCCCTCCGAATTCATAAACATCCATCTTTCACCACCCCGTACCGACCCACCCCCACCTACCAGTTCACCCGCACCATCCAGCTCATCTATCACCATTTCAGACCCAGTAATCTGAGATCTAATCAATGGGGACCACGGGACCGAGGTCGACTCAAGTATAGCAGTGATACCACCGGTCAACCCCGTTGGGGACCCCCAGGTCACTTTTTCTGATTTAATTACACAGATGGCACAAATCGTTGCAGACACGGCTGGGACACAACTTGAGCCTACTCCATTTTCACAGACCATCCAAACCGATTAGTAGGAGTGGTTGGACCTGAATATGGCAGACTCTGTACCCCATCCGAATTTGCCGTCATCCCCTCAAGAACACTCCACCAGATCAGTTGCCAGTGGGCAACCCTTGCAGGAGCGGCGACCAAATCAAGGTACTTTAGGGGCTGACCACATGGAGACATGGGGCATGGCTCAGCTGTATCACTTCATTCAGAGAGCAGCCCAGCAGGCAGACATGCTCTACTCCGAGCTGCAACAGAGGTGTGAGCAACAGCAGCAGTAGATCATCGCACTTACTGAACAGCGCGAGCAGCTCACAACAACACACAGGTAACTCCAGGACCAGATGAATGAAGTGGCCAGGGTGTTCACGAGACTATGGCCAGCAGTAACGGCTCACTACACTCGAATGCCTATAGATGTGCCAAAAATGGATATATTGCAGTGAGCAATCCACCTCAAGGTGGCGTTCACTGACCTCCATAAGGAAAATGCAGAACTCTAGGCAGTGTTAGCAACACGGCCAGCGCTACCCGATCCAGCGGAAATCTACACAGCACAGATTACAGAGAAATAGGGCCAGGTTACCCAGATGCAGGAATCTCTCAGTTCTACAGCGCAAGATTCCTATGACCTCCTGAAAGGTCTCCAGGAATGCTCGACGACCCTTACAGTAAAGACTCAACCCATTTCAGTGCAGCTGCAACAACTCTCAAAAGAAATTCAGGATGCCATGGACCCTTCACAGTTGGACCAGCTATATGCCCTGGCAGATGCTCTGGAGATCCAAATCTATAAGATAGAGGCCAGTTCGGCAATGACCAAGAAAGAAATTTGAGAGCTTCGCCAGCCTCTCCAACTCAGCACCCAGACAATGCAGTAGTTAGCCACTGAATCTGGAACCCAAATCAGCACGGTATTCGTAGTGGTACCAACGATCATCGAGGAGGAGGCTGTCACTAAGATCACCACTGAGACAGACTCTTTATTACAGGGGTGGCAGCAAGCTGTGACAACCTTCAATGAGCTCAAGGCTTCAACGTTGAGCAAGGTCCCGGAGTTGGGGCCCTTGTTTAGGCAACAGAATGAAGGTGCGTGGCAAGAACAGGGCACGGGGTCCGGTGGAGTGATGGAAGTGGAGACAGTGATTTGTGATTGACTCAGGACAAGTCAAGAAACTGTGGTCGGGGCCTGTTGGGGCCCTTGTTTTGAATTTTTCATAAGGAACAAATTTTGGGTTTCGGATCGACACATGGCAGCCACAACAATGGTAGGTAGTGGAGCTGCCGATGTTGTGGAGAAATAGAAGATAGCTGATGAAGCTGATGAAGATAAGTGCAGATGAAGAGAAGATATGATAGAGAACAGATAGCGGAACTCATAGGCAACAGAAAGAAGCCGAAAGTAGTTGAAGAAGAACACAATAGAAACTAGCAGTTGCGATGGCGGGTGAATAAATAGGTCGTCACCTAGCCGAAAAGGAGATCATGCATGGATGCAGAGGGATTGAAGAGGATCAAGCATCTACTGCAGAAGAGCTCTGTCCTAAGCACGATATCCTTGTATTTCCTAGGCTTCTATTGATCTATCATGACTGTATTGTCTATCTTTTTGTCCTGTGGGACGTCTGTAACATAAATGTAAGCTCTTCCTGTTGAGCGATGTAAATTTGGATCCAATTGAAGGTTATTAATATACATGCAGGTTTTTGTCTTGTTATATGAGTTACATGCATGCATGATGTCTGTGGTACCTTAAAATTTTATTTGCTTAAGTACCTACACATTGTTATGAGATGATCTTATATGTATGATGTTATTTATACAAATGATTCTATGTTAATCTCAAGTTGCGGATCCATTCGCCACTACCGATCTTTTCCCTTTTTGCATGTGGTCACGGCATGCCTCGAGTGAGACTCTCTACTCTCTGGAGTAGGGTGAAAATGCCGGCGTGGTTCTAGACTACAACGAACCCCTTTGCTAGCCCCAATCCCTGAACGTGGGTCTTGCCTGCGAGACCTATTTTCTCGCCAACACATCCATAAGATAGCTACAAGGACAAACATTGTCCCGTACACAGACATGGTTAAGTGGGTAATAGATCACTTAAATATTGAAGATAGTGTTAGCCAGCTATAAAATTTGTTATATCAAATGCTGGCTAAATCATTTTTGGAGCCTACAAGGAACAAATTTTATTACTAAAAAGTGTTGGCTCTTGAAGACTCTTGAAGGCCTCATGCCTCTGTCCAAATCTTCACTGTTGTTCCCTTTTTTATACTCAGAATTTCTGCTATTTCCATAAGTGAAAATACTGCTACAAAATCATCATTTTTCCCCTTCCTCCACTCAAAAATAACCTTCATTTTTCTCCCATTTTTCTCCATAAAACTCCTCTATTTTCATGATTCCTCTTCTTCCATTCATGAAAATCATTTTACATAGTTTAAAACTCATTTTTCAACTATTCCAAAACCCCCAAATCCATTGAAAACTCTAAAAAATTCATAAAAAACAAGTTTTTATTTACTAAGGACTTAAGCCCCCTTGGGCTAAGTCTTAAACCACTTCCCCCACATACCCGCACCCTGGAACCAGGTGTTAGGCCCACAAAGGCCAATCGCATCGCAAAATTCACAATGGGTTGATTGAAAGACCGCATCAAAACTTCCGATGCGATTAAGTCTCATATGTATAAACCCTGGTCCTTTGTTTTCTTTGTAAAACCAAGCGCAAAGGCCGAAGTGCTTATAGCATCGAAAAATTTTAATGGGTTGATTGAAAAGCCCGAGCCCGAGGCTCCGATTGCGATTAGCCCTTTGTTATAAAACCCCGGGCCTATCATGTTCCATATAACTAAAGGCCCTGCAGTTGGGTGCCTATCCACTTCGTATATATATCCCTCCCATATAAAAACCTTTTTGTTATTAATTTTTTGAGTTTTCATACATTATAAAGGGTTTCCGCCAGTTTTCTTTAAAAAGCAATCTTCGCCATTGATCTTGGACCGATCAAATGGCCAGTGCTCAATCGCATCAACGATTTCCATTTGTGCAGTTTAAATCGTTTATTTTCCATCCCTGATTGTCGATCCCCCAATTGGTTGTCCACCATTGATTTCCTCCCCGCCTTCCTCAGATCCTATGACTCTAATTCGCTCCGATCATTAACCCTTCCTCTGCCTTTTCGAACCCCTCCGATTCACTCTCTACCATCGATCTGATCTGCAGATCGACGGTCAGGTCTTAATCGCATCACAAGTTTTTTGCCAAGCGCTTTAACATCATTCCTCCGCCGATTGCGATCCTCCGATTGGATTTGGACCGTCCACATGTCCATATCGGACGGTCCTAGATCTTTTCCATATTATTTCATCGCCCTCCGCCTTCCACCAATGGGTTTTCAAAACCAATCACCACCGTTGATCATTGCACGATCGACGGTTCCATCTTATTCTTCCCTCCCCTCTCCTTTTTACCTTCTCTTGGCTGATCTCCACCATTGGATGCTACCATCCAATGGCCATGCTCGCTCCCCACGCCCTCTGAAGTAGTATACCAAATAACGTAGGATTTTATAATTATTGTTTGTATTTTGTAGGAATTAGTGGTTTTCCATTATATCGAAAGAAAGGTCGAAGGTCGGGAAAGACGTTTCCCGTGCCTTTGATTCATCAAAGGAGACCATTCGCGGGGTTCGAATTCCACGTTTCATCAATGCTTCATGAGGCGTTGATGCCATATGAGCCCTACGTGGCTTGCACATCAACAAGACATAGTGATTTTAAATCATAATTAAAAGAGTATCAGTGTTGAAGACAGAATGCAGCAGAACAGAAGGATTGAAGATAATTTGGGGATTAAGGCTAAGAATGATTATCAAAAGCCTAATCCCCATAATTAAAACACAGTTAAAAGAAAATCATAAGTTTTTTATCAGACATAAAGGCCTCCACCACCACATCTGAAGCAAATTGATTCCTCTCAACTACCACAAAGCGACCTGTGCCTCAAAGCATTCAAACAGAAGCCAAAGTGATTGATCAAGATCAGATATTTGCCTCAAACGCAGCCGAAGATTTAATTCTGCTAAGAGAATTTAATGCAAGAAATATCAATAGAATTATTACATCCTGAACAGAGCCTTAAAAGTCAACAAAGCTCCCACGGAGCTTTAATCTTAATTGTAAAACATTTAATACAGAGGACACCTGTGTACGCTTCTCCGTCGAGCCCCTCAAAGGCCGAGAAGCCATTTAAGACTGTATTAATAATCTTGGGAGATCTTTTATCAGATCTCACCTCCTCATTCTTCTATAAATACTTCTGTAGAAGATGAGGAATTGTTGGTTGCAGAACTTTGAAATACATTTGAGCTTAAAATTCTGATTGTAAATAGTGTTCACTGGCCCTTTGAGCTCTGCTTGTGATAGATAAGTTAGGCTGAGACGAGTAGATGATTGCTAAACTAAAGCATTGGACTTAAAGCTGTAACTGGTTTGGAGCATCAATACAAGCTGATTTATGGGATCCTGGTCTATATTGACGGTGATGTTTTTCTCATTGTAACTTGTTATTTTGTTTTTGTTTTCACTGTGTTCATCTTCTCTTATAAATAACAACATGCATAGAGTTATGACCTACTGTATATCAGTACCCTTCTCTGATTGAAAATATTTATTTACATGTTTTCTTCCAATCTATGTTATTTAGGAATGATTTAATTCAGTTTAAGCATAAGAATGCCGATGTTCCCTCATCTTATTGCCTTAGATGAATATTATTCTTGAATGATATGTTCAGTATTAGTTAAGTAGAGATGAACTAAGGAAGATATGGTGTGCCCTGTTCCTAGTTTTATCCCCAAAGACTATCTGAATGTTTCCCTTGGAATGTGTTAAAACCTAGCTAGTTTAGAAGTACTTACCAGATCTTAGGCCATTATGTGTTATCTTTGTGTTTGTCTTGAAAGTAACCAATTAAAGCAGAGCTAGGAGAGGATTTGTGGTGAGCCCGGCCCGCTAGTTTCTACTCCAACAATTGCCTTCAAGTTTCCCTTTGTTTTAAAAATGTTTTCTATTAAAAGTGTATCAAAGGCTGGCTAGTTTAAAAGTACTTACCAGATCCTAGTTTACATTTATATTTTTCTTGAGTCTATGTCAAAGGCTGGCTAGTTTAGAAGTACTTACCAGATCCTGGGCTGCTCTTTGTTCCTCATCTGTTTAATTCTCCTTCTTATTGTACCATTTCATTCCATAAATCAAACTTCAAAGAGATCCTTAGACATAGATGACTTGCCCCATGGACCACTCTTGCCTCTCGTTGTTTCAATTAAACCCTATTACGACTCCATAGCCCAATGGACTAAAACCTGTAATTATCTATCTTTCCTAGCCAAAGCTTGTTCTATTTGCTTCCAAACTCACACCTTTGAAACTCTTTCCATTTAGGACTTTCCCTCAAACAGTAATCATGCTCAACCATCCAAAAATAAAACAAACCCTCGGCCTTCATAACTAGCCTAACATCATTACCCAAAACTTCAAAGACAAATCCATCATTGCACTTATTGAAGAGATCCCTCTCCGGATTCAGGAGGGCTAGATCCTAGAATCCCAAAGTGGTTGAAACGATGTTGTTTCTATGATTGGACTTTGCCAATCTTACTAATTACAGATTCCTAACAGATAGAATGTTCAAGAATTCGAAGGGAGAAACTATGGGTTATTTTAGGGCAGAAGATTTAACAACAATGTACCATCTACCACCCCCATAGCAGAAATATGCCAAAGATGTTTTGCAGAATTTTAGAGGAGAACATCCAGATCTTGTTAAAGTCATCCAAGAATGGAAGGAGAATCAGGGGAAGTTGAAGCAAGATAATTTTGATACGTACCCAATTTCCCAAATACCTAATCTTTACTGTTATGCTGCCGGTATGTTATGTAGATTATTTTCCAAACCTGATAGCACTAGATTCTCAAAAAAATTGGTTCCCCTGATTAACACAATCGTCAATTCATCAGTTTTGAATTGGGCAGACATCTTATCTAATAACCTAGCCAAACACATTATCAAATATAGGAATAAAAGGAGTATTTCATTCAGAGAGATACCTCCATTTTATATGTCTGCCTATGTCATGGACGCTATATGTTTTACTTCTAGTTTTCCTACCATGGGATGGAAATGGAATACCCAAGACCCTACCCCAATTCACATTCACCATAGAGAACTCTAGGATTCAGATTTCCACCTACACTTCTATAAAATCTGTTACAGAGTCATATTGCCTATGCACTAGATGATTTTCAATAAAAGGGCCCCTAGGGTTTCTGAAGAAGCCAATGAAGACATTCCTCCTGTAGCTAGATGGTTTGCAAAGGATAATTTTACATATATTAGAGTACTCAGGAGTTATGCTTCTCCCCATGTTTTACCCTATTACGTTCTCGATAAGTTACTTGCAGAAGAAATAGCCTATCAGCTTGTTAATGGTGTTATGAAATAGCTGAAAGATGCTAAAAAGTCTATTTGGCCTAATTTCCCTGTACAATGTGGCACTTTTGCACTGTCTAACATCGGCCATACTTACAAGGAAATTTCCAAAATTCATTTATTGAAATTGGCAGTAATGCCAAAAAGGTTATATGATCCAAATGATGTAATTAAAAATTACATCACAGAGCTTAAGTTAAATCCTTTTGTAAAGGAAGAAGATGGATTTGATGATCTCTTCCAAGGCATGGAAAAGTTTTCAGAAATTATCAAGTATGCATCTAGCCAACTGAGTCAAGATTACTTGAAGCTTTCCAAGCCTACAGAAACAAGAGACTAGAGAAAGTCCCTCTCAATTTGTTAACTATTGAAGATGACAACAAATACACTCCATGTGTCAGCTTGGATGATGAAGTAAAAGATATGTCTGAAGATGAATCAGGTCAGTCACAACAACAATCTCATAATTTGGATCACTCTGAAAATGAATCTAAATTTAAAAAGGAAAACTCATAAAAGATAATTGACCAAGTAATTAATTAGATAGAGATGCTAGAGGAAATGAGAAATAATGGAACAGAATTAGATTCTTAAACAGTTCAGCACAGTCACAATATGCTAGATCATTCCAGTTCACCACAAGAAAAAGATCTTATAAATGAATGGGAGGAGTTTTTTTAAGAAATAAAAACTCCTAAAGAGAATCCCAATACTAATTAGGTAATGAGTTTCCAAACACCTAAACACTCCCAGAAGATAATGAAAATCGTTAATCCACTGCAAACTGTTCCAACAATGCATGATAAAGAAATCATACCGGCCTACCCTATAGATCAGATAGTTATACAGCTTGAAGATATTCCTTCATTGGATATTTTCTACAGTCCTAGTTATAAGGCTATAGTTAAAAGAAAAAAAAAGAGGATAATTGATGAAACAACTTCAAATCCTATAGATGAATCAGTTAATGTATTATGGAAAGATTCCTCAGATGATCCAACTAAACATCTAACCAAATTATCACAGTATGCAGGGGCATATGCTACTGCTACTGTTAATAAAGCTACTAAGGTTAGAGTGTTGTTAAAACAGAAGGAAGACAGAGTAAAAGAACTAGAGAAGTTGTTGAATGAAGAGAAATCTAATTCCAGTGAGCAATTCAAAGTAAACACAACCCAATTTCATAAAGATATTGAAAGCCTCAAATTGCAGCATCAGACAGAGATTAATGAAAAACAAGCACAGCTAGAAGTAGAAATGAATAAGTTACAAAGACAACGACAATTAGAGCAATTTATCAAAGAAGCATTGGATTTAAACACTAAGTTAAAGAAAGAACAAGAAGTGTTTTGTCATCAAGCTTCTATAATTGACTCTTATTGTGATTCAAATAAAATAATGATCCAACAGATAGCAATCCAGAAACTTGAATGTGAAAGACTTGAGAAGATAATTGAAGAACACATTCAAAGGCAAGTATCAGATTTGGGGAAGGAAGCTAATATACCTCAAGTAGATAAGCTTCACAAAGAAATTCTATTCAGATAATGGGAAGCGCAAATAAAATAGGCAGAGAAATCAGCAACAAAGACATCTAAGATATCAAGTGAGATTATTGAATCCATGTGTGAGAAAATGTCTAGAGCAGAACTTCTCAAGGAAAACACGTCTGATGTGTTTTTAGAAATAGGGAAGGTGGAAACACAGTGGAAACAGGGAGAAAATACACAGGAGGGAATTATTAAAAAGGTAAATAAGTTTGATCAAGAAAATTACTAGAATTTTCTGATCAAACCTTATCATGAACATAAAACTCTGTAGTCTCTTACAGATTCAACAAAGAGATCCCAGTAAGTACTGAAAAATGCTATTTTCAAAGGATAGATCCGATCAAGGATATCGTAGCCAGCTCAGCTCAAAGAAATGTTAGATATTTGTCAACTTCATGAACACATTCAGAAAGAAGGGCAGAACTAATAAATCAGAATTGTTAGTTTAGTTTCCTATATTATAGTTTAAGTTAACTTTATGAGGAGGGTTGTTTGAAACCTCCTATATATTTTTGTAATAATCTGTTTTAGTTTATAGTTAGTTTAGTCTTTAAAACCTTCTCATGCATTTAGAGAAGGTTCCAGAAATTTGTCAAAAACATTTTCAAAGAATACTATTGTAAGTTTGTGAGTGCTTTGATGAATTAATGGAACACATCTGTTATCTTTTGACAATTAAAGTTGTTTAACTGATGTTGCACTAGTGTACTCTTTAAATTGCTTGAAATTGAGAAGGAGTAGATTCATTGCTGTCAGTTTACGTGAGTAGAACTTTGTACATATGGTACTTCTATTCACTTGTATTAAGTCTTACTTCATAAATTGACAGTCATCTTTTTATTGCATTATATATTTGAAACATCATCATATATAAATATTACATGCACTTCTGTTCTAATATTTAGCTATGGTTTCTTATTGAATATGTAATCACATTGATAAATGCGATATTTATTTCACAATTATTATATGCAAACCACTTTTTTATAAGAATCATTTTACATAATTTTCATCTCTTTCAGCTGTTAAATGATCTATATTACTGACAGTTGAAAGATATCATTTTAGATCACATAAAGGAAAAACACCCCGGGTATATATTAGATTAATATTTTAGATAGATGCATATAGATTAAAATCATTATCCATTTGCATGATATATCACAACACCCTCAAAATCATCCTTATTGGGAATTTGAACCCATTATCCCTAGTTGGAGCCAGTACACCAAACAGAAAAGAAGCTGCTTTAAGGTCCATACCAGGTGGTTTTCCCCCATGTTTTAGCAGCAGAATTCTTAGGCCTCAACATATTGGCGCTAGAGGGAGGGCCAAGTGAATGGCACAAAGGTCTGATCAATCGAAAGGTCAATAAAAAAGTCTCTCTCCCTCTAGATCCCTGTCAAATTCTAGAAAATTATCCAGATCCTCATCTATAAAATTTGAAGTTGATCATCTTTCCCTTAAGTCTCCTCGTGATATTCAAACCATACTATTTCTGAGTTTCACGAAGATTCTCCAAAATTTCAGTCTTTGATAGAAAAGTTAGAGAAAGTATCTATTTCTGTTGAAAAGCCTGAATCTTCTAAATTATCGGATCTTAGTATTTCGTCTTCTTTACAACCTCGAAGAATATTAACCCGATCAAAAAGTCAAAAAATAGGGATTCTCCCTTTTGAATTTTCTATCAGTAGTACTCGGAAGAAGTTAAAGAGGACTCAATCAGAGTCAATTACCGGTAAGATATTATCCCACTCACCCCCATTACCTCCACTCACTTCCACAAATTGCATTCCAATAGTCAGTATCACTTTCACTAGTTCCAGTACTCAAACTACTAGCCCTAGTGCTCGACCTGCCTCATCATCAATTAAAAATCCACCCAACCAACCCGTCCAAAATCCAATGGAAGGTCAACCCTCTCCACCGAATGTAAACCCATGGAGCAATCCAGGGGTTGTAAACATGCCCACCCTTCTTCATGCTCTGCCTAAAAATCCCGAAAGATGGCTACCCAAATTTAATGCCAATGATGGTCTTCCTGCAGAAGAACATATTCATAATTTTATGTTGGATGTCAATTTGAATGTAGTAGTTGAAGAAGATTGTGTTGTACGATTATTTCCTTATACTTTAAAAGGATCTGCAGGACCTTGTTATTTTTCATTACCTGCTCGCTCTATAACTAACTGGAATATGTTTGAAGAACAATTTCTAGCTAAGTTTGGAGATGACAGAACTACTTCTACGCTCATCCATGATCTTTCAAATCTTAAAGCTAAACCAGGTGAGAAGATAAATTATTTTAATTCTAGATTTAATAAACTACTCAATAAAATTCTTGTTATAGTAGTTCCTGGCACAAAATTTCAAATTGAGTGGTATATTTCATCCCTTCCATCTAAAATATGAAAGAATCTCATTCTGTAGAGAAATGCATAACTTCTCTTGAGAAAAAGAATTCTTAGGGAAGATCGAAAATCAAAGAATATATTCTTCAAAGATGATTCTAAGAAAAATATACAAAAAGATCCATTTGACATAGAAGGTCTTCAAAAAAGTCTTGAAAACCATGACCAATGAGATGGCAGATATCAAGAAACAAGCCACCAAAAATTCAAATTCAAAAAGGAGTTTAAGGAATTTTAAGAAAATACAATACTCTAATTCTCAACCTCCAAATATTATATCTAGTGTTGAATCGGACCAAGAAGAGGAGGAAGAAAAAATAGAGGAAGAAGAAGATGATGAAGAAGAAGAAGTTGAACTTAATGGAATATGGGATTTCATCCTAACAAATGAAGAACAAATTGAAGCTTTTCTTGTTAGTATGCGTAGCAAAAATATTACTAAAGCAACACAGACTAGTCAACAAAAAAAAAATCCACTTCTTCTAAAGACAAATCAGTAAGCAAAAAGTCTAATTAAAAGGCTACACAAACAAGTCCTGTTACCTCAGACTCTCCACCTATATCTAAAACAATGGTTTTCTCAGATACCATTGAGTATAATATAGTTGAAGACATGGAGAAGACTAGGGAAAATATCTCAACTCACGAGCTTACCAAATTGAATCAACAACAACAAATCTTACTTAGAGACTTAAAAGTTTTTCCTGCTTCAAATTTACCTGCTCCAGTCATAGTTCAAGATGCTAATGAAATGGGTAAGCCACCTTCTCCTTCAAATGAAAATAGATGCTTTAGACTTAATTATGATAGGTGATCGATCCATATCTCATACTCCTCCATTTCTCTTAACCTATGAGATCTATAACAAAAATGTCCATAGCTATTTAATAGACTCAGGGGCTTCTTCCAATATAATTCCAAAATTAGTTTTTGCTAAATTAAACATAACTCCTCAGAGTTCTCCACTTCATATAGTAATACTTGACAAAACTAGGGTAGAAGTGGTAGGAGAATTAAATTTTGTTTCCATCAGATTGTCATCAAATCCCAAATTTGTTCATATAATTGATATTTTAGTGGCAGATATTCCTAAATTTTATGGTTTAGTTTTAAGTTGTGACTGGTCTGAGAAACTTCATGGTTATTTTTCAACAGACTAGTCACATATGTGGCTACCACATAATGGAAAGCCAAACCAAATTCGAGTTGAACGTGAAAAATTTATGAAACATATAGTGACTGATCTTGAAGAACTTAATGAGCCAGTAGCCTTCAATAACAACATTATTGGAAACTACTCTACAGAGTCATTTTTAGGAAACTTTAATGCTCAACCATCACCTTTCTTTGATAACACGATTGCATCTCAGATTGGCAATTTTTCCCAGCAAGGTAATTATAGATGTATTAATTTTTTAGATAAAGAAATAGTTAATTCTTTGTTTTGGACCCTTTATTTTGACGGTTTTAAATCTGAAGATGGTACAGGTGCGGGTTGCATTTTAATAAACCCAGAAGGTGAAAAGACTATGTTAGCCTGCCGATTAGAATTTGATTGTTCTAACAATGTAGCTGAGTATGAAGCATTGATTCAAGGTTTATTAAAAGCTATTGATCTAAATATTAGACACCTGAAGGTTTTAGGAGATTAAGAAATCATAGTTAGGCAAGTGAGAGATACTATCCATTGTAATTCTAGACATTTAAAACATTATCAATCATTAGTCCAAGAATTAACTACTCATTTCTTAGCCTTCAACATTTCTTCTATACCTAGAACATAGAATGCTAGTGCAGATTTACTCGCTAATGTAGCCTCAAAATTAATCCCATCCCAAGAATTTAGTCTCGATAAATTTTCTATTGAATTTATTTTTAGACCATCTATTCCTGATAATATCACTAATTGGAGAGTATTCAATAATGACTCAGATATCATATACTTTTTAACATCTAAAGAATCTTATAATAATCAAATCATGGATGAAAATGAACATGACACTCAAATTAAGAAAGAACAATATGAAAATCCTATTCGAAAATCTGTTGTCAAGTTAGAAGAATTATACGATCTAAAAGACAGGTTTTAAAGAGTAACTAACTCAAAAACACAAAGTTCTACCTTACGATTTGAGTTAGTTAATCTAGGAAGTGAATAAAAACCTCAAAATATAAATCTAAGTCTTGGTCTGTCTTCCGAAGAAATTTTACCATTCATCAGATTGTTGAGGATGTACAAAAGTGTCTTTTCTTGGGATTATTTTGATCTTAAAACATACGATACTTCTGTAATTCAACACACGATTTCTATGATCTCAGAGGAAAAGCCCATACAGTAGAAATTGAGAAAGATTCATGTAGACTTCGAAAACCAAATTAAAACTGAATTGAAGAAACTTCTTAAGGAAAAAATCATCTTTCCAGTCAGACATTCAAAATGGGTATCAAATTTGGTACCTGTCAGGAAAAAGAATGGTGATATTAGAATTTGCATTGATTTTAGAAATTTAAACAAGTATTGATTTTGCATTGAAAGAACAAGTATTGCAAAAAGTAGCTGGTTCTGAGGTCATGTCTTTTCTAGATGGATTTTTAGGTTACAATCAGATTCTCATTCATCCAGATGACAGATTAAAAACTACGTTCAGAACTAAGTGGGGAACTTATGCTTATCAGAAAATTCCTTTTGGATTAATTAATGCAGGTGCCACTTTCCAAAGAGCCATGGACACAACTTTTAGGGGACTCATAAATAAAACAATAGTTATTTATTTAGATGACATTTTTGTCTTCTCTAAACAAGAAACTCATCATGTGAATGACCTAAAGAAAGTCTTTGAACGATGCAAAAGGTATGGCATTTCATTAAATCCAAAGAAATTTTTTTTTTCTTTAGATGAAGGAAAACTTTTAGGATTTATTGTGTCAAAAAATGGTATCTATATTGATCCTGAAAGAATTGATGAAATTAAACAAATTTCTTTCCCTCATAACAAGAAAAACATGCAATATTTCCTTGGGTAAATTAATTTTGTTAAGAGATTTATCCCTGATTTTTCTCAAATAGTTTTACCATTGCAGAACATGATTAAGAAAAATTATGTCTTTAAATGAGGACATAATGAAAGAGAAGCATTTGAATTGATTAAAAAGTCAATTGTCAATGCTTAATTCCCGAACACCCCCAATTTTCTTAATCCATTTACATTATACACTTTTTCATCGGATACATCATATGCAACTGTTTTGACACAATTGAATGACCAACAAATAGAAGCACCGATATCATTTTTTAGTTCAAATTTACAAGGTGTAGAACTGAATTACACATTACACATCTGTTGAAAAACAAGAATTTGCTATTTTTAAAGCCATAAAACATTTTAGACCTTTTCTCCTAAAGTCTCATACAAAAATCATAGTTCCATTTTCTGCAATAAGACAACTTTTGATGCAGAAAGAATTAGGAGAAAAAATAGCTAACTAGGTGACTGCGTTACAAGAATATGATGTAGAAATTAAACCCTCTAAAATCATTAGAGGTCAAGGTTTTTTCAAAATGCTTACAGGAGCATCACATTTGCCAGCATAAGAAGATTTAGGTAACAATGTGCAATTATCAGAGGTAAGACTCAATGATTCAGAATCACAATATGTTTATCTTATATTTTATTTGAAGAATGGATATGCTCCAAATCATCTCAGTTACAAGACAAAACGAGCTCTTAGGTTAAAAGCTAAACAATATGAGTTAGTCAACAATGTGTTATTTAGAAAAAAAATTGATTATGTACTTCTAAGATGCTTAGAAAAATCTGAAGCAGAGAAGGTCTTGTAGGAACTCCATGATGGACCACCTAGAGGACATTTTGGAGGAAATACAACAACACATAAGATCCTGCATGCAGGTTACTATTGGCCTACACTTTCCAAAGATTCCCATGAATATACAAGAAGATGTAAAGTATGCCAAAGTACATTTGCAAAACAAAGAAAGCCAACATTCCCATTACAACCGGTCAATATTGAACAACCATTTGAGAAATAGGGATTAGATATAATTGGTGAGATTGTTCCTAAATCTTCCAAAAAAAATAGATATATTCTCATAGTTACAAATTACTTTACCAAATGTATGGAAGAAATTCCACTAAAAGTAGCTAATGTAGAAAATATCATTGATTTCATTGACTAGAATATCATAACCAGGTTTAGCTTACCCACTGCTTTGATGTTTGATAATGCATCTTATTTCTCTGGAACTGCTATGATATATTTTTCAATTAGAAGATGTTTTAAACTAAAATATTCTGCAAATTATTGTCCACAAGGAAATGGTTTGGAAGAATCTATAAACAAAAATTTGATTAGAATAATCAAAAGAACTGTTGATCCGAATCAAAGAAATTGGCATAAGTCATTAATTTTTTCTCTTTGGGCAGATCAAATAACTCAAAAAGCTTCTATTGGTACTTCTCGATTCAATCTTGTTTATGGAAAAGAAGTTGTACTTCCCACAAACATATTTATTCCCTCTATTTCCTTAGTTCAATTCATTGATGAAACTCCTACTTCTTCTTTACAACTTAGACAAGGTCAAATTCTTAAGTTAGAAGAAGAAAGAGAAAAATCCAAACAAACTCACCCTCATCATCAAAAGGTAATAAAATCCTCGTTTGATTTAACTTCCATCACTCCAAAGAATTTTCAAATTCGTGATTTGGTGTTGAAATGGGACAAAGCGCATGAGGAAAAAGGTAAATACACGAAGTTTCAAAAACTCTGGCTAGGTCCATTTCAAATAATTGAAGAAATAGGCCCATCAACATTTTTATTGCAAGATCTATCAGGCAAAAAGGATTCTTTTCTTGTTAATGGGCAGATTTAAAAAAAAAAAAAGGTAACCCCTTTTATCCTTGTATTTTTGGAAATATTGTCATTGATGACAAAGGAATTGGCAAAGAAGGAGCATGTGAAACAGTAACTAGGCAGTAGCAGAGAAGAACAGAGGAAGAGTGCATTTACAGAAAGCAGTATTAGTCAAGGAGCAGGGACAAGCAATGAATTGAAGAAGAGTTGTCCAGAGACAGTGTAGGAAGAAAAAGGCCATCAAACAGAAAAAGGTTCTAAATTCTTTGTGAATTATATGTATATTCTTGATAGAATTCAGTAGGAAGGATAGCTGAGTCCCTGCGGAAAATTATGAATCATTGTGAAAGCATGGTCCGAAAACATCATAAGCTCTATGGAAGGAGTAGATTCGTGAATCTGTATAAGGTAATTTTGAGGAGTATTGATTGGACAAATCATTATCGATTACACAAATTATTGTTCATTGATACTGGTATCTCTCTCCATGTAATGCATTGCCGAACATTTGATTGCTAAGGTCATGAAATAGTGAGCAATGGGGAATGTATAACCTGATGAAGCAATGCGTTATAGTATGCAGAGGAGTATTACTATGAAACTCCCTACTGAATGATTGAACCAAATTCTATTGAAATAAACCTGAGTTGTGAACCTGAGTTAAGGGACCAAAAGGAATAGCGTAACCTATCTTAACAGTGGGTTGGTCACTGTTCCAAAACCATAAGCAGATTTGCAAGGCCAGATTGCCCATATCGCACCACCTTTCGGTGATAAGCGGTATCTCCTGGTAGGGGAGTGATTCCATAGGGTATGCGACACGTGGCGAGGTGGACCCATGGAAAATCGCTTGTCACTGCGCGTCATCACGCGTTATTGTTTGACCCAGAATGCCTAGCGATATTGTTTAGCACCGTCGATCTGGAGGGAAGCCATTGGACAATGGATGTATGAGGAAGATGCGTGAAGGTTAAACAAAGTACGGCGGCCATCGCACGTTATTGTTCGCGCATCTTCGCCGAGCGATATCTGTCCGATCAAATGAGGCAGCGCGACGCAATAACAATCGTCGATTGAAGACGACCATTAATGTTGAGGCCCATACCCGCGGACACAACTAGCGCACTGAATATCGAGATGAATGGTAGAGATTGAGTGTGGGGGCACAACTAGTGCACCGGATATCGAGACAAGTACCTCCGTAGTTGACCGAGTTGACTGTGGGGAAAACAAGTGCGGGAGCACCAGCCAAAAATTTTCATCTGTACCTTGAGAGCCCCCGCAGTGACGCAAGACGCTGAGTTGGTCACAACTGTCTTCCATGTCGAATGGAGATGACCGATTGGGGCCCATACGCATGTATTGAGGTTTGCAGGTTTAACCAAGGTTGTTTAAATTAAATATAAATTATGATGAAAAGCGATTGGGCCATCATTTTGTATGTTTTTCCAAAGTTGGTGGAACGAATAAACCTAGGGGTCGACATATGAAGGTCATTACTAAAGGAATTTGATTATGAGAATTTGTTTGGGGTTTGGGTAGACCTTGCTGGATTATATAATTGATCCCGTCCAGGAATACCATTAGTGGTTTGGTGGTTTTGACTCATGGTTTTAATAAAGGAAAAAAATATATAAGGAGAGGAGAATTATAGTACAAAGTGTGCGTGTAGATTGAGGGGTGGTTAATGAATAAATATTTTTAAGAGATATCTGCATGATCGAACTCTGTCTCTGATGAATCTAAATCTATGATGCACTTATGGATATGATTTCTAGATCTAGAAATGATGAATCTCTAGGAAGATCTGAAAATGAAGTCATGAAGATCTAATGCAAATATGATGAAGAAATTAAGAGAAAGCTGGTAGATCTGAGGGTTGAAGCCTTTAGTGCGAAAGTAAAAGCTTTCTACAAACTAGTGTTAAAATTAGGGGGTTGGAGCTCCCTTCCAGTAGTGACTGGAGAATGAGAGAAGGTTGTAGCCTTCTCCAGGTGGGTGCCTGCGTGCTGGTATAAGTCTGCGCCAGCACTAAAATTGTAAGAAGTTTTCTTTATAATAAATATTGAAGATAGAGACGACAGCAGCGGTGGTTTTATCCCAAATTGGGTTTCCACCTTAAATACTGGTGTTCATGTGTGTTGCTTATGTGTGATGGTTCATTCTGTTATTATTGTACATTCTTACGGCCTACTAATCTTCTGATGAATGAATGATGCAATCATTTATGTAAAGAATTAAATGCATAAAAATATTTTTGATAAAAAATTTTCAGTCAGCTCTAAATACTTATTCACCCCCCCTCTCAGTATTTTTCCCAACAATTGGTTTCAGAGCAGGTCCTTCTGAAAAAGATTAGCCGCTAGAAGGAAGATCAATCAAGATGAGCAATCAAGATGGAACAACATCTATCAGGCCCTCGCTCTTCAATGGAAACAATTTAATCTTCTGGAAAACAAGGATGAGATCCTATCTTCAGTCTCTGGGAGCAAATGTATGGGCTATTGTTGAAGGAGGATATCAATATCCAGTCGCAGTACCAACAGATCCAATGGAAAGAAAGAATTACGAAACAAATGCAAAAGCAGTCAATGCTCTATTAGGAAGTCTAACTGAATGAGAATTTGTCAAAGTCATGCAGCTGAATACAGCAAAGGCCATATGGAACAAAATCATTCTAAGTTATGAAGGTGATGCAAAGGTAAAAAGTGCTAAACTCCAAACTCTCATAATTCAATATGAGAATCTAAAAATGCATAATGAGGAGAGCATTGCCAATTTATTTTTGCGTCTTGATGATATTGTAAATCGTATGAGAAATCTGGGAGAAACAATAACCGAATATACTTTGGTTGAGAAAGTTTTAAGATCACTAATGACAAAATTTGATTCAAAAGTTGCTGCTCTTGAAGAAAAACAGGATCTTCAAAATCTTACTGTGGTGCAACTTCATGGCATACTAACTGCATATGAAATGAGAAGAGGAGGACCATCTGAAGTCAAAGAAGCCGTCTTTAGAGCTTCTACAAAAGGGAAAGAAGTATAAGAAACAGAAGGATCATGGTATATCTCAGAAGAAGATGAGGTAAATTTTGTAAAGAAACTCAAACTTGGTAAAGGACGGTTTAGAGGTAAGCTTCCTTTAAAATGTTTTTCTTGTGGAAGAGTTGGTCATTATGCTACTAAGTGTCCTCACAAAGAAACACATGAAAAAGGAAAGGAAGTAGCAAGAAGGAATAAAAACCGGTTTAGCACTAGAAAAAGTTACTATACTCATGAAGATAGTGATGGGTTATCTGACAGTGAGGAAGAATGTGAACAAGATCTTAGAATTCTCATTGCATTTGAAAAAGAATCTAGAGAAGGAAAAGATACTTTTATGGATGATTTAGAGGAAAATGATTTTCTTGATGAATTCAATCAACTCAAAATATGCTTAGAAGAAAGTAAAATATGCTTAGAAGAAAGTAAAATATCCATAGAAACTCTAAAAAATCAGCTTGAAGAAAAAGAGAAACACAATGAGAAATTAGAATGTGAAATAGTAAGTCTAAGAAAAGAAATTGAGAAAGTGAAGAATTTGAAACTTAGATTTGCTAAAGGATCTGAAAACTTAGATGAGATTATCAAGGTACAATGTTCTCCTTTTATAAATACAGGTCTTGGATATATCAGAGAATCTTCTCAGACTTCAGCACCAAACTATCTAAAAGCAGCTACAGCCAGTATACAAAATTCTGCCACTCAGCAAGGGAATAAAGAATTTTCACAGGTAAAGCATGACCAGCTCAATTCAAAGAACACTAACAAGAATACCTTTCAAAGAAACACCAACCAATAGGTAAATTCAAGTAGAAGATTTCATGATTGCATAAAATTCTTCTTCAATGGACAATGTTTCTCATGTCACAATTTTGGTCATAAAGCTCTTCAATGTGTTGCATACAAAACCATTATGACAAGAGAAGCAAGAAAGAAAAGGAGGGATATTGGAACAAAGAAGAATACCTATAAAAAATTTTCTCCTCTTCAAAATGAAGTTGAATGTGTTTATTGCAATAACTTTGGCCATGAATAATTTGAATGCAGGAGCAAAATCCAGCCAAAAGAGCAATTTCCTTCAAGCTCCAAAGTGTGGAAAAAGAAGGAATTACAGGTTGAAAATTGTGGCTTAGCTTTATTTACACAAGGTGAAGAAAATCAATGCTACATTGACGGTGGATGCTCTAAACACATGATAGGTGATAAAAACAAACTTCTTGCATATAGTGCTCTAAAAAAAGAGAAGAATGTTACATTTGGAAATGATACTCCTGCTGTTATTAAGGGAAAAGGGTCTATTTTTCTAAAAGAAAAGGTGAAAGCTAATAATGTCATGTATGTAGATGGATTAAAGCATAACCTGTTAAGTGTAAGTCAAATGTGTGATCAAGGAACTGAAGTTGTCTTTAGTTCAAAAGAATGTGTGGTACGAGATCTTGATACAGGTAAAACAATTATAAAAGGAAACAAAACTCCAAGCAATCTGTATGTATTGAAGAACTATAAATAACAATGTTACTTGAGTAAATCTTCAGAAAATTGGATATGGCATAGAAGGTTGGGGCATCTGAGATTCTCTCAAGTCAACAAATCAAGCAGAATTTAAGCTGTTCGTGATCTTCCCAGTATTACTCTACCTGAAAGTATAATATGCAAATATTGCCAATTCGGTAAGCAGACCAGAGTGCAATTTAATGCCAAGGAAGGATCATCAAGTAAGCCTCTTGAACTCATTCATACTGACATATGTGGACCTGTGAAGAAAAAGTCACCACGTGGTGAAAAATACTATATCTTATTTATTTATGATTTCTCTAGAATGTGTTGGATTGGGTTGCTTAAACACAAAGATGAAGCATTTGAGAAATTTCAGATCTTCAAAGCACTAGTTGAAAATGAATTAGATCTAAAAATAAAGTGTCTTAGATCTGATCGAGGAGGAGAATATACATCAGATGAATTCCTTGAATTTTGTGAACAACATGGTATAAAAAGACAGTTTTCGGTAGTAGGTACTCCACAACAAAATGGAGTAGCAGAAAGAAAGAATAGAACAGTTAAAAAAATGGCTAGAGCTATGTTTGATGATTCCGGAACACTTGACACATTTTGGGGAGAAGCAGCACATACAACGGTAAATATTATTAACAAGGCACATGTTCGTGTAAATAGTGATAAAACTCCATATGAACTATGGTATGGTAATCCTCCCACTGTGAAGCATTTTAGAGTTTTTGGAAGAAAATGCTTTATCAAAAATAATGATGAAAAACATGGCAAGTTTGAACCCAGAGCAGATGAAGGAATATTTCTTGGTTACTCCTCTAGGAGTAGGTACAATAAAAGACTTTAGAAGACTGTTGAATGTATTGATGTTGTTATTGATGAGTCTCCTGCAGCTCCAAAAGAATAAAAACAAACAACAAATGAAGATGATGATGACATATATCCTTCTACATCTAATAGGAATGATATAGACAATGAACCCAATGAAGAACCCGAAGATGATTTATCTGAAAAATCTCCATCCAGATATGTTCAAAAGAATCATCCAGAATCTCAAATTTTGGGAGAAAAGGGATCAGGTGTACAAACAAGAAGGACTCTTGTGGGATCTTCTAGCTATCTGGCATTTCTATCCTCTATTGAACCACAAAATGTCAATCAAGACAACAAATATGAATGTTGGATTCAAGCCATGAATGAAGAGCTTGATCAAATTGAAAAGAATCACACTTGGGAATTAGTACCAAGACCTCATGACAAAAATGTTATTGGAACTAAATGGATATTCAAAAACAAATTAAATGAGAATGGGGATGTTATAAGAAATAAAGCTAGACTTGTTTGCAAGGGGTATGCTCAACAAGAAGGTATAGACTTTGAAGAAACTTTTTCTCCTGTAGCCAGACTTGAAGCCATAAGAATTTTTCTTGCTTTTTCAAGCTTCCAACAAATCAAAGTTTATCAAATGGATGTTAAATCTTCTTTTCTCAATGGTGATCTAGAAGAAGAAGTTTATATAGAACAACCAGAAGAATTCATTTTGGGAAATGATGAAAAACTTGTTTGTAGACTTAAAAAGGCTCTATATGGTCTCAAACAAGCTCCAAGGGCATGGTATTATCATCTTGACAGATATCTTCATCAACAAGGATTTTCAAAGGGGTCTGCTGATAGCAACTTATACACAAAAACTGAAAATGATAAACTATTGATTGTGGTTGTATATGTTGATGATATCATTTTTGGAAGTAATGAAGAGTTTATGAGTCAGAAATTTGCTTCTGATATACAGCAAGAATTTGAAATGTCTTTACTTGGGGAACTAACATTCTTTCTTGGCTTGCAAGTGCAACAAGCAACAGATGGCATATTCTTATCACACAAAAAATATCTTAAGAAAATTCTGAAGAAGTATGGCATGGAAGAGTGCAAACCTGTAAGTACACCAATGGTAACCGGATGTAATATTAGTTCTCATGATGATTCTCCCATAGTGAATCAACCAGAATACAGATCTATGATAGGAAGTCTACTTTATCTCATTGGGACTAGACCAGACATTATGCATGCGGTTGGAATTGTTGGACGATTCCAAGCTAATCCAAAAGAGTCTCACCTTCAGGCTGTCAAAAGAATATTCAAATATCTACAAGGAACTCAAGACTTTGGACTATGGTATCCAAAGAATGCTGATCTCACTCTTCATGCTTACACTGATGCAGATTGGGCTGGAAATGTTGATGATCAGAAAAACACTAGTGGTGGTGCATTCTACATGGGGCCCCGGTTAGTATCTTGGTTTAGCAAGAAGCAAAGCTCTATTGCCTTATCTACAACAGAAGTAGAATATGTGGCTGCCGCATCATGTTGCACTCAACTTCTTTGGATGATGCAAACCTTACAAGACATTCAAATCAAATGTTCACTTCCTATTTCCATTATGTGTGATAATACAATTGCCATCAGTATCTCAAAGAATCCTGTTATGCATTCCAAGACCAAGCACATTCCCATCAAGTATCACTTCTTACGTGAACAAGTGCTTGAACAAAAGGTGAAGTTGGAGTATGTTCCCTCCTAAGAACAAGTTGCTGATATATTTACCAAACCTTTACCTAGGGAAGCATTCGAATATCTCAGACAGAAGCTGGGAGTAGTCTCTGCCATGCAGAAGATCATATCTACTTAAATTTAGAAGATTAAATTGGATATGCTCCTGTTGAAAGTGTTCAGGATGCACAGGCTAAGGGGGAGCATTGGTCATGTGGAAAGGATGCATTATTGGCACTCTAATTATTTGTTGTAGTCTGATCTCATGCTTGAGATTTTTTTTATCTTGGTTGTATAAGTCTTGAAAATGCAGCATGATCTCAGGGGGAGCATGGTTCTATCAGTACAAAGGATATTGATCAACCCTTTGCCATTGATGTCAAAGGGGGAGGAAAAACAAATAGGGGTTTCTATAAGACAAACAGAGAAAGAGTATTGCCATCAATGCCAAAGGGGGAGATTGTTGGAAATATTTTCATTGATGGCAAAGGAATTGGAAAAGAAGGAGCATCTGAAACAGTAACTAGGCAGTAGCAGAGAAGAACAGAGGAAGGGTGCATTTACAGAAAGCAGTATCAGTCAAGGAGTAGGTACAAGCAATGAATTGAAGAAGAGTTGTCCAGAGACAGTGTAGGAAGAAAAAGGCCATCAAACAGAAAAAGGTTCTAAATTCTCTGTGAATTATATGTATATTCTTGATAGAATTCAGTAGGAAGGATAGTTGAGTCCCTGCAGACAATTATGAATCATTGTGAAAGCATGGTCCGAAAACATCATAAGCTCTGTGGAAGGAGTAGATTCGTGAATCTGTATAAGGTAATTTTGAGGAGTATTGATTGGACAAATCATTATCGATTACACAAATTATTGTTCACTGATATTGGTATCTCTCTCCATGTAATGCATTGCCAAACATTTGATTGCTAAGGTCATGAAACAGTGAGAAATGGGGAATGTATAACCTGATGAAGCAGTGTGTTATAGTATGCGGAGGAGTATTAATATGAAACTCCCTGTCGAATGATTGGACCAAACTCTATTGAAATAAACCCGATTTGTGAACCTCAGTTAAGGGACCAAAAGGAATAGCGTAACCCGACTTAACCATGGGTTGGTCACTGTTCCAAAACCACAAGCGGATTTGCAAGGCCGGATTGCCCATATCGCACCGCCTTTTGGTGATAAGCGGTATCTCCTGGTAGGGGAGAGATTCCATAGGGTATGCAACACGTGGCAAGGTGGACCCACGGAAAACCGCTTGTCACTGCGCGCCATCACACGTTATTGTTCGACCCAGGATTCCCAGCGATATTTTTGAGCACCGTCGATCTGGAGGGAAGCCATCGGACGATGGACGTATGAGGAAGATGCGTGAAGGTTAACCAAAATACGGCTGCCATCGCGCGTTATTTTTCGCGCATCTTCGCCAATCGATATCTGTCCGATCAAATGAGGCGGCGCGACGCGATAACAACCATCGATTGGAGACGGCCGTTAATTTTGGGGCCCATACCCACGAACACAACTAGCACACCGGATATCGAGATGAATGGAAGAGATTGAGTGCAGGGGCACAACTAGTGCACCAGATATCGAGAAAAGTAAAATTCGCTCTGGTTTTAGGAAACCAATTAACGGATTGAGGAAGAGAAAAATTAACAAAAAGGGTAAAGAAATTTCTCAGACGTTGTCCATTGAAGATACAGAGATGTCTCCATTATTTTTAGATACCGTCTGCAACAAAGATTACGGTAGTTCGACATGGGAGGCAATGTATAAGCTTTTTTAAAGTGAAGGACCAAGGGTGATAACCAAAGTTTCTTCGACAGGCACTGCATCTACCTCTAACACAACTCTTTTTGACGTTGCATGCTCATACATCCACAGGATAGCTATAAGGATAAATATTCTCCTGGAAACAGACATGGTTAAGTGGGTAATTGATCACTTAAATATTGAAGATAGAATGTTCAATAATTCGAAGGGAGAAACTATGGGTACTTTTAGGGCAGAAGATTTAACAACAATGTACCATCTACCACCCCTGCAACAGAAATATGACAAAGACCTTTTGTAGAATTTTAGAGGAGAACATCCAGATCTTATTAAAGTCATCCAAGAATGGAAGGAGAATCAAGGGAAGTTGAAGCAAGATAAGTTGGGTACATACCCAATTTCCCAAATTCCTAATCCTTACTGTTATGTTGCTGGTATTTTATGTAGATTATTTACCAAACCTGATAGCACTAGATTCACAAAAGCATGGGTTCCCCTAATTGACGCAATCATCAATTCATCAATTTTGAATTGGGTAGACATCATATCTAATAACCTAGCCAAACACATTACTGGATATAGGAATAAATGGAGTATTTCATTTAGAGAGATACCTCCCTTTTATATGTTTTCCTATGTCGTGGATGCTATCTGTTTTACTTCTAGTTTTCCTACCATGGGATGGAAATGGACTACCCAAGACCCTACCCCAATTCACATTCACCACAGAGAACTCTGGGATTCAGACTTCCACCTACACTTCTATAAAATCTGTTACAGATTCATATTGCTTATGCACCAGATGATTTTCAATAAAAGGGCCCTTAGGGTTTCTGAAGAAGCCAATGCAAACATTCTTCTTGTAGCTAGATGGTTTGCAAAGCAGAATTTTACATATATTAAAGTATTTGGGAGTTATGCTTCTCCCCATGTTTTACCCTATTACATTCCCGATAAGTTACTTGCAAAAGAAATAGCCTATCAGCTTGTTAATGTTGAAACGAAACCACTAAAATATGCTAAAAAGGCCATTTAGCCTAATTTCCCTATACAATGTGGCACTTTTTCACTATCTAACATCGACCATACTTACAAGGAATTTTCCAAAATTCATTTATTGAAATTGGCAGTAATGCCAAAAAGGTTATATGATCCAAATGATGTAATTAAAAATTACATCACAGAGCTTAAGTTAAAGCCTTTTGTAAAGGAAGAAGATGGATTTGATGATCAAGGATATCGCAGCCAGCTCAGCTCAAAGCAATGTTAGATATTTGTCAACTTCATGAACACATTCAGAAAGAAGGGCAGAACTCATAAATCAGAATTGTTAGATTAGTTTCCTAGATTATAGTTTAAGTTAGATTTATGAGGAAGGTTTTTTGAAACCTCCTCCATATTTTTGTAATAATCTATTTTAGTTTATAGTTATTTTAGTATTTAAACCCTTCTCATGCATTTAGAGAAGGGTCCAGAAATTTGTCAAAAACATTTGCAAAGAATGAACTATTGTAAGTTTGTGAGTGCTTTGATGAATTAATGGAACACATATGTTATATTTTAACAATTAAAGATGTTTAACTGATGTTGCACTATTTTACTCTTTAAATTGCTTGAAAGTGAGAAGGAGAAGATTCATTGCTGTCAGTTTACATGAGTATAACTTCATACATATGGTACTTCTATTCACTTGTATTAAGTCTCACATCATAGATTGGCAGTCATATTTTTATTGCATTATATATTTGAAACGTCATCATATATAAATATTACATGCACTTATGTTCTAATTTTTAGATATGGTTTCTTATTTAATATGTAATCACACTGATAAATGCGGTATTTCTTTCACAGTTCTTCTATGAAAACTAGTTTGTTAGAAGAATTAGTTTACATAATTTTCATCTCTTTCAGCTGTTAAATGATCTATATTACTAATGGTTGAAAGATATCGTTTTAGATCACATAAAGGAAAAACACCCCGGGTATATATTAGATTAATATTTTAGATAGATGCATATAGATTAAAATCATTATCCATTTGCATGCTATATTCACAACACCCTTAAAATCATCCTTATTGGGAAACTGGTCCCATTATCCCCAGTCGGAGCCACTACACCAAATAGAAAAGGAGCTGCTTTAAGGTCCAGACCAGGCGGTTTTCCCCCATGTTTTGGCAGTGGAATTCTGAGGCCTCAACACAACTACAAGTTTTTGCTTTCGGAGTATGCTTGTCCTTACAAGTTTTTTTGGATGCAGTGAATGTTGTTTCTAGGTGATATGTGTCATCCTCTTCTTCAATCCTCATTTCATATGTCGTAATTACTCCATGCAAGTCACCTTTGCTGAGATTTCCTAGATTCAAACTATATTACAAGACATATACCTTTGGGTTGAATCTTGCCATCAAGGTTCTAAGGATCTTTCGGACAACAATTTTTGTGTCGACAGGTTTTTCCAAACCTTCCAATGCATTTGATATTTCGTCAACATGCTAAAAGTATGCATCAATATTTTCATCATCCTTCATTTTGAGTTGCTCAAAATTTTCTTTGTAAATTTGAAGCTTTTCTTCTTTGACGTTTGATTCACCTGCATATATATTCTCAAGCTTGCCCCATACTTCTTTAGCAGTTTTGCAACTCAGTACCTCAAGATAGAAAGATTCGATAAGCCCACTGATAATGCAATCTTTAGCCTTTGCATCATATACCATTATTTTCTTACCTTATTCATCCTAGGTTGTTGTAAAGCCTTTTTCAACGATTTCACATACTTCGTATCCTTGCACCGGAAAATGAACTTGAATTCTTCCACTCCAAATTGTGTAGTTGTTTCCATTGAACAGAGGAAGTCTATTCTTAGTATACTCCATGATCTCCTTCCAGTTGTTAGACTACTATTAAAGGAACCAAGCTCTGATACCAATTGTTGGAAATACTGAGGGGGGTGGGGTGGACTAGTATTTCTTATCAATTAGCACTTTTAAATATTTTCAAAGAATTAGTAAATCTTGAATTATTATTTATGTTTATCCAATAACAACAGTAAACAATAGAACATAATAGGCACATGAATTTTAGGTGGAAAACCTCCTCCGGGTAAAAAACCACCAAACGATTTTCTAATAAATTCTTTAATCTTCAACCCCAATTGAAATGAAAGGTACAACTTCCTGAAATTCTAGAAAATCATTCTTCTCCAAATCCCACTAAAAGGATGCCCCAATGCCCTGGTTTCTTTAGTAGTCAACTGAATGGATGCCTCGACATCCTAGATTGACCTACCACCCTTAAGTGTTCATAGGCTCCAAGTTGTAGGTGACTTCATGCACCAAAATAGCACATATTTGCCACCCTATAATGATAAAAAATAAGACAAGAGTGTGGACTCCCATACCAGGGACAATGATCCATGATAAAATATGATTGAAAATGATTTTCTTGAACTAGACCAATCACCCAATCACACTATGACCTGCAACCCTACAATAGGAAGATTGAATATTTTACAATAATGACTCTTTTACAATTTTACAATTATGATTTTTACAATACTGACTTTTGACACGACATAATACTTGACTTGACACTGATTCTTTGAACACTAGCAGTTGTTGAGGTACTATTGTGCTTGCTTCAAGTAATGGTACTTTGGCGTTGCATTGTCCTTCTAGTATGTGTCTGAGTTGTCCTATTTTTTCCTCCTTCCTTCACATGTGTTAATGAACAAGAACCAAACCAATATGGAAACAAAATACTTACACTGTCTTGCAAACCATTGTTAGAGAAATATTCAAATTTCAAATGTAAATACATTCAACATTTATGAAAAAAACCCAATCAAACATACATAAAAAATGCTTACATTGTCTTGTAAAAACACATGTCAGAAACGATATTCAAATTAAAATTCAAACATTAATCATACAGACCTTGTTGTAGCAGACTTACACTTGACTGTTGATGTTTTGTCCTTACTGCAGTGATCCTTGAATGCATTTTTTTTTCTTGCCTTCTAGAAGCTCGATATTGAATCTGCTGTATCTATGTAATTTTATATCTCCAAGGTCTAAAATTACATCCTTGGTTGCCCTCTAAGTCCTCTTTCCATCCCCATAGGTCTAATCAATATTGTATTATTCATGAAATAGTTATGCCCAATCTCCTATGACGACCTGATTATAGACTAGTTCAGTAGATAGAACTTGTATGAAGTTCCACGTGTCATTGTTTCAACCTTTGGTCCTGAAAACGATATCCAAAAAACTATAGTCCATCCTATTTCTGTCACTTTTTATGAAATTTGAATCCAATGTTGAGAGAGAAATTTATGACGATTTTCCCAAGGTCTCCTGTTTGACATGAAATTCGAGAACCTGCAAAAACCCTAACTTCCTCAAATAATATTTCCAAAAATATAGCGAATAAATATTTGAAATTCAGTCATGCGCTTCATCAGGATTTCGGCTCAAATGGGTGTTTTTTTCAACATCTGAAGCTTAACAGAAAAAACATTATAGAGATAATTCCACGATGACCTTTTTTAAGTAGAAAAATATTTTCATAAGGAGGATATGAGGGTCACAATTTATATAAATTCTTAGGTTGAGAGGGCCTTCAACAAGTGGATGTTGGAGGGATTTTATGAGTTTAAAAATTTATCAATTATTTAAGATTAAATGCCCACAACCAATGATTAGTGTCATGCTACAACCCCATGGGGTTTTACCCCACTGACTGGGGTTACTAACTTCAAACACGAATATATCTCAAACCGTGAAGAATTACGTGGCATGCCATATATCAACAGAAACATCTTGACAAGTAGAAACCATCCAAAATATCCTTGACTAGGAATAGAGTGAGTTGTCAAGTCAAAATTCCCATGCAATATCGGGGTAGTACTTGGTGCTACTTGGGTTGACATCAATGACAACCACTGATCAACAAAAATAAACAAGGCATCACGTCAAAATGAAGGTGAACTCATTCAATGTGCCAATATAGCGAGTGCTAGAGTTTCAAGAAAAAATTAAGTTATATGTAAAAATTGGTTTCCTTACTAGAAAGGCGATATAAATATCCATTCAAAGCAACTGGGTCAATATGTATTCAATGCATTTGGATTGGGTAGGTAATGCCCATTACTTCAAAATCTGTATCAACCCCACAATCAGTAAAGGAAAAAAGTCATTCCATTGAAATGAAGGCGATTCAACAAGCATTGTTTGCATAAAAAACTTAGTGGAAAAGGCCAATTTTTATTATTGCGGATATAGTATAAATTAATATGAGAAGATCAAAGAAATTTAAATTTCTTGAGCTTGTGTTGTGCCCTTCCTCTATGGGTTACCAATTTATTCGACATTATAATAATATTTTTACCAGGATTTAAAATAATCCAAAATCACTTCATTGCTTAACCACATCTAAAAACTTACCAGAATAATTTTATTGATGTGAAATAACCCTATGGTTCAGCCTTTGCACTTATAGTTTGGATTATCTACTTCCGAATCTGTTTTTCTCATCAGAAAAAAAACAACAATATGTCACATTTCCAGAAAATACATAACCACAGTGTGTGTGAAATAAGGAAACACCAAAATAGGAAAAATAAACAGTTAAAGAAAAAGGAATATAGTAGCTGGAGCAACCATTGCAATCCACTTACGTATCTATTACAATGTGCAAAAAATAAATTTGCATTACAATGTTTTAAGAAAAAAGATAAAACATAAGATTCGGTGACATACAATTATAATTCATTGATTTACCTTGCATATCTTTTAGCAATCCAAAGAGTCAGGGTTCAATGCATTTGAACATGCACCATACTTTAGTGATCCATGAGATATCCTATGTAACCAGTGAAATATAATAAACATTCACCCATTAGAAATGAAACCACCTAACCATGAAATCACGAGGGAAGGAATTAGCAACGGATAGGCAACCACCTAGGTAATGGAGCGAGGGAATTCTTAACGTAGAGGCAACCACCTAGTTAATGAAGTGGCCAAGGGAATTTGTAACACATAGGAAGGATTTGGAGTAATGGAGTGTTAATAAACTTGGAAAATGGTTGAATGGCATACGTTTGAGAATATGAATAGTTTTATTTTTTTGAAATTCATTTTTTACTAATTATGATACTTGGTTAGAAATAACATGAACAGTAAAAATTTAATCATGTTTTGTAAAAATAAATATTTGAAGTATAGTTTAAACATGTGATTTAGATATGCAATAAAGTTATACGTTTCAATTTCATTCATTGATGGAGTGGCGATGACAAGAATATACTGGCATCTTTCAATTTAAGCCATCCGATCAAAAATATTATTTAAGAAAATGATTAAAGTGGCCAATTCCAATTGGGGGGGGGGGGGGGGGGGGGGGGGGGGGGCGCCTATCAACATAATTATGTTGGTTATTTATGCTTTATTGTTTATAATTTATAGCAATATTGTGGCGAGGACATGCTAGCTCATATGCATCTATGGTTTTTTCCACCCGAGTCACCAAATTTGTTTAACTTACATTGTTATTAGTTAATCGAAATCCATGTTTTTCAAACGTCATTCGTAGAGCCCCAACAATAATCGAATGCTATCATAGAGGGTCAATAAAAAAAATGAAGTTGTGATATTAGGCACGCCTTTTATAATGCACAATTAGCCCCTTTTTTATTTGCTTCATAATTGGTTTCAAGGGGTTGGAATTATTAGGTTTCCAAATTTTAGGATCTTTGGAGATGAATGTAAACATGTTGCGTTGGATATATAGAGTGTTGGCATTGTCATGGAATGGGTCTGATAGGGATTAGACTCTACAGTGAGCGGGTCAATATGGAAAACCACTTGATGCCTTCCTTTCTCTTCCCACAAGTTGTCATTGCACTAGATTTGACAAAAAATAGCGTGAGTGTTTTACTTGGCCCTGGCCCTTGCATGTGCAGAGTTTTTCTTGTATGGAGCTTTCATCATAGTGAAATCTATACACATCTGTAATGCTTGATATGCATAGGTGTCCATGCTGAAGGCCTCCAAATCTAAACATAGGTTTATTATTATTATTATTATTATTATTATCCAATTTTTAGGACACAACCAATCTAGATGCCAAATTTGTGTATGGGAACCCCTTTCTTGTGGGACAAGGGACCTGTTTAATTATTATTATTATTATTATTATCCAATTTTAAGGTCACAACCAAGCCACACACCAAATTGGTGTATGATACATCCTTATTTGTGGGACAAGGGAGCCACCTCACTGTTAAGTCTACAAAGGCACTCTACCCCTCTACGAAGGCATACATACTCTACCCCCTCTGGTTTTGAACCCGTGACCTCTTATGAGGAAACACATGCTCTTAACCCTTAGGCTTGTATTAATAAAGAAACTTACTTTTTTTGTAAGCTTGGCAGGACTACATATTCATCACATCCAATATATCACCGCAATTGGGGTGGGGAATTGAATTGGTGCCTTCACATAAAGGAGTGCCTTAACAGAGCACCCGATCACCTTCTATCTGAAATCATCTATTTAATAAATAATAATACTTTAATTTTATATCATTTCTTAATAAAAAATAATAATAACTTAATTTTATATTATTGTTGTGCAAAATTTCTTCAAACATAAATAAATGAAAACTCTTTGACCATGATAATAATGGAAAACACCCAATTGATTTTCCAGGCATGCAAGCATTACAAGAAATGACTGAATACATATCAAATTATTCAACTCAAATAACTTATATTCCACATTTTTATGTCAGTTAAGGTTTAAATATCACTCATAACGTGGAATCAACTAGGAGGGACTAGGATCTAATACTTACCCCAGATTTAGACTATAATAAGTACAAATATTTTCGGTGGATGATCCAAAATGGGTGGCTGACATGTTATGCTATGCAAGCACCTCCCACTTAGTTAAACACATTAAGATCTTGCTTATACTTGATAGTGCATAATTGAATACTTGAATCAGGTGTGTGTGTTTTAAACTGTTTTAATTCTTTAAGTGTGAGGAATTAAAAATTTGTTTTTGCTGATAAAAAATAATGTAAAGCAAGAATAATTTTTAGTAAACTAATCATCAACACATAGTAGAAAATTTAATAAAGGAGTTCACCTGAATGTCGTGGGCTACGTCCTCTTGAGCCCTTGTCAATTGACTTGGCTCTTTGGGATTATGATGGATAATTTCTTTTACAAGTAACTAATCAACTCCAATGGTTTTTTATGTTATACCAATGGGTTTATAATACCATAATACCCATATAATGGTTGTTATGTCTTTGGAAATGGACCTAGGCTCCCTTAAACTTAACCTCTTCTGTCGGTGCCCTTAAGCTTCCCTGAGCTTCTTTGTGGAAAAAAATCCCTTAGAAGTCCTTTTATTTATTTGAAAATTTTTATAATTTCTCCACCATATATCAATCATCCAAAATAGACTGTTCATTTTCTCTAAATGAGCTCTGGTTCCCCAATCTAGGCCTCCAACCCCTGCTGGCCCTCGGCTGACCGGAAATTCCCTGTGGCTTCTTCGGCTCTAGAAGTCTCCAATTAGCTCTGAAATCCATCCAATGGATTTATAATGTTAAAAATAGTTAGAATATACTATTCACTTGTTGAAAAAGGCCTCTGGTTGTTCTGGTTATGCCCCCAACACCTGGTGGCACCCTCTGGCTCTAGTCTCATTGAAAACTTCCCTGAAGCATATCGGCCTTCAAAAGTCACCAAATTCTTTTGAAAATCATTCCATTGGATTAAGAAGGTTAAAAATAAAAGAATAGACTATTGGTTTTTTGAGAATTCCCTCTGGCTGCCCTGGCTAGGCCTTATTCTCCTGTTGGCCCCTGGTGGCCCTGGTGGCCCTTGGAATTTCTTTGAAGAAAAATCATGCTCAGAAGTTCTCTGATGGCTCTGAAACCATCAAAAATAGCTATGGAATGTCAAATAAAGTAAAAATTTACTATTCACACTCCTATAATGATCGAAAAATGAGTCTCGAACACATTTTTCCAATAACACCTAGAAACACTATACTAATTGTGGAGGACTCCAGTTAACTGGAGTTAAAAATTGTGATTCCGCCTAAATTTGGGTGCTGGCTAAATGTCTACTAGTCTTAACCCTAATGATAAATGTTGTGGTTGGGCAAGTGGACACATGTCAACCCCCAAAACCTGTGGTTAATTCACAGTGGAGTGGAACTCAACTTTTAACTGCGGGTTACAATGGTGGAAACTCTGGTTTGAAGTCGTGTGGTCAGCGTAACCATCAGAGGTGCATTAAAACTTTGGAACGTGGCCATGTGAACACGATAATAGAAATTATGCGGTTGAAAACTATCGGCATTAATGTTTTATGCCGTGGTTTATTGTATTTCCATGTGAATAGTCCACACGACCGCTGGCGGGTTGGGACTGTTGGTGGTCCCAACCCCCAAACTCCAATGCACTACACCATAAGTGTTACCCACAACACTATACAGTTAAGTAATAACTCGTAGTGTGGTTGGTAATACATGCACGTTCTAGGCAAGAGGTCTCGAGATTGAGCCCCAGGGACCCAACCAAAATTTTATAATGCAGTTGCAGGGACATGTGGCGCCCTAGGGCTGGCCACATGTCACCCTATTATTGGCTCTCCCAACCTATTCATGAAATAAACAGATGACACTTGTCATCCAGTGAGTGGTCCAGAAGGAATATTCTGGGAATATTTCCTAGAATATTCTTTTTGCTGACTGTACCTTTGCCCAGTCAACCTTGGTCAAATGTCAACATTTGCAATTTACTGGTCTTTTCAAAAAGCAATAAATTCATACGATGTCGGTTTTTTGAACTGTTTGTGGTGATGGAATCAAGAATATGAGATCTATCCGGTCGCTCAGGTTTGGCACACTTTCGAACACTTTGAAATTTGAGCTATCACTTAGGTCCTGATCCAAATCTGATCACTCCTCCCCATTGGGAATCTTTTAGACGACAAAAGACTTGATTATCTATTTAGTAGATGAGAGTACATCTCCCTCACCTTTCCAATGTCCATCCACTTTTCCTTGCTCAGCTTAGTGCCTTTGAGCCCCAACTCAAAGGTAGTCAACACTTCCCCTCTTTGATACTCTTGTCCTTCTGTCAATAATTGTATCCTCTTTGAGCTCATCCAGAAATTCTGGCGAGAAATATTCAATAGAAGGTAGTAAAACATCACTTAATTGATCATCGATCAAAGGAAGCTCATACAAACGTAAGTTTTCAACATAAATACATGCATACATGACTGAAATTTGCATATGTACAAATGAATGTATGTCTTACTAGGTCAAGAAGTCAAACCACTTCTCACCAAGCCACTTCCATGGAGGATTTTCCTACTAAAAATATTCTTCTTGTGAATCATCTGGACTCACAAATATGATGAAATATTTGGTTCCATTTTCGCCAGTCTTTTTATCCTCTTGCTTCAAATGCTTGAGATGATTAGTTGGATGTAGTTTCCAACATTGGGCAATGAAATATCCCTTCTTCTAGAAATCTGTGCAAGTCTTTTGCATCTTTTGTTCAAGTTGCCTTCACTTCAACTGTTTCTTGTATGCCTTCATCCTCTTCCAACATTTTGAAACTCCACGGTTACACAAACCACAATAGGAACATCAACTCTTTCTTCCATTCATGCATGCAAATTTTTCATGCTTAACATAAACATAATCAACTTGACTATGGGAAGTTATACCTTGAATGTTTCTTTGAATGTCCATCCCTTTTACCTTCTTGAGGAGATGAACTTGAAGAGGTTCCGGCTCTCTTTAAATACCAACATCAGTGTTCTTGTCATGATAGCTTTCAGAACTCTCTTCCTTGCCATAAGCTGCATGTCTACAGACATCCTGTTGCAACATAGACTTCAAAAAATCAGTCAACTTGAAAACAAACTTGACATGTTTGTGGGTTTGAACTTGCAAGAAAATTTCTTCTTGGAGTTGTCTCAAATGCCTTCATGACTTTAGAGTTTTCTCCATAAGATTGAACGTATCCTAGATAAAAATTCCTAGGCCTTTCCTCAACCAAAATAGGCTCAATCATGCCTTGTCCATGTTTTCCTAGCACCTTGCCTTAATAGCCCATTTTTAACATAAATTTGGACCCTATACCTCTAGTGTGTTTTTCAAATGAACCTACACATCTATCTGAAGAGGAAATTGAAGAAAAATTTGAATGATTTACCTCTCCTTCAAGCATGTGCTTAGTTAAGGCCTCTTTGGCATGATGGAGCTACATCTCCATATCATGCATTCTTTGAATAAGTCCTTATTTCTCTTGCTTCATAGCAACCAATTTCTCATGAAGTCTAGTTCTTTCCTTTCCATCTTCATATAGAATTTGCACCATCGCTTCATCTTTTCATCAAATACTCTTGTAAAATAGGAGGATTTAGAAACCTCACTTGATGAAGTTTTCATCCTTATGTAAATGAATTAAATAACTTCAAAAATAATTCAAAAATCTTCAAAAGCAATTGATAAAGTTTCTAAACAATATGGCTCTAGATTCAAGCTCTTTTCTGCAGCTCTTATCTCTTCTTCAAGCAACCTCTTTTGCAAACAATCCCTCTTGTGCTTCAATGGTTTCCTTGAGGTCCTTTGGGTAAGAAGAATGCTTTCAGCCTTATTACTTATTTTCCTCTTCTGGACTTAACTAGCAGTAGCTCCCCTTCACCTATAGCAAATTCAAACTTTTAAGCATCAGTCAATTTGCAAATAGTTAAATTCTTTGCATTGTTAAACACCTTTCAAGTCAAACAAGAAACTTAGTGCTTTTTCAAGCAGGAAACCTAGTGCTCTGATACCACCTGATCTGAAATGGGTGGTTCAATTTTTATGTTATCCAAGAAAATCCCACTCAGTTAAAAAAATTAAGATCTTTCTTATACTTGATAGTGTGGAATTGAATACTTGAATCAGGTGTATGTGTTTTAAACTGTTTTAATGCTTTAAGTGTGAGTAATTAAAAAAATGTTTTTGATGAAAAAAAGCATGTACAGAAAGCATAATTTGTAGCAAACTAATTATCAACACATAACAAAAAATTTAATAAAGGAGTTCACCCAAATGTCATGGGCTACATCTCCTTGATCCATTTTCAATTGGCTTGGCTCTTTGGGATTATGAGGGATAATTTCTTTTACAAGTAACTACTCATCTCCAATGGTTTTTTATGTTGTAACAATGGGTTTAGAATACCATCATACCCCTGGAATGGTTGTTATCTATCTGGAAATAGACCTAGGCTCCCTTAGACTTGACCTCTTCTGTCGGTGTCCTTAAGCCTCCTTGAGCTTTTCTGTGGCACAAACTCCCTTAGAAGTCATTTTCTGTCACTGAAACATTTTCTACTGTCTCCAGTGTTATCACTTCATAATTTCTCAAGGATAAAGAAAGAAATCACCGAGGTAAGCACAAACCTACTTTTGAGATTAGGATCTAGCCTTCCTAATGCTCAGAGAAGGCTCTCTCTTAATGATTTAACTTTGTTGTTTTAATTTATTTTAGGCTAGTTATGTATGCTTGATCCGGTTTGATTTTGATTTTTTGGTGGAATTACTGACTTAGATGGATAGTTGTCTGTCTATTTTCGATTGGGTTATGGAATCAATATATCAAGAAAACGGCACAGAAACAAATTCTAAAGGAGTGTTACAAGGCAAGGTAGTTGAGAAAAATCAGATTTTAAAGGCTGAGTGGTGAAGTGATTTTCAATCGGGATCAAGGAGTAGTTAAGGATTCCTTAAACCAGATAATGAAATAAAATGAAGGAGGTCAATTGGGATGCGAGAGAAATTAACGGTTCTCAGATCTGGATATTAGAAGAAAACATTAAAATGAATAACAGTTCAGAACAGAGTCTACTTAAATAAGTTCTACAGTAAAATTCTTGTTATAACATTCAAATTTGGAAAACATGCAAGTTTATGGAATACTTAAGAAAATAAGAAGAACAATTGAAATATACTTCACTGAAGTAGCTCAATACCGGAATCCTGTATAGAAATGCCTTTATTACTTTTCTTGTCTGTCAACTCAGAAAAAGGTACAATAGACCCTTTGGTAGTACATCAATTCAACTATATAAATGTTTAGGAATCCACACCTAATACTTCGAATTGATGAAATATTTATACAAAAAGTAATACTAAATATCCTATCAACTGTTTAGGATTTATTCTAGGAAATTAAATATCTGGATGCAAAAAGGTAGTGACACCTTTCTAACTAAATGCAAGTTGTCCGTGTTTATTGGATTTGTTGTTTGTTTCTCTAATATTTTGTTGTCTTATCTCTGACGCTGGCTGGATTTCATGTTGATTGTCTTTCACGCTGCTTTGTCTTCTGATTTTTCTTTTAAATCTTGGTATTTTATCTGTCTTCATCTTTAAACTGTCTTTGCTTTTATCTTCTTGCTCTATTTACTCTTTAACCTGACTGCCTTTTACCTGCCTTTACTTTTACCTATCTGAGTAAATCACATCATCTGGAATCTTTATTTTCATCATCCTATTGTAAATTTCATCCTAATTTTATGTCTTTAGTAAAAGTGGATTTTACTAAAAGACATGTTTTACTTCATGTAAAAAATGTGTTCTGGATGGCGCTTTATATGAATCTGCTGCTGCTGGTGTAAAATTTTTCATCTCTATTAACCATTAATTTATCTGTTCCAATGGATTTTCTTTGCTGTATTACTGTATATAATTTTTTTCTAAGAAAGCATTTGAATTAATATCCTGTGAGTCTTGGAGGAAATGAGTTTTGGAACTAGTATCAAAACTATTTATCCAAGCTTCTATTCTGCTAACAACCTGCAAAATAAAACAATTGTTAATAAAAAACTAGTTTGTAGGGAACGAGAGAAATGGTTTCATTAAACTAGGAATTCTGTAGAAGGAGTCTAAACTCTCAAGATTTAATCTCTGGTCTACAATAGCTTCTTATTTTTTCTTTCGAAAATAATAGTAGTGGGAAAACGAATGAAACTGGTGGGATTTTACATTTGAGCACTTGGGTGATTCACGAGGAATGACGGTTTATTGCAATGGCACATATGTTATCACAGTGGCTGAGGGTTTTTATTGCACAATGGTCTAGTGGTTTGGTAGTTTTGTGAATAGTCTATTGCATGCACAAAGGATGGTTTAACAATTTTGTGTGAAAGGGTGCGATTTAATTTGGCACTGTTGCGTGGCAAATGGGCGGGGTTGCAAAACCGCCCATTTCGCAACCTCCCGTGGCGTTAATATTTGGACTATCGGGGGATGCGAAAGGGATGTAGGCCGCTGAATATGATAGCATAGATCTGACAGTTGTCGGCATTCGAAGCTTTCAACTTTGTGGTGTCGGAAACTAAATATGCAAAGGTGAATAGAAATGGATTTAAACTATATGTTATGTGAAAAAGGGTTAAAATGAATGGGACCCGGGAATTATATAAAATGGAGAATTAATATGTTAACTAGGAGTAATGTAATATGGGATAGGGATATATAATAAATGGGAGGGTTAATATGCTAAGGGGGTTTGGTAAATATATAAAGCAGGAAATTAAATGGAATAAACTATATGCATAATATGATAGCAGAGTTTTATAAACTATATGCATAATGTTAGAAATGCATTAGGAATAGGTTAAAATGATATAGGGGAGGGGTATTTACAGTGGGGCATAGATTTTAATTATTTAAAAACTATGTAAAAGTGGTTTTTACATGTTTTTAATGGAAAATAAAATTTAATAAGGGGGAAGGAATTTTAGTGATAGAAATGGGTTCTTAACTAGGGAAAAGGGTTTATAGGAAGGGAACGGGGTTTATAGGAAGGGGAAATAATTAGAATAAGGAGGAAAGGGATATTAGCAAAAGGGAAATGCATTTTTACATGGGAAAAGAGTTGGGATAATGGGAAATGTTTAGAAAGGCCTTAGTGACATGAGATAAACGAAAATGATTCTTTCCATAACCTGTGAAAGTATTCTACTTACCCTTTATTTACCCTAACATTTTATTTCATTTATTGGGTGCATTTGAGCTTGTTGACCCTTTATTTCCTTTTGACAAGAAAACTAAACTACTTCTAACCTTATAACTTCCAATGGCTCAGATTAAAATGATGAGCTCATTTTTATTCTCTACCTAACTACTGATCTACCAAGATTAAATGGTTTGGATAGATATTTATTCACTAACTATTATGACATGAAATTAAAATCATGAATGAATCATGATTAAACTGTATGATCATCATGAATTGTGGCATTTTGGACAAGCTGCACATAATTTTTTTATTTGCATAAGTAAGGTAACTAAAGTAGTGGCATTTGAATGTGCAACACTTTTAGGATATATTTTTGTTTCTTTTTGTGGGGTTCATATTTTATATCCTTTTTAATCTTATTTTCTTTTAGTCCTTTGATTTTTATTTTAGGACATACCCTCTTCTCATTTTTTAATATGGGAAAACATTTGCAGGAAGCAAAGGTAGGTACACTATTACAAGATTTAAAAATAGCCAATTCAAAATTATGATCCCTATTATTTATAGGACCCTAACAATGGCTTCACTTGGGGATGGAATTTTCTTGTGAGATGTCAAGAACATCATCGATTAGTGGCATGATGCATTGGGCCTATCCCAAGCCCGCACACTATTTGTCATATAATTTCTGTTACTGAAAATATCAAACTGAAATCACAACCTTTTCTGTAAACTGAAATCTGACACATGTTGAATTGAAATCTAATCTGAAATAAACTTGTTGCTGAAAAAAATCAAACTGAAACTCTACTACTTACTGTAATCAAATGTACAACTTCTTATTAGGTAAAATGAAATAGCCTATGCAACCATTCAATCATTATATACATTAATGTCTTTCACTGCATTTGCTTGTTTGTAATTAAAACTGAAGTTCTACAACCCAATAGAAACTTGTCAACAAATATGGCTTTGATAAGGAAATATTTAACTTCCTTTGTTGACTCTAGAAAGTGTTCAAAAGGATCTTCCAAGGAATATGTGATATTTTTTCACTGATCCAAGCAACTGTACATATGTTCTGGATGGCTTCCATGCCATGAAACTAGACTATTATTTCCTGCAAAATTAAGCCACGATTGTCCCGAGATATTCGAAGATTTTCATATAAGCTTTGTGATGATATTTCTGCTCATGGAGATGTATGTCTGATGAGACTTTTATCGTCTTTATTCCGAAGGTCATTGTTAGTTAATGGAGAAAATTTTTTATTGCATTCACCATCCAACACATCAACTATCGGATCATGAAAAACTTGGAAGGATTGCTACAACCTACTTCATATGGGTTTCAATGGGACTTCATAAATTTCTATAGGCTGCTCATCCTTTGCTTTATAAAAATTATAAAAAATTTCCTTTAAAAAATCAAATGCTTCAAAAAATAGTGGTATAGAATTTTCCTGTGTCATTTGATCAGGTATTTCAATGGAATTTGATAACTATAATTGTGAAACTAAAGAATCTTGATCAAGAGTTTCGTTATCTTCTATGTTGTCAATAATAATACCTAAAAACTACTGATTTTTTATTGCTTTATAGTTATCTCTGATGAAATGAAATGAAGCAAAACAAAGAGGAAAATATTCCTCACTTATTTTAATATTTTTTGCACTTTCTTCTTCACTCTCATAGCTGATTTGTATTGGATGATCACTGTATTTGAGTTGCTGAAACTGAATTTCTTCATCCCACAAACTAGTTACTATTTTTTCTGTAAAGTTAGCTTGATTTTGGAGAACATAATTATCATCATATTGATCATACTTAGGTAAATCATTAAAAGAAGTAATTTCATCAAACATACACATTAGATCAGTCGATTTCTCCTCCACATATTGATCTATAAATCCATTTTGTTGATCTATGGTAGTTGGGATTAGTAGGAAAGTGTTTATGGCCAACAACCTCTTCTTTTTCTACAATAAGTTGGTCATGGTGATCCTTTGTATCATTTCTTCTACTTTACTTACCAAAATGTCGAGTTTTACCTCTGAAGATGGCAGGTGCTTAGAAATGTTGTTCTTCTCTTCTTCTGCTTTCAAATTTTCTCTTGTAATTATCAGATTAACTTCTACATCTACTACAATGTTCTTCATTTGTCCAAGTGTTGTAGAATTTTTTTCTCTTAGCTGAAACTCTATTTCTGGATCAAAGGCCTTTGGATAATCTAAGAGATCTGAATAAGGAGGAGGTCTGATATTTTCTGGAATTGAATAATAAACTTGATTAAATATGATAGAAAATTGTTGTATTGTCTCATTTGGATGTCTTTTCAACTGATTATATTCTTCTATGATCATGAAAAGGTTGACTTTGATTATCCATCTATCAAGGAACAATTTGAAAAACTATTGGAAATTTGAGATGCTTTCAATAGGCAGGTTCTTAAACCAATTTTTTACTTTAGTTTGCAAAGAAAGAGAAAAAATCCTGATACTAACTTCATCTTCATCAATCTCAAATAGGTCCAGATAATTCTCTAAACCTTGAATATGTTTTTCAGCAGTGATGTTACCATTTTGTCCATAAAAAATGGGGAGATATTTGTAATAGTTATCAGGGAAATCATGGAGTACAGGAGGTAAGATGAGTGGCTTATATCTATTCGAAACTTTATAAGGTACAAGAATATGTATAGAAATTGTAAGATTAGTCTTGCTTACTTGAGGATTATCAATCGGAATATGATCATCATAAGTTTTAGAAGAAAGCTTCTCAAAGGGATAAGGAGAATTTTCATTTACAATTTTCAAAGGAAAGTAATTAAAGACTAGTCTATGATCTTTTCTAAAATACAATATACATTGAAAAAAATTTCTTATGAGAAAGAAAATTATGTCTTGGATTATAATCCAAGTTAGAAACCTGATTTTCCCATGATGTTCTTCCAGGTTCATTCCTCCAGTGGAGTCTTGGATTTGATTTTGAAATTGATTTGGAGTCGCCAGGTGGATGATTTTAACCTTTGTGTGTCTGATCATTGTCCACCATCATAGATCAAATCTAAACTATGATGTGTGTTTCGGAAAAAGTTTTTCCCCCCAGTGGAGTCGCCAATATGTTATCACTCTGTAATTTCTCAAGGCTAAAGAAAGCAATCACTGAGGTAACCATAAACCTAATTTTGAGATTAGGATCTAGCCTTCCTAATGCTCAGAGAGAGCTCTCTCTTAATGATTTAACTTTGTTGTTTTAATTGATTTTAGGCTAGTTACGTATGCTTGATTTGGTTTGATTTTTATTTGTTGGTGGAATTAATGACTTAGATGGATAGATGTCTATATATTCTCCATTGGGATATGGAGTCAATGTATCAAGAAAACAACACATAAACAAATTCTAAAGGAGTGTTACAGGGAAAGGTAGCTGAGCAAAATCAAATCTTAAAGGCTGAGTGGTGAAGTGATTTTCAACCGGGATCAAGGAGCAGTTAAGGATTCCTTAAACTGGATAATGAAATAAAATGAAGGAGGTCAATCGTGATGGGAGAGAAATTAAGGATTCTCAGATCCAGATATCAGAAGAAAACATTAAAATGAATAACAGTTCAGAACTGAGTGTACTTAAACAAGTTCTGCAATAAAATTCCTGTTATAACATTCAAATTTGGAAAACATGCAATTTATGAAATACTTAAGAAAATAACAAGAACAATTGAAATATACTTCACAGAAGTAGCTCAACATAGGAATCCTGTACAAAAATGACTTTGTTACCTGTCTTGTTTGTCAACTCAGAAAAAGGTACAATAGACCCTCTAGTAGTAGATCAATTCAACTATAGAAATTTTCATGAATACACACCTAATACTTCGAATTGATGAAGTATTTAGACAAAAAGTAATACTAAATATCCTATCAATTGTTTAGGATTTATTCTAGGAAATGAAATATTTGGATGCAAAAAGGTAGTGACACCTTTCTAACTAAATACAAGTTGTCCATGTTTATTGGATTTACTATTTGTTTCTATGATATCTTGTTTTCTTATCTCTCACGCTAGTTGGATTTCACGGTGATTGTCTTCCACAATGCTTTGCTATCTGATTTTTCTTTTAAATCTTGGTATTTTATCTGTCTTCATCTTTAAACTATCTTTTCTTTTATGTTCTTTCTCTATTTACACATTAACCTGGCTTATTTTTACCTGCTTTTACTCTTACCTATCTCAGTAAATCACATCATCTGGAATATTTATTTTCATCATCCTGTTGTAAATTTCATCCTGCTTTTATGCCTTTAGTAAAAGTGGATTTTACTAAAAGACATGTTTGACTTCATGTAAAAAATGTGTTATGGATGGTGCTTTATATGAATATGTTGTTGTTGGTGTAAAATTTTTTATCTCTGTTAACCATTACTGTATATGTTCCAATGGTTTTTATCTACTGTGTTACTGTATATAATTTTTTTCTAAGAAAGCATTTGAATTCATATCCTGTGATTCTTGGAGGAAACGGGTTTTGGAACTAGTATCAAAACTATTTATCCAAGCTTCTATTCTGCTAACAACTTGCAAAATAAAACAATCGTTAATAAAACACAGGTCTGCAGGGAAGCCGAGCAATGGTTTCATTGAACTGGGAAGTCCATGGAAGGAGTTTGAACTTTAGAGGTTTCAATTTTGGTCTACAATGGTTTAGTTTTTCTTTCGCAAATAACAGTAGTGGGAAAATGAATGAAATAGTTCGGATTTGACATTTGAGCACTTGGGTGATTCGCAAGGAATGATGGTTTATTGAAATGGAACAGGTATTATCACAGTGGCTTGGGGTTTTTATCGCACAGTGGACAGGTGGTTTGGCAGTTTTGTGAATGGTCTATCACATGTACAAAGGATGGTTTAGTGGTTTTGTGTGAAAGGGTGTGATTGAATTTGGGATTGTCGCGTGAAAAATGGGCGGGGGTGAAAAACCACACATTCGCAACCTCCCATGGCATTAATCTTTGGACTGTTGGGGGATGAGAAAGGGATGTAGGCTGCTAGATATGACAACAGAGATTTGACGGTTGTCGGCATTGGAAGCTTTGAACATGGTGGGGCCGAAAACTAAATATGTGAAGGTGAATAGAAATGGATTTAAACTATATGTTATGTGAAAAAGGGTTAAAATGATATGGGACCTGGGAATTATATAAAGTGGAGAATTAATATTTTAATGGGGAGTAATGTTATATGGGATAGGGATATATAATAAGCGAGAGGGTTAATATGCTAAGGGGGTTTGGTAAATATATAAAGCAGGAAATTAAATGGAATAAGGGGGTTTTGTGAATATGATAGCAGAGTTTTATAAAATATATGAATAATGTTAGAAATGCATTAGGAATATGTTAAAATGATATCGGGGAGGGGTATTTGCAGTGGGGCTTGACAGATTTTAATTATTTAAAAACTATGTAAAAGTGGGTTTTACATGTTTTTAATGGAAAAGAAAATTTAATAAGGGGGAAGGAGTTTTAGTGATAGAAATGGGTTCTTAACTAGGGAAAAGGGTTTATAGGAAGGGGAAATAATTAGAATAAGGAGGAAAGGGATATTAGCAAAAGGGAAATGTGTTTTTACATGGGAAAAGAGTTGGGATAATGGGAAATGTTTAGAAAGGCCTTAGTGACATGAGATAAACCAAAATGATGCTTTCCATAACCTGTGAAAGTATTCTACTTACACTTTATTTAACTTAACATTTTATTTCATTTATTGGGTGCATTTGAGCTTGTTGACCCTTTATTTCCTTTTGACAAGAAAGCTAATATACTTCTAACCTTATAACTTCCAATGGCTCAGATTAAAATGATGAGCTCATTTTTATTCTCTGCCTAACTACTGATCTACCAAGATTAAATGGTTTGGATAGATATTTATTCACTAACTATTATGACATGAAATTAAAAGAATGAATGAATCATGATTAAACTGTATGATCATCATGAATTGTGGCATTTTGGACAAGCTGCACATAATTTTTTTATTTGCATAAGTAAGGTAACTAAAGTAGTGGCATTTGAATGTGCAACACTTTTAGGATATATTTTTGTTTCTTTTTGTGGGGTTCATATTTTATATCATTTTTAATCTTCTTTTCTTTTATTCCTTTGATTTTTCTTTTAGGACATACCCTCTTCTCATTTTTTAATATGGGAAAACATTTGCAGGAAGCAGAGGTATGTACAATATTACAAGATTTAAAAATATCCAATTCAAAATTATGATCCCTATTATTTATAGGACCCTAACATCCAGAATATTTCATTCATCCAATATATACTGGTCATTTGCTCCAAATGATCTCTAGTTCTCCAATCTAGGCCTCCAACCCTTGCTGGCCCTGGGCTGCCCGAAAATTCCCTGTGGCTTCTTCGGCTCTATAAGTATCAAAATGGCTTTAAAAATCCCTCCAATGGATTCAGAATTTCCAAAATAGTCATAATAGACTATTCACTTGCTGAAAAATTCTTCTGGCTACTTTGGTTACGCCCCCAACACCTGGTGGCACCTTGTGGCTCTAGGCTCACTGAAAACTTCCCTGAAGCATCTAGGCCTTCAGAAGTCTCCAAATTCTTCTTAAAATTCTTACATTGGATTCATAAGGTTCAAAATAGTCACAATAGACTATTTTTTTGTTGAGAATGTCCTCTGGCTGCCCTGGCTATGCCTCATTCTCCTGCTGGCCCCTGGTGGCCCTAGTGGCCCTTGGAACTTCTCTGAAGAAAAATCATGCTTAGAATTTCTTTGATATCTTTTCAACCCTCATCAATGGCTCTGTAATTTCCAAGAAAGTCAAAATTGACTATTCACACTCCTATAATGGTCAAAAATGAGTCTCCAACACATTTGTCCAGTAACACCTAGAAACACTCCACTAATTGTGGAGGACTCTAATTAACTGGATTTAAAGATGGCGATTCTACCTAAATTTGGGCGTTGGCTAAAAGTATTCCAATCTTAACCGTAATCATAAATTTTGTGGTTGGGCGGTTGGACACATGTCAACCCTCAAAACCTATGGTTAATTCACGGTGGAGCGGAACTCAACTTTTAACTATGGGTTACAATGGCAGAAACTCCTGTTTGAAGTCATGTGATCAGCGTAACCATCGGAGGTGGCATTAAAAATTTGGAATGTGGCCATTTGAATGCACTAACAAAAATGTTGTGGTTGAAAAATATCATCGTTAATGTTTTATGCCGTGGTTTATTGTATTGTCCATGTGAACAGTCCACACGAGACCACTGGCCGGTTGGGACCGCCGATGGTCCCAACCCCCAAACTCCAATGCACTACACCATAGGTATTACCCACAACACTATACAGCTAAGTAACAACTCCTAGTGCGGCTGGTAAGACATGCGTGTGCTGGGTAAGAGCTGTCGAGGTCGAGCCTCGGGGACCCAACCAAAATTTTATAATGCAATTGCGGGGACACATGGCATCCTCAAGGTTGGCCATGTGTCACCCTATTATTGGCTCTCCCAACCTGTTCATAAAATAAACAGCTGACACTCATCATCGAGCGATTGGCCTAGAAGGAATATTTTGGGGAATATTTTGGGTAATATTCTAGGAATATTCCTTGGAATATTCTTTTTGCTGACTGTACCTTTCCCCAGTCAGCCTTGGTCAAATTTCAAAATTTGCAGTTTACTGGACTTTTCAAACCGTGATAAATTCTTCATACCTTAGTCAAATGTCAAAATTTGCAGTTTACTGGACTTTTCAAAACGTGATAAATTCTTCATACCGTGTCATTTTTTTGAACTGTTCACGGCATTAGAATTAGGAAGACAAGATCTACACGGTCGCTCAAGTACGACACACTTTCGAACACTTTAAAATTTGAGCTATTACTTAGGTCCTGATCCAAATTTGATCAGTGGAAAACCATGTGATTGTCTTATATTACCTCTTATAATTGCATAAAAAATAACCCACTAACTCCACTAGAAGTAGCTCACCTTATGGCCGCATTCACAAGTCGATAATCCACATAATGAGATAAGTTCATTGTGCAGAGCTCCGCACTCCTGCAAAATGAGTCAAAGTACATATATATGAATATCAATTATTATTACCTATGAATCTATTAACTGTTTATATTGAAACAAAAATTTTATTAACCTATGAGTACACGTGTCAATTAAACTATTGTTGAACCTTTCACAAAGATATTTCACTGTGCAGAGAACTTTCATTGTGTAGAGAGCTTTGTGGAGAGTGTTTTGTGCGGAGAGATTTTTTCTTTCATTGTGTAAAGTTTTCTATGCACTCCGCACAACCTTTAATCAATTTATTAACGATATTGGTAGAGGCAGAGACTACACAATGAATTTGATTCCTAGCCTTAACAATTTAATATTATTTTATACAAATAATTGACCTAAAATGGGCATATAATAATACTATTATCTCATTATCATGCCAAAAACAAATGTAAAATATAGGATATAAGAAACACCAAACCACTTATTTAGTTAGCATAACTTCTTTTTTTAAATGGATATATTGGTAAATTAATGTCAACCACAAATTTGTATTATATGTATCATTCTAATAATGAAACATACCGTCTTATAAAGACATACTTAATAGTTAAACCTGTGTATCTACATATTTTATTTACATTAGGAAAAGTGCATATATATGAACCATTACAACATGTCCTACAACTTAATAAATGTTTAGTTCAAGATATAAATGCTTAAGATAACAATCATAATAATACTTTGAAATCAACATTATAATTTTAGAGTCAAAATCCCTATCATTGGGCATTTTGGCCATCAAATTTAGTTAAAAATTTTAATAAATGGTCTCTCATAATGGAAAATTCATCAACCAAAAGATTGTTTTGTGATTAAATGATTTTCCAAAATATTATTTATGATTAATGTTTTCATTGTTTGACCATTTGATGGTTGTGTAAAATTTTTAATTACAATATACCATGAATCACAATTACAAGGTTGATTGACATTGCAATGTTTCAATTATTATAACATGTTTTGGGAGACAAATAACTTGGCTCCCATGGGTTACAATGCATGTCCACCTTTCTCAATCTCTCAAATTTCAAGTGCCTAATACTTCAATATATTCGTAGTTGAATCTAGATTCCTAAACCTCAAGGTCATGACTCATCATGAAGTAGTCAATTCCATAGGTCATATTACCACCCAAATTGTATGTAATGATAAAATCCATAATCCGCCTTGTACAATCCGAAGGAAACCTTTAGGAATCTCTCCATTGCCACTTCAACAACCTATTCTCTGCACTTTAGGTAGAATTTCCTCCATCTCAAGGGAGGTGTCCCTACTAGGATTACTAAGACCAAACACTGAAGGAATAAGTGAATTTGAAAGTATCCTTGGTAAAATTAAGTTTGGAATTTTTAGGATTTAATATTATATGTGATGGAGGGGCATAGAGATTAGTATTAGGGAAAGAGAGGAAAGGTGAATAAAGTGGAAATGAGGTCAAGAAGAAGCTCTCCAAAGGTTGGCATATTTTCTTCAATGACTAGGGATTGATACTATAACCAAGAGGAAGAATGATCCATCACCCAATTAAGATCAACGATGAATTCAAGGCCTACAACAAAGGCACCTTCAATGTAGAACATTCACCATCAAAAATCACATAAGACGATGAAATTATGTAACACTTAAACTAGGGAACCATAAGATAAAACAAATCATGGTACCAAGTGATCACCAAATCAACAAAGGAAGAATGAAGAATAACTCTAAACTTCTTCCTTCCAAGTGGCAAATTTACCCTTCAATGAATTGATCATGAAAATCTTGTAGAAAAATTGAATGTTCCACCATTAATCCTCATATACCGAATAAAACCAAGCATGAGAAATTTCAAGAATTGAGAAAATTATTCAATAAAGAAGGCACCCTTTACACCATAAACACATCAATAAAGGTATGTCAATTAAGATCTAAATAGAGAGAGCACCCAAATATCTAACCATGTGTGAAAATGAGAAAGTGCATCAATTTTTATTTACTGATTCTAAACTTCATTTTATTGTAAAATAATAATACCTCATGTGATTAATTAGGTATAGCCTAAGAAAAAAAAATTACAACTAACTATTCTAAAATAATAATAAACTTAAAATTTTTCAACCCACATCTACAATGAGCAATATGAGATAAACCCAAAAGAGGGGTATTATCCTCTAAAGAAGGACAAAGATTCCCCATGCCCTCAAAGTGCCATGTCTAGCCTCCAAAGGCTTGAAATCATGTATAGATGGCTAACATCCATATGAATGTTGGAGTTTCAATCCTCAATTGATGGTATAGAAGCATCTAATGCAAAAAACCTTCCAACTTCTATCCCTAAAGTGTGGGATGACCTCCTAGAAAAGGTGAAAGATAGTCTAATTTTGGACAAAATCCATGGAATAAGATAATAATTCTTCATAATATGTTTTCCACATCACCAAAAGTAACCTAAGTTACCCATTCAAGTCATCATGTGCTATTAATATACCCCCTTGAGCCATCATAAGGTCTTGCATGTGGGTTGGCCCTCCAAACACATGAAGAACAACTAGTAAGTGAGCAACGAAGAGAGAACTTAAGAATCCTCTATGTGGCATGCAACAAGGTTGTCCATGCATGCCAAAATAACCCAAAACTGCATTTAAATGTGTGACCAATGCCTCGATATGCGTGAGCTTCCTTGATAAGGGTGAATTATTGTGAAAAATATGGAAATTCCCAAGAATTAGAATAAAGTTGTTATTATGAATCTTTTGTCGAAGTGTACGAAAAAAGACCACTTTAGCTACGCATAACTTATAGCCCTAACATCAAATATGGCTGCCAATATCTTCAGATCTGTAGTTAGTTGATCAAGACAAGTGCTGCAAAAATCTAGATCTATGCATAAAGAGACATTAAGCAGTAAAAATAAGGTTTTGCTCCATACATCCAATAGACAAGACAAGAACAATATTTTTGAAAGAATTTTTGTATTAAGGGCACCTGAGAGGAAAACAAGAAGGTGTTTCCAATTCTCCTCAATGGGATGGGTTCTTGGAAGTCCTCGGCACTTCAGATCTAGCATTTCTCTCTCCTGTTGGTGTAGAAAACCCAGACAAAGATAGAACTCAAAGGGAGCTCACACAGCAAATAATGGAAAATATGACAATGATAATGGCTCAAAGTCAGACCAAGAGTATAGATCCAAAGTGATCTAATAGGCAACAAAAGGTGAAGAATGGTAGGAGAAAACCCTCCTATTTATAACAAAATATTGGGTCATTCTAGATCTTGGTGCATGATTAAAATAGCATTAACCAAATCTAGATCCACCTTTTATGGAATATTTTATTATATTTGTTGGAGGAAAAAAGTATTTGACTTGGGTCAAATCCCTTTATTTGTGAATAATAAATAAATAAATGATTTATTTATCATTTTAAGGAAGTGGTTGAAGGATAATCAAATAAATAATGATTTATTTAATTATTTATGGGTGATCTAGTCATATTTAACAAGGAATATTATTTAAATAAGATTTAAATAATTATTCCTAGAAAATAATAAGATAAATAAAGATTTATCTAATTAATTTCTTTGTTTTGGGTTAAGCATGACCAGGAATAATAATTAAATTATTGTTTAATTAATTATTCCTTGAGGAAAATCAAACAAATATAGGATTGTTTAATATTTCCTTTTGGGGTTTCCTGTTTAGACCATAAACAACCTAATAAATGTGTTTTATTAAGTTATTTTACATAGTGAAAGCAATTTTACTTAGGGTAAAATTGGTCTTACATGGTGTACTTGGGTCCATCTAATGATAGTAGGTTAGATGACCAAAAAATGGTGTAACAAAAGTGTTAGAAATTAATTAACGGAGAAGTGAAATACATAAAATATTGCGAAAACAAAAATAGAGAAATGCATAAAACAAGAGAGACACAGATATATGTGGTTCACCCAATTTGGGCTATGTCGACGGAGAAACAACCAAACCTTCCTTTTATATTATATGTTGTAATTTCATCTTCACTCCCACAAAATCTCCTCTCTCTCTCTCTCTCTCTCTCAAAATAATCATACACAACCGCACTACACTCCCCTCATATAAATCGAGGGTTTCCTTCTAGGGAAAAAAACCTAAATTAACATAACTTCTACCATTAGATCATCTGCCTAATGAACCACCTGGATTGATTACGAAATTACAATATATTACAAGGAACGTTTTCATCTATTTTTAGCTTTGTAGGTGTTGCCCCCAAACCTCTGCCAAGGGGGGGTGGGGGCTCATAAAATTCATCATTGCCCCCGTACCCCCCGCCCCCCCTTGGACACCCCTAACTTCGTTTAAATGAGCGGCATTTCCACCCCGTTAGGAACATGGATCCAACACGATTGAAAAAAAAACCTTTGAACAATTAGGAAGATAATTAGGCTCTACATCCAAAATAAAGCTAACTAATCAGTAAGTACCGTGCCATGTCACCAAAAACCTCTTTCTTATCAATGTCCATGAGAGAAAATAAGCACCTTTGCTATCAAAACTCAAAATGTCTCGCCTAGTGAAGACATTCACTATAGGTACCCCAACCAAAAATAGGGATAAAAGGTCCCCTTTAACTTCCTATAAATAACGTTGGGATCTCTCTATTTCTATGTGATTTTTATCTCTTTTATGTAACTCGAGATGGTATTTTATAAGATATTGATGGAAAATTAAGAATTAGTAGGTTTAGTTGTTATCATAGCCTCAAAAATTTTCCATGGATGAGTGTGAGAAGAACATACACTCATGAGTTCTAACAATCCTCCTCTGAACTTCTATATGAAGAGGGTCTCCTTCACCTATAATAAATGTCAATTTTGTAGTGTATATGGGAAATTTTTAGCAATGTAGTATTTATCATATTTATTTTTACTGGGGGTAGGGTGGGTGGGAAGGATGTGTATGGGGTTGCTACGAGGGCGGCATGCAATAAAATTTTTATTTTTGAATTTGAGCTATTGAAATTGTGAATTGTGGATGTGGATTTTCATGTACATATATTAACATCAAAGAAAAATATATTCACATATTTGAAGCAATACACCCAATTATTTCAAGATTTTAATGTCACTTACTGAAATAAACTTGTAATTTTTATTTTCTTACCATTTAAATATTTTTTCAAACACTTTGTAGGAATACATTTCATCAAACACTTTTTTGGTAATAAATATGAGGACCATACAACAAATAACCAACAATATAACCATAACAACTGGTAAAGGATATCTATCTTCTAGTTAAGAAAACTCAACCAATTTACAAAATCCAATAGTTATGTTTATTAATGCCACGATATTTTTTTTTGGCTAATAATTAAATCCACCATAGGAAAAAATGAACAACAATAAACTCAACCAAGTATTTATTAATATTTATCATGAAATTTACATGTTGTGCAACTTATTTAAAATGCAAAAAATTGATTTCTAGAACCCGTGGATAACTCTTGCAAATGGCATGATTTGTCTAGTTGAATAATGTTGCTCCAATAAATTGTGGCCTCTCCAAAATAATTGTAATCTCGTATAAAGGGGCATGACCTCCTCAAGAAAAACACAGAACTCCAATATATGGATAAGTTGATCCCTCCTCAAGCTCTATGTTCTCTGCAAAATTCTCATAATGTATCACCTGTGAGAAATTCTGATGATCTCTACTTCTTGAGTGGCTAGGATGGATATTTCTTGCCACCAAAACCAATATTAGCCAGCTAGGGTGGATTAGTCTCATCACCGAAACTGATTCTCCTAAGTATTTCATGCCCTTTACTCAAGCTTTAATAGCTCTCCAAAATCAAATTAGAATAATATCCAATATCCACTGCATGCCCAAGAGAAAGCTCCCATATTCTTTTTATTGTCATGGGATATAAAAATACTATGAGATATTACCAGTGGTCATTTTGAATACCACAGTTCTCCCTTTTTTCCCCTTTTTAATAAAGCGACTTTATACAATTTTTATTTAGTTTTTCCATAGTCACTTTTTTAATTTAATTATTCATTGTCACTTCTACATGTTGTTATTTTCACCCAATTGACATTAAAACAATTAAATGATCATTCATTCCTAATATTTCACTCCCTCAAGTAATCTAGAACATGTATAGCGATATCAAGATCTCAAATCCGTCTATAGAATGCTCCCACATATACATGTTGTATCATCACAACACAACTAAAATTAGCATCATTATCACATTCTTCCATACTACAAATAAATCCACTTCCAAAAGAATTTCATTTTTAAAAAAGTATCTTCTTTTGACTTTCATCCAAAATTATTTTCATTACTGAAATTACCACATATGCACAAGAGAAGTCCCCTTTGCCAATAATTTTTCTACCTATACGTAGAGCGTCTCAATGAATTCTGAAAATCACATGTTGGCAACTTACAAAGTAAAAATACAACATAAACCTTTGAACCCTCTAGTGCACTCATAGATATCAAACTTGATCTTCTGCAAGAACTAATTTTGGACCTTTCCAAACCCTCACTTTCCAAATAGAAATAAATCAAGAAGCCTTTCCAAAAGGAGGAGCATTGGAAAATCAAGTTGGATGGAGAGACATGAAATGGTTGAGGAGAAAGAAACTATGTTTCAATGGCAACGAGCCTTGGATTTATAGACAATTTTATCACATCTCACCAATCGACCTGTAAATTGGATTAATCAACATCCTTTTACTTCTTAACATCATCATTACATAAATCCCTAAGCATGACTCTCCTTAATCCCAGATTTTATTTTGGAAATATCCTTGAATCAACCTTTTTAAGCACCAATGCATTATGTATGCCTATGAACTTGCCTTCACCAGCAAGTAACTCCATGCTAGAAAAGGTTTATCAGCTATAGGTTTCTCCATGTTAGGGTGCATTAGTTCTATAAATTCGGGAAAAATAGAGAAAATCCTGAAGCCTCCATCTCTAGAAGCTTCTAGGATATGTTGTAGCTATTTACCTCAGATAAAAATACCGAATCCTATCCTATATCTCATTGGATTTTCCATCCCTTATCCTTTGATCCCATCCTCCCATCAAGAGTGGATCTCAAAGCCTATATTTGTAAATGGATAAGAAATCCTATCCTATATCTCATTGGAGTTTCCATCCCTTATCCTTTGATCCCATCCTCCCAACAAGAGTGGATCTCAAAGCCTATATTGGTAAATGGATAAGAAATCCTAAGTTACCCTCCTATTCTATATATTTGTGGCCATCCACAAGCTAGGGGTTGGATTTTGGAGATAGAATTATACCCTCATGTTGTTGTTGTGAATGGTTATCATTCCATGCATTAGGGTGATTAGAGGTGCACTTTGTTGCAAAGAAGGAATAAGTCTACTTGGAGGATCTCTTCTACAATATCAAATCCTATTTTTTGGTGTAACTCCTTCCATTTCAATTAATGCAAAGATTTTTTTGTTTTCCTATATGTGATGTTATGATTTCATGTATTTCGATGTGATATTGATCCATTGAATGAAGTATTTATATAGTTTTACATAGATATCATAGATCGTTGGCTTCTATTGTATGATTGTGTAGTTTCTAATTAGAGCGAAGGGAGCTAGGATTGGAACATTCAAGTTAAGAAAGGAGTGAAGCATATGACAGATCACAGATAGGATTCATCCCATTATATATTTACTTTAAGGGAAACAATAACTTCTTTTTCTTTATTTTTTTTCTAGGTTAGGCCACCCATTCTAGGGAAGATATTTTTTTCCATTGTCATAGATTCCATATAAAAAATTGGTGACACTAATGGGGATCAATATATTCCCTTGGTGGTTTCTTTGTCCTTAGTGCTTTTTTGACCTCTTCTTTAGACTTTTACTATCATATTTAGTCAAGAATAGACCTAGGAAGACCTTTACTCTCTATTTCTTGACCAACACTCCCTTTGGTCTAGGGACAGAGCATTGCACCCCTATTGAGCCCTCTCTGTGCCATCGTTGCATAATATTGGTACCTCTTCTACATCTGTGTTGGCCCCTATTCTTGCATGAATTTTCTTTTATATTAGTTTTCTATATGATTTTTCCTTAAGTATTTGAATGTCTTGTGGACCCTCATAAGCCTCCATTTGGTTTTATTTCTCTTTTGAGTGCCTTGGATAAGGATTTATTTAGATTTTATTTTTTTCATATCAATAGGCCATTGGAAAATTGATTTTGATTGAGCATTAGTTTCTTGAATGAATTGGTATTTTAGTCATCGTTCTGAAAAATTTATTTGAATTAGTGATAATACATGCATCTTAGTTTTAATCACATTTGAGAATTAAGAGGAATTGAAAAGAAAAATATTTTCATTGGCATATAGGGTTTTGTGTGTGCATCAATATTAGAATAGGTACATTGAAAAGGGAATTGCATCTTGCATATTATTTTTTTCATTTTTTATGTTGCATAATAATTGTTTCTTCCCTTCCTTAGATAGATTTTCATTGAAAGAGAAATGCTTCATTTCTTCAGGCTAGCTTATATTTTAGGGAATCTAGGTGAAACTCATGGTGAGCCATAAAACCGAAACTTAATTGAAGATAAAAATTAAAATTTACTAAATTAACCTAAGGAAAATTTGTAACATTAACGCAAACATTTAGAGGTCTAGGATAGAGACGTGTTCCAATCTCGTTAAATGTAGGATATTTCATTGTTCTCCAACATTTTATCCTCGGGGTGATATCTCGTTCCATTTACATAAGTATATAGGATCGTACTCTACATACCTTCATGTATATTGGATCACACTCCATGCATGAAAAGTATATGGGAACACTCTCATCAAATGGTTACGCATTAGACAACACTACTACAAACTACACTCCCACGTACCATTGAGTATATTTTTTTAATTCCCCTATAGGTTTCTATCCTCACCATAGGTAACTGATTTGGTAACCTTGTATAACATGATAGACTGAACACAACATTTGAGGAGATTTACTACACATATGTTAAGTCCTTAGTTCACTAAGGTGTATATTTTAGTTCATGGTTTCTTGGTAAACCTTTACGCCTATTTTTACCCCTTTTTTATTTATTTTTTGTGAATTTATAAAATTTATTAATCCAACATGGAAGAAAAAACATCCTTACCCCATTGTTCACATAGAATGAAAAATAAGCCTCCCCTTCCACCAGAGGCTATTCCTGGTCATCATCAGAAGCATAAGAAGGCGCAAAATACTGAATCGAGAACTTCGGGAACTACTTCTGGTCTTCATCTTGAAATTGATCCACCAAAATCATCCTTCCCTTTGAGTTCTGAGCCTGAGATTACATCTACTCTTGATGGTGAAACTAACATAATCGAAACAGAATTACCTGAAACTGTATTTCCTAAGTTCGTTGAACCTATCATCATTGAGTATGATACTTTAATTCCTAAGGTTATTCAACCCAAGGAGCCTCAGTCATCCTCACATGTTACTTCATCTTCTCTTCCTTTGTCTCAAACACAACTACAATCCATATATATTGGACCCGATGGTGAACCTCTTCCATATGGTCTTATGAGTATTGAAGAAATCCCATAGGAAGAACTTCGTCCCTCCTCTCTTGTTCATTTGAGAGGTTTACACATTTATCAAGATCTTCATTTCCCTTCTCTTCAGACTCCATTTGGAGCTCATTTAATCAATTCTCTTCCTTTCAATTCATCTGTGAGTTTCTCATGGAAATTGGGATCATTAACCATGAATGGATCCGCTATTGTTTTCGAGCCTATTTCCACCATGACAGAGACATCCAATGTTGCTTCCACATCCATGTTTGAAACATCACTAGAGACTCATATCTATGGTGGCCCGTTCATCCCGCCTGGCTACCAATCGTTATCTGGTACTTTCTCTAGTGTGGCATCTAGTCATTGGACTTCTCCATAACATCTATTTCTAGAATTTTGTCTATTACTTCTCTAATGAGCTTCATACAGTCTCCTCCTCCTCCACCTACACTTGTATTTGGTTAACAAGTTATTCCTTACATTATTGGACACCCTCAACATCCCAATTATCCTTACGTCAGGTACCCTCCATCTGGTGGGAAGTTCCCTCCATCATCTCATCCTCCTTTGGAAAGGGGGAAACCTGTTGTTGGTACATCTCAAGTTATTTCTCAGCCATTATCGAATCCACCTTATCCTGGTATGACTACTAAAATTTGGAAATCTACCCTTCCCATCTCATCTGGTCTGGTTGTGGGTACATTTGTACATTCTCAACCTATACCATCTACACCCTAGATTCCCATTAATCAATTTGTGCCTTTACAAGCTCAAATTAATGTAAGTAAACCTACATAAGCTTCTCAATCTATCCCTATAGTGTTTGATACTTCCCAAATCCCACTTACTCAGCTTGTGCAAGGTAACTTACAATCTCAATAGCTTGGACAAGGTATCCCTCAAATTCCTGAAGGAAAAAATGCATATGGTGTGGCACAACCCCCATCCAATTCACCATATGTGGGTATGATTCACAAACCCACGGAGCAAAAATATTGACCTTTTCAAGGTATTGCTGAAATGCCTTATTTAGGTCATCAAATCCAAACCTAGCCATTCCAGTATTTACAAGGTCATATTGGAGCTCGATAGCAGGGATATCTGTATAGTGGTTATCAGAATCCTCCTTATTCTTGTACCCAGGTTCCTCTTTATCAAAATACCCCTTATTATAGAATGCAAGTACCTATTTATCAGGCTATCCTATCTTATCTAGGTAATCCTCCTATGGATTTTAACAGATAATTTCCATTTGTGGCTACTCTTGAACTACTAGACTTGACTTGCCTTACCAATGTCCCCATCACTCATTAACTTTGGTGGCCTATTATTCCTACTAAATTTCCCTCTAAGATTCAAAAATTCAATGGGAATCCTCTATAAGACCCATTTACCCATGTAATGATGTATCATTTGTGGTGTTCTTCGAACTCCCTCAATGATGATTTGATTCAATTACGTATTTTCCAACATATGCTTACATGTAACACAGTTAAATGGTATTTTAAATTACATAGAGCTTAGTTTCATGATTTTAGTTCCTTAGCTATCACCTTCCTTACACATTTCCAGTTTCCCATCAGATACGAAACTGGAACAAAACTTTTGACCAACTTCAAACATTAATATTCCACTCATATCTTAGATCACATTCATGAGTGGAAGCATCGTCTTCAGTTCGTTAAAATGTATGTTCCAAATCAATTGTTTGCGGAATGGATTACTAAATCTCTGTTAGCTCCTATAACAGAATATGTAGCTAAAGGTGGAGTCGTGATCAAAGAGAAATTAATTTATTTTTCAAATAATTTGGACCTTGTTTACACCCAATCAGGCATGCTTTACGATAATATACAAAATTCTCTGGGACCTTTAAACATTGTTCCTCAACTCCCTGGTAAATAATCCCATGTTACTGATGACATTATAGGCTTTTCTTGTTCGCAGTTGGTGCGTAAACCATCTAGTAATTCTCAACGGATCTTCCAAAAACCCTCCGTCCATTCCTCCTGTAGCTTCTACTTTTGAGATTAATATCATTCATTCTAACAAAGGAAAATCTCAACATCAACGAGGAAGTAAGAATAAAGGTAAAAGAAAAAAGAAGAGATATTCTTCACCGCAATATAAACAAACAAATAAGTCCTTTGATGAGAAATGAAAGCGTCATTATCCATGTTTTATCTATAGCGAGGAGAAATTTACTCGTAATTGTCCTCACCGCGTGGAAGTGAACCAGTTCTTGAAATATTCCACTTCCCCTATTGTGTTGAATGATCTGTTTCCTAATCAAGATACTCACATGGTTGCATGAGACCCTACTTCATCTAACATAGTTTTAATGCTTTTGTCTACTAAGCCTAAATATGATATTATTGTGGCTACCTAGAAAAAATACTATGGTAATGTAAATCCTTCGAATGATCAGGCTACTAATCAACCTGCCCATTCGACACCATCCTCATCGGATCCCATACCACCTTCGATTCATACATAATGAATTATTAATCCTTCAAAAGGGATTATTCATAAGTCTAGTTTTAACCCTCGTGCCAGAGCTACCCAAAATTATAACGTAATTGAAGACTTAGCTCAGTATCCATTAGCTTTGTCAACTCTCGAGGTGTTACAAAACTCTCCTTCCTAGAAAAAGGCTTTGCTTTCTTCTATTGGATGTTTTAATCCTTAAGATTCCAACCTAGTAATTTTAAATCATGAGTACTATTCCCCTCGATTCCCAGATCAATTGGCCTTTATGATCCAGGTTGTATTCCATGGTAAAAAATTTCATTGTGTTAGTGTATGTCAGTCACCATTTATAAATTTTACTCTTTCAAGGTTAGTTGATAGGGTCCTAGGTCAAATATTATAGTTTCAAATAAGTTTTCAAATAAAATTTGATCATTGGTTGTCATATAGGTTAGTATTGTTCCCTCTATTCACTCACGATCATCATCACTCATCTCGGTCAAGTATTTGATTAAGTGTTTATGGTCATGAATTAGTTAATATACCATCATCTAGGTCATGGTATAGAATTACATTTTAGGTGTCATCATTTTTTCATGTCATCAAAAGCTAGATGTGAGTCATGTCATTGTTATCTCCCCGTAATTTCAGCAGATTGGTGAGACCGAAGCTACGGGGAGAACACTTGAACCACTTTGGGATTCTAGGATCTAGCCCTCCTGAATCCAGAGAGGGATCTCTCTATAAGTGCAAAGATTGATTTATCTTTAAGGCTTTTATGTGTGATATTAGGCTAGTTATTGAGAACAAGGGTTTTTGTTTGGTTTTGGATGGTTGAGCATGATTTTTAGTTGAGTGGAAAGTCCTAAAATGAAAGAGTTTCAAAGGTGTGAAGGTGTAAGCAATCAAAAACAAGCTTTGGGTGATAAGATAGATATGACACTGGTTTTTATTCCATTGGCCTATGGAGTCATAAAAGGGTTTAATTGTGCAACAATTTCAAGAGTGGTCCAAGGGGCAAGTCATCTATATCATAAGATTTTTTAGATAAAATGATGGAATGAAACAATAAAAGTGTTGAAGGGGTGGAAAAAGACAATAATTTCAACTAGGATTTATCAGTCTTTCCAAACAAGAAAAGCCTTTTAAGTAACTGTTTAAAACCAACCAAAGGATAGGGATAACCATAGACTTCTTTGGACAAGCTTATATTAAAGCTAACTTAACAGAAAAACAATCCAGTAATCCAGATAATTACTTTTAGAAGGGATGGAAATAGATAAGAAAAACAAAGTGCAGCCTAAGATCAGATAAGATACTTTTAAAACTAAACTTCTTTCAGCATACTCTTAGGGAAAATTTAAGAATTACCTTTGAAGAAAGAACTAGAAGACAGGGAAAACCATAAAATTTCCTAGTCTAACTGTACTGAGCATATAATGAAAATATCATTCAAGAACTTCCTTTAAAGCTCTGCACATCAAGATAGGGGCAAACCAACATTCCTTGATAATGTTTACACTTAACTTAAGTCATTCTTAAACACACAGTTCAGAGGAAAACATTGAGATAAATCTTATCAGTCAGAGAAGGGTACTGTAAACAGTAAGTCCTAACTCTATGCTTGCCGTTCTTTATCATAGAATAAGTGAACAAAATGGCATACATGAAAAGGAAAACAATAACACAGAAAGAAGCACTTCACCAGTGATATAGACCAGGATCCCAAGAATCAGCTTGTATATTGATATCAATCCAGTTACATTCTTCAAGTCTAATGTTTCAGTTCAGAAATAATCTTCTCTTCTCAGCCTAACTTGTTTGATTACAAACAGAGCTTCAAGAGCCTTTGAACACTATTTACATGTAGAAATTTTCGAGCACAAGTATTATATCAAAGTTCAGCAACCAACCCTTTACAATGTGCTCCTCAATAAGATTTTATAGGAAAATGAGGAGGTGGATGAGAGAAAAGATCTATATGCCTAATTAATACAGTTTAATGCTTCTCAGCCTTTGAGGGGCTCAATGGAGAAATTTATGATATTTCCTCTGTATTAATTGGTTTACATTAAGTATTGAGCTTGCTGGGAAGATTTTTTTGACTTTAAGGCTCTTCGTTATCCCTGTAATAACTCTGTTGACAGTTTACAATAAGTTCCTTTGATTGAATTAACTGTTCAACCGTCTTTATGCTAATATCTTCTGTTATAGAAATAATTGGGCCTCTTTTGAATGCTTTGAGACTGCAGGTGGCTATTGGTAGCTGAGAGGATTCAATTAGCCTCAGATGTGGCAGTGGAGGCATTCTTAGTCTAGTAGATATTATTGTCTTTCTTTAAACAATGTTAATTTGATTTGATTCTGTGTGTTAGGCTTAATTAGGCCTAAATTCGGTCTTCTATTCTTTAAATTGCATTTAATTGAGTGGATTAGGCTTTAGATAGTCGATTTGGGCCGTAATCCCTCAAAACTGTGTAAACAACCTTCAATTCTTCATTTCTGCCGTGACTAAATCCTTTAACACTGATACTCTTTGATTAATTTAGTTTTGTCGTGTCTTGTTGATGTGCAGGCACACAGAGGGTTTTACAATGGCATCAGTGCTCATGAGGGACTGATGAAACATGGTGTTGAACCACGTAGAATTATTTCTTTTATGAACAAAGGCATGGGGGATCGTCATCCCTGGCCTTTGATTTTCTTTTAACATAATGGAAACATCCATTAAAACTTGCACAAACAAGAAAAAGTTAAGAAAATCCTGCATATTTGGGTTTAACTACTTTGGAGGCTGGGGTTAGATCGCAGTCGTTGGATGAAATCATCCAACGGTGAGGATTGCTTTGCGGGGGTCAGATGAGAGGAGGTTTGAAAAAATGGTGGAGAGATTAAGTCAGATCTGTTGATCCGCAGAGATCAACGGCTGAGATCAATCAGGAAAATACTATGTAGAAGGGCCATATTATCGCGCAACAGGAGAAAATTCAAAGGAAATGGGTAAATAACCTTTGGAGGAGGAAATAGGTTAAAACAAAATTCGGGGTTTTCGAAAGGATTTTGGGCCGTGGGATGAGATCGGCCTCAGAGATCAACGACAGAGGTTGATCGATGGAGTCCCTTGGAGGATGGGCGAAGGGCGATGAACTAAAGCGAGATTAAACTGGGACCGTTGATCTATAGAGATCAACGGCAGAGATTAAACGCGCTGGAATGAAATACAAATGGGGTAAAGTGGTTTCGGCTATAAAAACCACTGTTTTCGAGCAACGAAAAGGAAGGAATGCGGTTTTAAATTTTTGAACGCGATATGCGTTATTGGCCGACACATGGCCTTTTGAATTCACCCTTATCACATAATTTTGGATCATTAACCTTCGAGCTAAAAATCACACGAAACTGCGCGTTGGCCGTAAGATCTGGGGTCTTAGATCAGACGGTCATGGAGAGAGCACGATGGAGAATAGATGCTCGGGCGATAAGATGTGGGGCAAAGTCTGAGAGGTTTTGATCTGGACCATTAGATCAGGGAATGAACAACAAATATTTGATCTGGGAAGGGTAGGACCCAAAGGAGTTGGGCCTATTGCGTTGAATCTGGACCGTTGGATGAAACAGATGAATGGTCTAGATCCAATCTTGGGATCAAGTGAATAAAATACGAGGTAATGGTCGGGCGGAGAATGGGTCGTAGAGATCCGCTTAAAACTTTATACAGCGGGGCTTATGAAAAATAAAAAAGGGAAGGGAGAAATGACCTGGATCTTCGGATCTTATTGTATGGATGGCCCAGATGCAATCGAAAGATTGCGATCGATGGGGCAAAGGGAAAAGAGCGTTGATGCGATTGAACATGGGCTGTTGATCTAAGGGCTAGATCAATGATGGAGAATGAATTTGCGGAGGTCACAGGTGGAGGGATGGGCTTATAAACAAAGTGATGTGGGCCGTCAGATCTGGGCCTGGCGTGGAAGATCGATGGCTGAGAAGCCATCGAAAGATCGCCAATCGGGAAGGGGCAATAAAATATTTCAAACGCACACAATGAAATCTCCGATGCGAGATTTGCCGATCGTTGATTGGGTTAAGATCAACGGTGGAGGTTCACCCAACCAATGAGCCGTCGGGACTCTTTATAATATGAAAAAATGGGGTATTTTATAAAATACAAAGGGAAATTCGCATCGGGGAGGGTTTTATATAATGTTTTAGCGCCCGATTGCGGGCTCCAGGTTTTAGAAAGGAAGCAAGGGATTGGAGGATATATACAAAAGGAGCCAATCACATCGGAATTTTTATGTAACAAAAAGACATGCGCCCATCGCAAACCGCTAATTGCGATTAGCGCTTGGGACTTTAACTCTTGGTCCTGGGCACGGGTTTTATGTTGGGGAAGTGGTTGAGGGGTTTAACAGAAAAGGGGCTCATCGAAAACGAAACAAAAGGAAAGGGCCTTTCAAATGTGCCCGATAAAACTTGCGATGCGAGATTCCGATAGCCTATGATCGGTCTTAGATTAACAGTTAAGAATGGTTTAGACCGTGAACTATCGGGTTTAGAAGAAAATGAAGGAAAGTTGGGTTTTTCCGAATTTCAAAGGGAAAACAGGTTTTTGCACAAGTCTTTTTGTATTTTAGTGCTCGATTGCGGGGCTCGGGGTTATATGAAAAGATGAAGGGATCGGGAGTTTAGAAACAAGGGCTAATCACAATTGGATATTTTTATGTAACAAAAGAAATATGTTTCACATGAATGCCCTGATTGCGATAAGCGCCTTTTGGCCTTAACACTTGGTTCCGACGCTAGGTTGCATGGTGGGGAAGTGGTTTATGGTTTAGCCCGAAGGGGCTTAGGCCTATAATGTAAAAAGTGGGTTTTTTTATGATTTTTCAAGGATTTTCAAAGGATTTTGGGGGTTTTGGTAGAGGAAAGAAGGCTTTCTAAAACCAATGGAAGGGGACCAAATGATTTAAAAAGGGTCTTGAAGTGATTTTGAAGGTTAAAATGATGAAAATGGAGGAATTTTTATGAGGGAAAGGGGATTAAATGGAGGTTAATTTTGAGTGAAAGGAGGGGTAAAATGAGAGGAAAATGGGGTTTTTGTAGCAGTCTTTTCTTTAAGAAAACAACAGATTTTCAGAATTGAGAGGGAAACAGTAGTGAAGATTAACTCAAGGATAAGTCATCTTCACAAGACTTCAAGTACTAAATAATTTGGCAATAAAATTGTTTCTTGAAGGCTTCAAAAAATGATTTAGCCACCATTTTGATATGAAATTTTTTATGGGTGGCTAATAATGGCTCCACATGGGGATGGCACCTTCTTGAAGGTGTTAAGAACTTTAGACTTGTATTCTCTGCGGGGATGATCAATGCCTCATCCATTGGGTTGCAACTTTATTTACTTGGGATGATCTTCTTCTGTTATGATAATGTTAGCAGCCATGAAAAACAATGGAACTCCATCAAACAAGCTTTCTACCTACCCAATCCTACTGATCTAACATTTTTTCTTCTTTCAAAGTGCACTTGGATTGGCAAACTCTTTTACAAACATTTTATTCTTTTGAAAGAAAAAAACTAATCTAAGTCTACTTCTTATTTCTCCATGAACTCAGATTAAATAGTTGAATTCATAAGCTTCTCTACCTAACTACTATCTGTTAGGATGAAACAGTCTAACAGATTTTTATTCTCTAATTTCTAAAACAAGAAATTTAAAAGCATACAAGTCAGGATTGAACAGTGTAACTTGTTGCTTATCTATGACATAAAAACAAGCTGCACATAGATTTTTATTTGCAGAAAATTAAATCAAAATGATGAAGGCTTAAGATCTGAAAGTTTTAAGAACATCCTTCTCTTTTCTTCAACTCTGTTTTTAGGCTTGTTTGAGCTGTTTTACATTCTTTTCTGGTTCAAATTTTTGGATTATTAGAACCATTTTGCCTCTATTTTTTACTCATGATTCAAACAGATTAGAGCCATTCTTCTTTTGGAATCTTAGGTTCAGATTTTGAGCTTGTTTGAACCTTTATTTTCTATCATAATCTACCTAACTGATAAGCCAAGATTAAGCTATTTGGAAAATCTTATTTCATTAACCTACCAGCAGTAAATTGAAAACTAATTAGTCATGATTAGGCTATATGAATAACTAGAAGTGTGTTTCTTAGGAGTGGCATTTGAGCTTACACACTTTCAGATTTTGTTTCTCTTTTTTGGTATGGGGCTGTACCTTTCTTGTTTTTACAATCTGCCCTCTTTTCTGTTTCTTTTGTTTTTGTATTTTTTGATTTTTCTAACTTTGAATGCAATGATGGATGAAATATTTATAATGAGAAAAAAAATAAAAAGGCTTCCAAATATGAAAGGATCAAGAGAAATAATGTTTAAGCATCCTGCCATTTACAGGACCCCCAAACAGTTCAGCTCCATTCAATTCCTGCAAGAAATAAGAATTATTACCAGTAGTAGAATGAATGAGATAAGGGCCAAGTCATAATTTATCAAATTTCACATGTTTTCCCTTGTCTTCTCTCCTTGAATCCCACTTTAACACTTTGTCACCAACATTGAAATTGCTGGCCTTTGTCCTTCTATCAAAAAGCTTCTTGATACTCTCTTGCTTTTGTAATGCTCTGTTGTAGACCTCCTCTCTGGTTTGCTAAATATGTATAGTCTGATTAATCCTTCTGATCATGTCATTGTCTTCAAACTGCACTTCTTGGATCAAATTCATAACTAGCACACCTAGGCTGGTTGGAAAAATTGCATCTATTCCATACAAAAGTTGGTAGGGTTACATTCCAATAGATTTCTTAAGTGTTAATCTGTCAGCCCATAGTGCATGCACTAGCTTTATGTGCCAAGACTTCTTGTTGTCCTCCAGCAACTTCTTTATTATGTTTACCAAAATTTTGTTTGAGGATTCTGCCAGCCCATTACCTTGAAGGTAATACGCAATAGAATGACCCAATGTTATCTGATATTTGTGACAGAATTCAACCATCTTCTTGGATCCAAATGCAGCTGCATTATCAGTGATGATCTTCCTAGGACAGCCAAATCTTGAGAGGATATGAGTCTCAATGAATTTTATGATGACAGAGTTATTGGATTTCCTATAAGGGATGGCTTCTATCCATTTGTAAAAGTAGTCTGTTGCAGTGAGAATCCATCTATGCTGGGAAGATGATGGTGGATGGATTTATCCTTTGAATTCTAAACCCCATTGTTGAAAAGGAGCTTCAACAGTGATCGGATGCAAGGGTAAGAGAAGCAATTTTCTTTTGCCTTCAAAAATTTGGCATTTATGACAGGAAATTATCATCTCGTGTACATCTAGAAATAGGGTGGGCCAATAGTAACCAGCTCTAAGAATTTTGTTGGCTGTAGTTTTCCAGTAGAGGTGGCCTCCACATTCTCCTTCATGGAACTCATGCTTAACATTCCCTGCATCATTCTCAGGAAAACATTTAAGCAATATTCCACTTGCATTTTTCCAATAAATACATTTATCTATAATGCAGTAGTTTACAGCTTTTAACTTTAAAAACCTTTCCTTTATTTTTGATAAACCAAGAGGTGTATTCAATTTAAGCAAAACATATAGAATATCAACATATCAAGAGGAATTCATAAAATGGTTTTCAACAATAGGAGTTGAAAATTCCTCTTGTTCATCTAAAGCATTTATCATATTTATATCAAGAACTTCAAAATTTGATTCAGCCATCAATCTAGCTAGTCCTTGGCCTTTAATGAGTTTAGTGGGCTTGATTTCTAAATCATATTCAAGTATCACAACTATCCACTTACCTCTCTTACCATCTGGGTCCTGTGTTAGAATGTCTTTTACAACTGAATTTGGGACAAAGGCAATGATGTGGGAGTGCAAAATGTAAACTTTGAAGTCTTTTAAGGCTTTGACTAAGGCAAAGGCTTGTTTTTCCATAATGTTGTACTTCATAGGAGCATCTCTCAATGCCTTGCTAAAGAATGCAATGGGCTGCTCTTGTCCTTGTGGATTTTTCTACAATAGGATAGTAGCTATTGTATGTTCTGATGCAAATAAAAAAATGTAAAAATCTTTTGAAAAATCAAGACTTATTAGAACTGGTGTTTTGGTTAATGCTTGTTTTACCAGCTCAAAAGATTTCTTTTCTTCCAAGGTACATTTAACCCCTTGTTCCTTTTTTAGCATTTTTGCAATGTTTCTAAGGAGCTCAGCTAAGTTGGGTATGAACCTTCTCAAGAAATTAATCTTTCCAATGAAAGATTGAAGTTCCTTGATGTTTCTAGGATGAGTGATTTGCAATATAGCCTCAATCCTCTTTGGGTCTATCTTAATCCCCTCTTCTGATATGATGTGCCCAAGAAGTTTACCTTCTTGGAGACCAAAAAATGTTTTATTTGGATTTAAAGATATCCCAAACTTTCTGCATTTCTCGAATACTTTTCTCAAATGTTCCAAGTGCTCTTCATCTGTCTTGGAAAAAATAGTGACATCATCAAGGTACATAATGATGAAGTAGCCTAATTCTTCCGAGAATGCAATGTCCATAGCTCTCTAGAATGTAGCACCAGCATTAATTAAACCAAAGGGAATTTTCACCTACATGAGAGTTCCCCAAGGTGTAGTAAAGGTTGTCTTTAATTGATCACCAGGATGCAATAAAATCTAACTGTACCCTGAGTAGCCATCTAGCAAAGAAATTCTTTTAGAACCAACTACCCTTTGTAAAATATGATCCATCTTGGGTAAAGGGTAGTTGTATTTCAATGAAGCTTTGTTTAAGTCTCTAAAGTCTATACAAAGCCTTATCTCTCATGTTTTCTTCCTAATTGACACTAGATTAGACACCCACTATGAATATCTAATAGGGACAATAATACCAGCTTCATACATTTTCTTGATTTCCTTCTCAACCAAAGGTAACTGAATAGGGTTTATTCTACACAGTTTTTGTTTAAATGGATTTTGGTTTTCCTTGAGAGGTATCTTGTGCTGAATTATTTTAGTGTCATAGGATTTCAGATCCTCATAACTCCACGCAAAAACATCAGAAAATTCTTTAAACAACTCTATGTATTTCAATTTAATGTGAGCTGGTAAAGTTTTAGACAATTTAATCATCTTTGGTTCTAGTTGACTGCCTATATTACACTCTTCAACTTCAGTTTCCATAGGCTCCAACTTTGGCTTCTTGGCCACATCATTGAAATCGAACAACTCTTCTAAAGGGACCAGACCTTTTGGCAAACTTTGATTGTTAGACTGCAGAGTTTCTACATCTTATGTTTCTAACTCTGCAACAATTTCTGTTATGTTTTCAAGTTTGTTAGATAGCAGATTTACATCATCCATCTCTGGAGACTCTTCTTCTTCATCAAGTAGATTTTCTTCACTAGGACACTCTGTTTCATAGTCTGAATATGAACTTGGTAGTTCAAATTCATTTCTGGACTACAGGAAGTCTTCTATTTGTTTGTCTCCATAAAAAACTTGCCAATATTTTTCGTTATCAGGGATAGCTGGTCTAAATTTAATTTGAGTTGTGCATTATTTGGTTTCATATGGTGTTAAACATGTTCTAGCAGCAAAAGCTAAACTGTGGGCCATGATATTCTTTTCTCTTGGGACAAAAATCAGTTGGGATTCCTTAAAAGTTTTCAAAAAATCCATGACATCGTTCTTATAGGCTCTAAGTCTGGGGTGTTTGGCGCTGTATTCCCCATTTACTTGCCTAATGATTAACTTTGAATCCCCATGCACTTTAACTCTTTTGGCTCCTAATTTCTTCAACAAGTGTAAGCCTAAAAGAAGGGATTCGTATTCTGCTATGTTATTCGAACACTGAAAATTTAATCTGTAGGAATGGCCTTCCGTGTGGTTTTTCTCAGTGTTACGTATCCATACACCTGCACCAGCATTGATCCTAGTGCAAGACCCGTCGAAGTTCATACTCCAAAGAGGACTAGTTTCGGGTTCATCAATTTGGGTGCTATCCTCTTTAACTAGTGTGCTTTCGGATTATTCTTGAAGGTCAGCACTTCGTTGAAACTTTTTTAATTCCCTAGGTTTTTTACTGCGTTGAGGACTGATTTCTCAACTCTCAAGGTTTAAAAGCAAAGGGTGAATTATTTGTAGCTCTAGACCCATGTTTTTTTTGCTGTAGTTTTCTGGTTTAGCAAACTATTTTGACACTTCTGTCACGTCTTCCTCCTCTTGTCTATCTGCCATTAAATTAGTTAAGGTCACTTGTTCATTGAATGTTTCATCATTGAAAAGGATAAATGAGTTAAGGTCTGTATTTACAGAATAAAGGGGAGAATTTTGCGGTCTCTCTTGGCTAGTAACCATGTATTGCATATGAGACTCCCTATAAAGTCTTCTTGTTTGATTAAATATAGGGATGGTCGCATATGTCATGTCCATCTGCATATTTCCTTCTAAATTAGCTCCCCAAGATCTAGATAACAACATACCATATTTTGGGGGTACATCAGCCACAACAATATCCATTACTAATCATTTGGCTGGAATTTATGATAAGTTTACAGAGAGGTCTTTGATTAAACCTAAAAATTTCACTCTTCTTGAGTCAAAGGAGTAAAGATCTTTGTAATGTCGAGTGATATCAAGGCCTAGGCTCTCCATTATAGCTTTGGCCATTAAATTATGACAGGCACCTGAGTCATGCATAGCGTTGTGCAAAATTTTGTCATGAATCTGTAAACTAACATAAAAAGGAGGAACTGGTCCTTCTTGATATCTACCCTTAATCTTAGGACCAAATATGAGCTCTGGTTGGTCATCATTAAGATTGACAGTGTCATTATTCTCTTCTATGTTAAAAGCCTTCAAAAATTTGGATCTATACACATTATGGGTAGCTAATTTAGTAAGGGGAACAGAGATTTTTATCTTGGCAATTTCCTGCTCCAAACTGAAAGGTAGCTGACTTCTTACAAAGTTTGTTTCAGCTTTGTTAACCACCATTTTATCAGCAAGATCAGCTTGCTGATTTTCTCTATTTACATTGGTTAAATTTTTTTTAACAGGAGTACTAGCTGATGTGCTAACACTGCTGAGATCCACACTATGTTTTTCATTGTTTTGAGTGTTTTTCTCTTTGTTTTTATCAGAATTTCCAGCCGCTGTTTTGTCCTTCTATTTTACAATTTTGGATTTATTTATAGGGTTGTTTTTTGCAGAATTGTCAGAGGTTTTGTTGTTGGGAGTTTCCATATTCTTTTTACTACTAAGGTCATACTCTTTTGGGGTCTCTATGATGAAATTTTCCATTTCCTGATAATGAAATTCATCTTCTGCTCTTTTTTCATCATAGGGTGTGTATAGACCTTGTTTTCTATTGTAATGAACTTCAAAATCATCATTATATACTCCCAACATGTTTATGTCATCTTCCTCTGGTTGTTCTATTGTGTCTTCAACCTCACTTACATAATTTTGATGAAAAGGAGGAGTGATCTATTGATCATCCTCCCTTGGTCTGTTTTGAGGCTGGTTTCTCCTAAAATTCTGATTTTGGTTTTGATTTTTGTTTTGAGGAGCTGTTTGGTTTTGAATTTCTTGTGCCCTCTCAAGTATGCTCATCTTTTTCATCATCTCCTCCATCATTTTTTCCATCTTTGAGCTAGATGCAGAAGATGTAGATTCCTCTCTGAAGGACACTTTCTTCTCATTCCTCATTCTTTCTCTTTTCTCCATTAAATTAACTTCCACAGCAAGAGCTCCTTTTTGCATATCTTCAAGAGTTAAAGGATCTCTCTCTCTCAGCTGATAGGCCATCTCAGGATCAAATCCTTCAGGAAACTTATTTAAAGCTGAGCCTTGTGGAGGTTTTAGGTCTGGGGGAAGGGAATTATAAACACTTTTAAATCTAGCGCAATAAGCTTGAACACTTTCCCTAACGTTTCTTTGGAGATTCTTATAATCAGAAAGTATTTGAAGAGGGTTTTTTCTGACTTCCCATTTGTTTAGGAATAACTGATGGAAGGCTTGGAGATCATTAATACTATGAGGGGTTAAGCCTTTAAACCATTTTCTTACTTCTCCCCCTAACCTATGAGAAAATAATCTAAGTTTGACATTTTCATCATCAATCTTGTTTCTGTCAAAGTAGTCATTCATCTTATCCACATGTTGTGAAGCAGTAGTAGCATTACTGGCATCATACAATGGTATCTTGGATTGATAGTCCTGTGGAAGATTGACTAAAGGTAAAGGAAGGACAAGGGGAGCATACCATGTTGCCATGATAGGAGGTTGTGGAAAAAGTGGGGGGTTTATGAGTGGTGGATTGATAAGAGGGAAAGTGGGCTGGAATGGAGTGGTTTGGATGGTGGATGTATGAAGAACAGATGTGGATGGAGCAGCAATAGATTGTTGAGCTGATCTTGGATGAGAGACACCTAAATTGTAAAGGAAATGTAAATCAGGTGGTGTAGTTTCTCTACTACTAGGATGTTCACTTCTATCTTGGGATGAAAACGAAGGCTCTGAATCTAACTGATCTAAATCCTAAAGTGACCTAGTCTTAAATGGATTTATTAAGTCAACTTGGGATTCTTGTAGAGCTGCAAGGTTTTCAGGAACAGAATTAGCTCTAAGGGGTGATCTGAAAACAGTTGAAGATTTAACCTCAGGAGAATTCCTAAGGATTCTTTCGAGGTTATCAACTATCTCAGGAGGGTTTGGGTTAGCGTAAGCTCTAGTATGAATCTTTCTAGGAGCCACTATGTTGTGTTTTTCAGACCCAACTAATCAAGAAAATTTTAACCAAATATGACAATCTTTAAGAGGCTAATTAATCTTTTAAACAAGAAAACTTTAATCCCAAAGTCCTTTATCTAAGTTTAAATGATGTTATGATGATAATGGGTCTTCCCAGTGGAGTCTTAAGGTCTGTTTAGGATTGTGGAGTCACCAGGTGGAAATTTTTTTCTCTTTTGGAGGTAAAAGGTTTTATGGTCCACCACCATGTTTATTTGAATACCAATCTGACATATTTTTGGGTTTTCTGAGTTATTTCAGTCCTATGGGTTCTAAGAGTGTCCTAAATAAGTTTCAACACTTAGCTACGGTGATGAGACAGATAAATTCTACTCTTATGGCTAAGCTAGATGATCCTTCAAGGTTTGATAAGCTCTTGTGAGAATCATAAGGTTTCCTTAGTTTGTCACTGATTCAAATAATTTTTATCATGATTACCATTTTCTTGGTAGTGCTTGAAGAGGGATACTTTTACTCAAGGGGGTTTTATGAATTCTTAAGGGTACCTAAGATGAAATTTGACTCAGATCCCTAGTGGAGTCGCCAGAAATGTTATCTCCCCATAATTTCAGCAGATTGGTGAGACCGAAGCTGCGGGGAGAACACTTGAACCACTTTGGGATTCTAGGATCTAGCCCTCCTAAATCCAGAGAGGGATCTCTCTATAAGTGCAAAGATTGATTTATCTTTAAGGCTTTTATGTGTGATATTAGGCTAGTTATTAAGAACAAGGGTTTTTGTTTGGTTTTGGATGGTTGAGCATGATTTTTATTTGAATGGAAAGTCCTAAAATGAAAGAGTTTCAAAGGTGTGAAGGTGTAAGCAATCAAAAACAAGCTTTGGCTGATAGGATAGATATGACGCTTGTTTTCAGTCCATTGGGCTATGGAGTCATAAAAGGGTTTAATTGTGAAACAATTTCAAGAGTGGTCCAAGGGGCAAGTCATCTATATCATAAGATTTTTTAGATAAAATGATGGAATGGAACAATAAAAGTGTTGAAGAGGTGGAAAAAGACAATAATTTCAACTAGGATTTATCAGTATTTCCAAACAAGAAAAGCATTTTAAGTAACTGTTTAAAACCAACCAAAGTAAAGGGCTAACCATAGACTTCTTTGGACAAGCTTATATTAAAGCTAACTTAACAGACGAACAATCCATTAATCCACATAATTAATTTTAGAAGGGATGAAAACAGATAAGAAAAGCAAAGTGCAGCCTACGATCAGATAAGATACGTTTAAATCTAAACTAATTTCAACATACTCTTAGGGAAACTTTCAGAATTACCTTTGAAGAAAGAACTAGAAGACAGGGCAAACCATAAACTTTCCTAGTCTAACTCTACTGAGCATATAATGAAAATATCATTCAAGAACTTCCTTTCAATCTCTGCACATCAAGACAGAGGCAAACCAACATTCCTTGATAATGTTTACACTGAAATTAAGTCATTCTTAAACACACAGTTCGAAGGAAAACATTAAGATAAAGCTTATCATTCAGAGAAGGGTATTGTAAACAGTAAGTCCTAACTCTATGATTGTTGTTCTTTATCAGAGAATAAGTGAACAAAATGGCATACATGAAAAGGAAAAAAATAACACAGAAAGAAGCACTTCACTAGTGATATAGACCATGATCCCAAGAATCAGCTTGTATATTGATGTCAATACAGTTACATTCTTCAAGTCCAATGTTCCAGTTCAGCAATCATCTTCTCTTCTTAGCCTAACTTGTTTGATTAAAAACATAGCTTCAAGAGCCTCTGAACACTATTTACATGTAGAAAGATTCGAGCACACGTATTATATCAAAGTTCAGCAACCAACCCTTTACAATGTGCTCCTCAATAAGATTTTATAGGAAAATGAGGAGGTGGATGAGAGAAAAGATCTATAGGCCTAATTAAAATAGTTTAATGCTTCTCGGCCTTTGATGGGATCAATGGAGAAAATTTCTGATATTTCCTCTGTATTAATTAGTTTAAATTAAGTATTAAGCTTGCTGGGAAGATTTTGTTGACTTTAAGGCTCTTCGTTATCCCTATAATAACTCTGTTGACAGTTTACAATAAGTTCCTTTGATTGAATTAACTGTTCAGCTATCTTTATGCTAATATCTTCTGTTCTGGCAATAACTAGGCCTCTTTTGAATGCTTTGAGGCTGCAGGTGGCTTTTGGTAGCTGAGAGGATTCAATTAGCCTCTGATGTGGTAGTGGAGGCATTCTTGGTCTGGTAGATATTATTATTTTTCTTTAAACACTGTTAATTTGATTTGATTCTATGTGTTAGGCTTAATTAGGCCTAAATTCGGTCTTCTATTCTTCAAATTGCGTTTGATTGAGTGGATTAGGCTTTAGATAGTCGATTTGGGCCGTAATCCCTTAAAACTGTGTAAACAACCTTCAATTCTTCATTTCTGCAGTGACTAAATCCTTTAGCACTGATACTCTTTGATTGATTTAGTTTTGCCATGTCTTGTTGATGTCCAGGCACGCAGAGGGTTTTACAATGGCATCATTGCTCATGAGGTACTGATGAAACATGGTGTTGAACCCCGTAGAATGATTTCTTTTATGAACAAAGGCGTGGGGGATCATCATCCCCAGCCTTTGATTTTCTTTTAACAAAATGGAAACATCCATTAAAATCTGCAAAAACAAGAAAAAGTTAAGAAAATCCTGCTTATTTGGGTTTAACTTATTTGGAGGTTGGGGTTAGATCGCAGCCGTTGGATGAAAGCATCCAACGACGAGGATTTCTTTGCGGGGGTCAGATGAGAGGCGGTTTGAAAAAACAGTGGAGAGATTAAGTCAGATCTGTTGATCTGCAGAGATCAACGGTTGAGATCAATCAGAAAAATACTATGTAGAAGGGCCATATTATCGCACAATAGGAGAAAATTCAAAGGAAATGGGTAAATAACCTTTGGAGGAAGAAATAGGTTAAAACTAAATTCAGGGTTTCTGAAAGGATTCTAGGCAGTCAGATGAGATCGGCCTCAAAGATCAACGGCGGAGGTTGATCGATGGATTCCCTTGGAGGATGGGGGGAGGGCGATGAACTAACGTGAGATTAAACTAGGATCATTGATCTGCAGAGATAAATGACATAGATTAAATGTGATGGAATGCAATAAAAATGGGGTAAAGTGGTTTCGGCTATAGAAACCATTGTTTTCACGCAATGAAAAGGAAGGAAGGTGGTTTTAACTTTTTGAACGCGATATGTGTTACTGGCCGACACGTGACCTTTTGAAACCACCCTCATCGTGTAATTTTGGATCATTAACCTTCGGGCTAAAAATCACACGAAACTGCATGCTTGCCATCAGATCTTGGGTCTTAGATCGGATGGTCGTGGAGAGAGCATGATGGAGAACAGATGCTCGGGCGATAAGATGTGGGGCAGAGTTTGAGCGGTTTTGATCTAGACCATCAGATCAGGGAATGAACGACTGAGATTTGATCTGGGAAGGGTAGGACCCAAAGGAGTTCGGCCTATCGTGTTGAATCTGGACCATTGGATGAAACGAATGAACAGTCCAGATCCAATCTTGGGATCAAATGAATAAAATATGAGGTGATGGTCGGGAGGAGAATGGGTCAATGTGAGTCGTTGATCTACTGAGATCAATGGTGGAGATCTGCTTAAAAATTTATACAGCGAGGCTTATGAAAAATAACAAAGGGAAGGGAGAAATGACCTGGACCGTCAGATCTTATTGTATGGACAGCCCAGATGCAATCGGAAGATTGTGATCGGCGGGGCTAAAGGGAAAAGAGCGTCGATGTGTTTAAACATGGGCCGTTGATCTGAGGGCCAGATCAATGATGGAGAATGAATTTGCGGAGGTCACAAGCGGAGGGATGGGATTATAAACAGAGTGATGTGGGCCGTCAGATCTGGGCCTGGCGGGGAAGATCGATGGCTGAGAAGCCATCGGAAGATCACTAATCAGGAGGGGGCAATAAAATATTTCAAACGCACCCAATGAAATCTCTGATGCAAGATTTTCCGATCGTTGATTGTTTTAAGATCAACGATGGAGGTTCGCCCAACCAATGAACCGACGAGACTCTTTATAATATGAAAAAATGGGGTATTTTATAAAATAAAAAGGGAAATTCGCATCGGGGAGGGTTTTATATAATGTTTTAGTGCCCGATTGTGGGCTCCAGGTTTTACAAAGGAAGCAAGGGATCGGGGGATATATACAAAAGGATCCAATCGCATCGGAAGTTTTATGTAACAAAAAGACATGCACCCATCGCAAACCACCGATTGCGATTAGTGCTCGGGACTTTAACTCTTGGTCTTGGGTGTGGGTTTTATGGTGGGGAAGTGGTTAAGGGGTTTAACACAAAAGGGGCTCATAAGAAATGGAACAAAAGGAAAGGGCCTTTCAAATGCACCCGATAAAACTTGCGATGCGAGATTCCGATAGCCTTTGATTGGTCTTAGATCAACGGTTAAGAATGGTTTAGACCGTGAACTGTTGGGATTAGAAGAAAATGAAGGAAAGTCGGGCTTTTCCGAATTTCTAATGGAAATCAGGTTTTTTCACAAGTATTTTTTTGTTTTAGCACCCGATTGCGGGGCTCGGGGTTATATGAAAAGATGAAGGGATCGGGAGTTTAGAAACAAGGGCCAATCGCAATCGGATATTTTTACGTAACAAAAGAAATATGTTTCACATGAATGCCCCGATTGTGAGAAGCGCCTTTGGGCCTTAACGCTTGGTTCCAGTGCCAAGTTGCATGGTTGGGAAGTGGTTTATGGTTTAGCCCGAAGGGGCTTAGGCCTATAATGTAAAAAGTGGGGTTTTTTTATGAGTTTTCAAGGATTTTCAAAGGATTTTGGGGGTTTCGGTAGAGGAAAGAAGGCTTTTTAAAACCAATGGAAGGGGACCAAATGATTTAGAAAGGGTCTTGAAGTGATTTTGAAGGTTAAAATGATGAAAATGGAGGAATTTTTATGGGGGAAAGGGGATGAAATGGAGGTTAATTTTGAGTGAAAGGAGGGGTAAAATGAGAGGAAAATGGGGTTTTTGCAGTAGTCTTTTCTTCAGGAAAACAACTGATTTTTAGAATTGAGAGGGAAACAACAGTGAAGATTAACTCAAGGATAAGTCATCTTCACAAGACTTCAAGGACTAAATAATTTGGCAATAAAATTGTTTCCTGAAGGCTTCAAAAAATTATTTAGCCGCCATTTTGATATGACAAATTTTATGGGTGGCTAATAGTCATCACCATTTTCACCATCATGGGAGTTAGAAAATTAGAAAATAAAGCCAAAATAGAAACTAGAAGATTCAACTCATAATTTCACAAGTTTAAAATGCTTCCAAGTTAGTAAGTGATGATCCCTCACCTTTCATTCAATCTAATTTCTTCAGCAAATGGTGAAATCCCCCTCCTAGGGTTTTAACTGCATTTTTGGCATTCTTTGGTGTTTGGTTTTTTTCTGTGAGAAAAATCCTAGTTTTTATACAATATCACCTTCCTACACACCTCATACACCTCCCCAAACCATTTCCAACATTCATCTTCCTCATTTCTTTCATTTTCCCATAAAACCCTAGCCCACATTGTGTTTCTACAAAGATTCTAGGTTAGGACTGTGTTTTAGCCTTTTCCCCCTCTTTCCCTTATCCATTTCAAGTAATTCCAGTTGAATTGTGTTCCTATAACACTCCCCTATCTCACCTAATTTTTTTCAAATTTTTCCCTAACTCCTATCCCCTCTGTTTCCCTCCCTAAACTTGCTACCCCATTTTCCCCTATTTTCCTAGATTCCACCATTTCCTTCCTTCCCATCAAGCTAGGGTTTCTATCATACAAACAAACACCATGGAAAATGAGAAGAAAAATTACAACAAAGGACGGAAAGTTTCCAGTTTTGAGTCAACTTAGACCCATGGCATCATTTTTGGAGTTTTGTGACAATTTGCTAGGGTTTATAGTGCACACAAGGACAGTTTTGCTTCAAAATGAGTTTATGAAGTAGCCAAGATGAAATTTACAAAAGTGAAAGAGGTTTTTTTCAATAATATGCCAAAGATTAAAAAAATCCTTCAGTGTATTCACGGGTGTTATGATTGGATAGAAATGACAAAAATACAGTTGCTCGAAGTCATTTTCTGCACTTTAGAATAGGTTGTCTACAAGTCAATTGTTAAGCATGGAGGTGGTATTTGTTCATAAAATTCCAATGATAAAAAACATCTCTCATTTTTTCAAACAAATTTATGGTTAGAGAGATATTGATCCATATTTAAGCCCTATTTTTGCAGAAAAAAATTTAAAATTTTGGAAAAATTGGTCACTACAGAAGCAGCAGGAGACTTTTCCTCCGAGAATCCAAATGATGAAAAATATACATGGATGGGTGAATCTTGACTATTAAATCACAACTATGGAATCATCTCAACATGTCATCTTCCCATTTTGATGAAAAATGAAAAAAACCTCACTTTTTTCATGCTTCTGCCACCTTTTTACATTTGCACGGTGCTTCTAGAGTAAGGTTGGTAGAATGAGTTTTTGAAGGCCTTACAGTTGGTAATTTCTCATTTTTGAGGGTAAAATCGAAAGAGGAAATAGAGGGATACCTTTCCTAACTCTTAGATTTGAAAATAGGCACTTAATAGTCAGTCAAAATCAACTCCAAAGTGGTGTGATGCTTCTGCACGGAGGCATGACGTTTTCGTTGGTAGGCGCGAAACTTCTGTCACTAGATTCCTCTGGAGAGTTGTCAAGCCAAAAAAAATCCAAAATTCAATGTTTAGCTGTCCCATGAGATGTATTTTTGGTAGGAGATTTTTCTTTTGCCTCTCTTTGTGGAGAGATAATGTAATTAATGAAGGGGACACACACTCCTAGTTATTAGCTAAATTTGAGGGAATGATTTCTAACTTCCCTAGAAACTAGGAAATGACTCATACGGTGTAGTCATGAAGTGTTTTGGATCAAATTTCAACCCAATGAGGTGTCATCACTTCTATTTTCTATATGTACTCCAAAATCAAGCCTTTTGAGAGGTTTGATAGTTGTTATTTGATGTGGAGCTATTGTACAAGATTTTGTTAATGAATTCAAAGACAATGTTGCAGACATAGTGTTGAGACTCCAGTGGTATGCCTTTGAGCATTTGTTTTTCTCTGTAAAATTATCATGTTGAATGTTATGTTATCCATCTTTAACATATATGCTTATTTATGGTAAGTATTATCAGTTTATAAAAAGAAATGATGCTTTCCATGCTCTGTTTTTTGTAAGATTTACATGAACATGCATTTCCTCTTCTGATGAATGAATTATGTTTAATTATCATTCTTACTCCCTCTAAGTTCAATCTATACACAATGAAAAATTAAGCATGCTTATAATCTTACCTACCTGGCCTCACCCTTACATATGCCACCTAGCCTTCGAAATATGACCTTAACCCTAGAGTTAGTTCCCTAACTGTCATTCCTATCCAGCAAAACTTCAAACAAACAAAAACACTAATATACTGAGCATAAAAAATAGCATAAGATCATTATATCCATTCATCTAAGTGATAAAAATTTTCGCATCGTTTCTGGGGAGCAAAGGGTAAATCTTTCCCGAGAAATAATGACAACGCTTAGCTATGATTGCTGATGGTGAACAGTAGTCAGGCATAAGAAAGGTTGTGCATCTTTCACCTAGCAACTCCAGTGTCAAAGAATCCAAAAGTTTAGATTTTTCATGGCGACTCCACTGTTAAAAAATTGGTAGCTTGAATAAATTTTGGGTGACTTCAATGTTTTCAAAGATGGGTTCAACTGCAAGAAGGAATGCTAGGTATTCTCCTATGGATCGGTCTCATATCCCTAGATTTCAAAATCCTATGCCTCGTGTTGATTGGTTATCTTATCTTCCCATGTTCAAAGTTTAAAATAAATATGATGTTGCCTTGCACTTGATCAAGTTTCATATACATGTACGTAGACGTAAAATTAAGTTTCCTGATTATTTATTAATGAAGCTATTTATGGTTACTATGGAAGAAAATACTAGAACATGGTATGAATGGTTAAGACCAGCTAGCATATGTTCTTTAAATGATTTTCATATAGCATTTTTTTGAGAATTATAAAAAGCATTATCCATCTTTGTTGATGGTACAAAATTGTTTTGATCATTTTGAGGGTTTCATTTAGTATCTTGAAAGTATTGATAAGGATCTAGAATTTATGGATGATGAGGATATGCTAGATGCACTTTATGAATTCTCTTCTCAGGTTAGTTTTCATGATGATCAAGAGGATTTACGACATGTAGAAAAATTACAACCGCCGACAATTTCTCTCTTATATGAAGATGAAATCAATCAAGATCTTGATGTTGATATTCACGTCCCTTCTCTTGAGATAGGTGAAGTTGTGTAGCCAGTTTGTCAGTTTTTGTTTGACCAAGGTGAAAGTAGTGAACTAGTTCATATTGTTAAAGCCCCATAGCTGCAAGAAGATAAGATATCAGAAATAGTCTCCCATCATGAAAATCAAGTTGATAGTCTTAAAATAGAGTTATCTAATGAAATCAAAATAGAATTTTTTGATCAACAAAAGAACAGTCTTGATGCACATGATATGGCTATCATATTTGACGATGTTAAAGAAAATTCAGACATTTTTATAGACAAACATGTTGATCCCTTTTTCTTTGAAGTTGAACTTGATCATGACACGATTGAACAAGGAATAATTATGAATGAAAAGTGTCCCTTGGATCATGAGGACAGGATAATATTTCATATCTTCAAGGATCCTTTTGCTGATTTTCTACAATCCTCAGGAGAGGTGAATTTATATGAGCCTTTGGTAAGTCTATTGCAGTCATGAGTGAAGGTGAAATTTATTTTAGTTATAAGTTTAGGTTATGGATTCTATTTTTATTTCGAATTGAAAATAGATGGACAATTCAAGCAAAACCAAGGAGGTTGGGATCATTAAAATGACATGGATGATCATAAAATTTTTAGTGAACGTTCTGAAGGTATAAAAAATGGACTAATTGTCAATGTAAATTGTCCCTTGGATCATCAAGACATGAAAATCTTCCATATTCTCAAGGATCCTTTTTATGATTTGATCCAACCATCAAAAGAGTTGATTTGTCATGGTTTCAAGGATCTGATGGTAAGTTTGTTGCATGTTAATCATGATCCTTTGGTCAGTTTGTTGCAGCCATCTAGGAAGATGAATCTTCTTGTATTTATGGATCATGAGCACATGTTCAATGGACACTTTGAGTTTCCTATATTTTGTTTCTGGTTCCCTCTCAAGGAAAGTGTGAACAAGATTCAAGTAAGTAGCCATTTGATGGATTGGTTACACTAAAGGGATCATATCACATGATTGTATATACATACTCAGTAGGTGGGTGATTATCATCAGGATTTGAAGCCTAAGGTGAAGGCCCTAAGATCTCGATGGTCTGATTCCATAATTAAGTTTAGTTATTAGTCAATTTTTTGAGTCAAAGTCAGTTTTTGTTTCAGTTAGTCATTTCAGTTTTTAAAGCTATTTCAGTTTCCAGTTTTGAATCCATTTCCCAATGGATGAAGCTACCTGGTGTACGGTGTTCTTGACACCTAAAGGAGATGCCATTCTTAGCTAGATCTAATGTTAGCGTCTGTCAGTCACCAGTGATCAAGTGTACTCTTTCAAGGTTAGTAGATAGGGCCCTAGGTCAAATTTTATAGTTTCAAATAAGTTTTCAAATAAAATTTGATCATTAGTTGTTGTCTAGGTCAATACCACTCCCTCTATTCACTAATGGTCATCATCACTCATCTCGGTCAAGTATTCAATTAAGTTTTTATGGTCATGAATTAGTTAATATACCATCATCTAGGTCATGGTCTAGGATTACATTTGAGGTGTCATCATTTGTTCATGTCATCAAAAGTTATGGGAGTCATGTCATCACCATCATCACCATTATGGGAGCAACGAGAAGATTCAACTCATAATTTAAAAGTTTCAAAGGCTTCCAATTCAGTAAGTGATCATCCCTCACCTTTCATCTAGCCCAATTTCTTCAAAACAATGGTGAAATCCCTCTCTTAGGGTTTTCAATGCGTTTTTGGATTTGTTTGGTGTTTGGTTTGTTTAATTAATAAAAAATCATATTTTTTCTACCCTATTACATTCCTACACACCTAGACACCTCCCCAAACCATTTCCCACATTCATCTCCCTCATTTCTTTCATTTTCATCTAAAATCCTAGCCCACGCTCTTTTTTTGCAGAGATTTTGGGTTAGGACTGTGTTTTATCCTTTCCCCACTCTTTCCCTAATCCCTTTCAAGAAATTTCACTTGTACTTTGTTCCTAAAATAATCCCATATCTCCCCTAATTATTTCATATTTTTCCCTAACTCCTGTCCTCTCCATTTCCCTCCATAAACTTGCCACCCCAATTTCTTTTGTTTTCCTAGATTCCATCCTTTCCTTCCTTCCCATCAAGATAGGGTTTCTATCAAACAAAAAAAAAACCATGGAAAATGAGAAGAAAAATTAAAAAAAAGGAGGGAAATTTTCCAGGTTTGAGTCAACTCACACCCATGGCATCATTTTTAGATTTTTGTGATCATTTGCTAGGGTTTAGAGTGCACACAGGAACAAGTTTTCTTCAAAATCAGTTTCTGAAGTAACGAGGAAGAATTTTATAAAAGTGAAAGATGTTTTTCAATCATAGGAAAAAGGAAAAAAAACTCCTTCAGTGTATGCACAGGTGTTATGATTTGAGATAAATGTGAAAAATACAGTTGCTCCAGGTCATTTTCTGCACTTTTGAACAGGTTTTTTTCAAGTCAATTGTTCAGGGGTTTGGAGAAGGGGTTTGCAGTGCTTGATGAATCCATTGTGTAGAATACATCCTAATATTTCCAAAAATGCCACTTGTAGCCCAAAAATCCTCTGGGAAAGCCTCCAAACACCCTCTCAACGTGGCACGGAGCTTCTGCTAAAGCGGTAAGACGCTTTCGCCAATTTTTAGCGATCAACGTCGAACTCAGTTTTTGAGGAAAATTGGAAAGTAGTTTGGAAAATAAGAGGAGTTTTTTGTTCATAACATGCCAAAGAAAGAAAACCACTCTCCATTTTGATAACCACGTTATGGTTAGAGAGATATTGATCCATCTTTAAGCCCTAGGTTTGCAGAAAAAAATTTGAAAATTGGTCATTGCAGAAGCATCGTACAGTAGCGAGACGCTTTTCCTTAGAGCATTCAAATGAGGAAAACTCTACATGGATGGATGCATATTCACCTGTACATCATAGCTAGGGAATTGGCTCCACATTTCATCCTCCCATTTTGAAGATAAATGCAAAAAAACTCACCTTTTCATGCTTCTGCCACCTTTTTTACCTCTGTGTGATGCTTCTAGAGTAAGGTTGGGAGAATGAGTTTTTGAAGGCCTTCCATTGGGTATTTTCTCATTTTTTAGGGTGAAATGGAAAGAGGATACACATGGCTACCTTTCATAACTCTTATATTTTCAAATGGGTACTTAAAATTCAATCAAAATTAGCTCCAAAGTGGCGAGACGCTTATGGTGGGAGGCACGACGTTTTTGGTGGGAGGCGTGACACTTCTGTCATTGGATTCCTTTGGACAGTTGTTAAGCCATAAAAACTCCAAAATTATAGGTTTAGATATCCCATGAGCTATCTTCTTAGTAGGATAGTTTGTTTTTTCCTCTCTTTGTGGGGGAATAATGTAATTAATGAAGGAGACACACACTCCTAGTTATTAGCTAAATTTGAGGGACTGGTTTCTAACTTCCCTAGAAACTAGGAAATGAATCATAGGGTGCATTTATGAAGTGCTTTGGATCATATTTCGACCCAATGAGGTGTCATCACTTCTATTTTCTATATTTACTCCAAACTTAGGCCTTTTGAGAGGTTGGATAGTTGTTATTTGCAGTGGAGCTATTGTAGAAGCTTTTGTTAATGAAATCAAAGACAATGTACCAGACATAATGTTGAGACTCCAGTGGTATGCCTTTAAGAATTTTTTTTTCTTTGTAAAATTATCATGTTTAATGTTATGTTATCCATATTTCACATATCTTCTTCTTTATGTTAATTCTTATCAGTTTATAAACATAAATCGTACTTTCCATGCTTTGTTTTTTGTAATATTTACATGAACATGTCTCTTCTCTTCTAATGAAATAATTCAGTTTAATGCTCATTCTGACTCCCTCTTAGTTAAATATATACACAATGATAGATTAAGCATGCTTCTAAGATTACCTACCTGGCCTCACCCTTACCTCTGCAATCTAGCCATTTAAATCTGACCTAAACCCTAGACCTAGTTCCGTAACTATCATTCCTATCCAAAAAAACTTCAAACAAATAAAAACCCTAATCTACTGAGCATCATAACTAGCCTAAGATCATTATATCTAGTCATCTCTTTGGCTTCAAATTGACATTAAGAGAACCTTATTTGGTCTTGGTAGGGCTAATTACCTGACCTTAAGGTTGGTTTGTGGTTACCCTCCTTCAATTCCATTCTCAACCTTGGGAAGCATGGGGGCAGTGATAACATTTTTCGTATCGTTACCAGGGAGAGAAGGTTAAATATTTCTTGGGAAAGAATGAAAAATATTAGCTCTGATTTTTTATGGTGAATAGTGGTTAGGCACAATAAAGGCTGTGCATCTTTCAACTGGTGACTCCAGTGTCGAAGAATCCAAAAGTTCATAGTTTTCATGGCGACTCCATTGTTCAAAAATCAGTAGCTTGAATAACTCTTTTGTGACTTAAATGTTTTCAAATTTAAACTTCAATTTAAGGAATGCTAGGTATGATCCTATGGATCTATCTCATATCCCCGTCTTTCCAAATCCTATGCCTCGTGTTGATTGGTTATCTTATCTTCCCATATTCCAAGATGAAAAGAAAGATGGTGTTCCCTTGCACTTGCTCAAGTTTCATATGCATGTATGTAGACTTAAAATTAAGTTTCCTAATGATTTATTGATGAAGATATTCATGTCTACTCTGGAAGATAAATAAAGAACATGTTATGAATGGTTAAGACCAACTAGCATATGTTCCTTAAAGGATTTTCATAGAATATTTTTTGAGAATTATAAATAGAATTATCTAGATTTTTTGCTGGTAGAAAATTGTTGTGATAATTTTGAGGCTTTCATTCAATGTCTTTAAGGTATTGATGAGGATCTAGAATTTATGGATGATGAGGATATGTTAGATGCACTTTATGAATTCCCTTCTCCAGTTAGTTGTCATGATGATCAAGAGGGTTTCCAACATGTAGAAAAATTACATCCATCAATAGTTTCTCTTCTGGATGAAGATGAAATCAATCAAGAACTTGATGTTGATATTCATGTCCCTTCTCTTGAGATAGGTGAAGTTTTGCGGCCAATTTGTCAGATTCTGTTTGATCAAGGTGCAAGTAGTGAAATAGTTCATATTGACAAACCCCCAAAGCTGCAAGAAGATCAGCTATCAGATATAGTCTCCCATCCTGAAAATAAATATGATAGTCTTCAAATAGAGTTATCTAATGAGATCAAAACATAATTTTTTGATCAACAAAATAATATTCTTGATACACATGATATGCCTATCATATTTGAGGATCCTAAAGAAAATTTTGACATTTTTATAGAAAAACCTATTGATCCCTTTTTATTTGAAGTTGAACTTGATCATGACACGATTGAACAAGTACTAATTACGAATAAAAATTGTCCCTTATATAATTAAGAGAGGATAATCTTTCATATCTTCAAGGATCCTTTTGTTGATTTGCTGCAATCACAAGGATATGTGAATTTACATGAGCCTTTGGTAAGTCTACTGCAGTCATCAATAAAGGTGAAATTTGTTTAGGTTATGGATTCTATTTTTACTCCGAGTTGAAAATAGATGGAAAATTCAAGCACAACCAAGGAGGCCAGGATCATCAAAAATACATGGATGATCATAAAGTTTTTAGTGAAAGTTATGAAGGAATAAAACATGGACTAATTATCAATGGAAATTGTCCCTTGGATCATCAAGAAATGACAATATTCCATATTCTTAAGGGTCCTTTTTCTGATTTGATCCAACCATCAAAAGAGGTGATTTTTCGTGGTTTCAAGGATCTGATGGTAAGTTTGTTGCATCTTCATCATGATCCTTTGGTCAATTTGTTGCAGCCTTGAGGGAAGATGAATATTCTTGTATTTATGGATTAAGAGCACATGTTCAGTGGAAACTTTGAGTTGCCTATATTTTGTTTCTTTTTCCTGCTCAAGGAGAGTGTGAACAGGATTCAAGTAAGTAGCCATTTGGTAGATTGGTTACACTAGAGGGATCATATCACTTGATTGTATATACATCTTCGGAAGGTGGGTGATTATCATCATGATTTGAAGCACAAGGTGAAGGCCATAAGATCTCGATGGTCTGTTTCCATAATTAAGTTCAGCCAGTAGTCAAGTTTTTGAGTCAAAGTCAGTTTTTGTTTTAGTTAGCTGTTTCAGTTTTTCAAGCTATTTCAGTTTCCATTTTTGACTCCATTACCCAATGGATGAAGCTAGCTTGTCTACGGTGTTCTTGACACCTCCTAAAGGAGTTTTCATCCCTAGATGGAGCCAATGTTAGCGTCTGTCAGTCACCAGTGATCAAATGTAATCTTTCAAGGTTAGTTGATATGGTCCTAGGTCAAATTTTATAGTTTCAAATAAGTTTTCAAATAAAATTTGATCATTGGTTTTTGTCTAGGTCAGCATTGCTTCCTCTTTTCACTCATTGTCATCATCACTCATATCGATAAAGTATTCAATGAAGTTTTTATGCTCGTGAATCAATTAATATAACATCATCTAGGTCATGGTCTAGGATTACATTTAAGGTGCCATCATTTTTTCATGTCATCAAAAGTTACATGGGAGTCATGTCATCACCATTGTCACCATCATGGGAGTTAGCAAATTAGAAAATGAATCCAAAGGAGAAACAAGAAGAATCAACTAAGAATTTCACAAGTTTCAAAGGGTTTCAATTCCGTAAGTGATCATGCCTCACTTTCATTCAACCCAACTTTTTCAGCAAATGGTGACATCCCTCTCCTATGGTTTTCACTGCGATTTTGGCTTTCTTTGGTGTATAGTTTGTTTCAGTGAGAAAAATCCTAGTTTTTCTACCCTATCACCTTACTACAAACCTAATACACCTCCCCAAACCATTTACCACATTAATCTCCATCATTTCTTTCATTTTTCCCTAAAACCCTAGCCCACACTACATTTTTGCAAAGATTCTGGGTTAGGACAGTGTTTTATCATTTTCCCCCTCTTTCCCTTATCCATTTCAAGGAATTCCACTTTCTATGTGTTCCTAAAACACTCTTCTATCTCCTATAATGTTTTTATATTTTTCCCTAATTCCTATCCCCTCCATTTCCCTCCCTAAACTTGTTGCCCCATTTTCCCCTGTTTTCCTAGATTCTACCCTTTCCTTCCTTCCCATCAAGATAGGGTTACTATAATACAAAAAAACACCATGTAAAATGAGAAGAAAAAATACAACAAAGGAGGGAAAATTTCCATTTTAGAGTCAACTTAGACCCATGGCATCATTTTCAGAGTTTTGTGATCATTTTCTAGGGTTGACACTGCACACAGGGACAAATTTTCTTCAAAATCAATTTCTGACATAACAAAGATGAATTTTAAAAATGTGAAAGATGTTTTTGTCAATAATGGGCAAAAGAACAAAATATCCTTCAGGGTATGCATAGGTGTGATTATTTGAGATAAATTCCAAAAATACAGTTGCTCCAAGTCCTTTTCTGCACTTTTCAACAAGTTGTATTCAAGTCACTTGTTTAGGGGTTTGGAGAAGGGGTTTTCAGTGCTTGATGACTCTGTTGTGTAGCATAAATCGTAATATTTCCAACCATACAAATTTCAGCCCAAAAATCCTATAGGAAGGCCTCCAAACTCCCTCTCAAAGTGGTGTGACGCTTAAGCTAAAGTGGCGCGACGCTTCTACAAATTTTTAGTGATCAACTTAAAACTTGGATTCCGAGAAAATGGGAAAGTATTTTTGAAAATGGTCGAAGATTTGTGTTCATAAAATCCAAAATAACAAAAAAATACCTCTGTTTTGAAAAATACGTTATTGTTAGAGATCTATTGATCCATCTTTAAGCCCTATGTTTGTAGAAAGAAGTTTGAAAATGATGGAAAAGTGGTCATTACAGAAGCGTCGTGCAACATCGCGACGGTTTTATGCAGAGCATCCAAATGAGGAAAACTATACATGTATGGATGAATATTCACCTTTAAGTCACAACTATGGAATCATATAAACATGTAATTCCATTTTGAAGAAAATTAAAAAAACCTCACTTTTTCCTGCTTCTGCCACCTTTTTTACCTCTCTGCGATGCTTCTAGAGTAAGCTTGGGAGAATGAGTTTTTGAAGGTCTTACAATGGGTATTTTATTAGTTTTGAGGGCTAAATGGAAAGAGGACACACAAGGCTACATTTTATAACTCTCATATTTTCAAATGGTCTCTTAACAATCAGTTAAAATCAACGGCAAAGTGGCCTGATGCTTCTGCTAGGAGGTGCGATGTTTATGTTGGGAGGCGCGATACTTCTATCATTGGATTCCTTTGGAAATTTTCCAAGACAAAAAAACTCAAAAATGTTAGGTTTAGCTATCCCATGAGATTTATTTATGGTAGGAGAGTTTTTTTTTCCTCTCTTTGTGGATGAATAATGTAATTAATGAAGGAGACACACCCTCCCAGTTATTAGCTAAATTGGAGGGAATGGTTTCTAAATTCCCTAGAAACTAGGAAATGACTCATCGGGTGAATTTATGAAGGTTTTTGGATCATATTTCAACCCAATGAGGTTTCATCACTTATATTTTCTATATATACTCCAAAATCAAACCTTGTGAGAGGTTGGGTAGTTGTTATTTGTAGTGGAGCTATTGTACAAGATTTTGTTAATGAAATCAAAGATAGTGTTGCAGACATAGTGTTGAGACTCCAGTGCTATGCCTTTGAGAAAATTTTTTTTCTCTATAAAATTATCATTTTTAATGTTATGTTATCCATATTTCATAGTTATGCTTCTTTATGTTAAGTCTTATCAGTTTATAAATATAAGTCATCCTTTCCATGCTCTATTTTTTGTAATATTTACATAAACATGTCTCTGCTCTTCTGATGAATGATTTTAGTTTAATGCTCATTATGAATCCCTCTTAGTTCAGTATAAAAACAATGAAAAATTAAGCATGCTTCTAATCTTACCTACTTGGCCTCACCCTTACCTCTGCAATCTAGCCTTTGAAATCTGACCTAAACCCTAGACCTAGTTCCATAACTGTCATTCCTATCTAGCAAAAATTTAAACAAACAAAAAACATAATCTATTGAGCTTCATAACTAGCCTAAGATAATCATATCCAATCATCTCTTTGGTTGGAAATTGACATTGAGAGACCCCTCTATGCTCTTGGTAGGGCTAGCTACCTGACTTATAGGTTTGTTTTTTGTTACCTTCCTTCAATTCAATTCTCATCCTTGGGAAACAGGGGGAGTGTTGGATCGAGGGATCCTGACCCAGGTTCGGAGGCGAAGGTTTTACCAACAAATCCCTATACTACTGGCCCTTTTGGCAGTGACCCGATTGCGTAGGTCAAAGTCTCACCCAAAGCAGTATGGGAGGGTTTTGGAACCAGGTTTCCACACCCTGAGAGAGAGTAGGTAACAACGCAGGCCCGCAAGTATCAGATCTACACAAATGGGTGATTCATAGGGTTCTAGAATGTAACCAAACTATAGTTCTTATCAGATCTACTCTAGTAGGTTCGCATCCACGTGTGCATCATCAATTACAACCATAAAACATCATAATCGCAACCAATATTGTCATTAACAGAGATGAAATCAACAGTCACATCATAGTAATATAATAAGTACAGATACAAAGATAAAACAGATGAGATTGCAGCTTAATCATACCATATTAGTTTGCATCAATAATAACAGAACAGATCCAGAAAATATCATATGTTTCAGCAATACTTCATATATATTACTTATCAAAATCCTCTTACATTCCCCGAATACCACCTGCGCACACAGCCAGCAGGGTCCGCACACAGCAAGACAGAGGATCTCCGTGCACACAGCCAGCAGGAGTCCTAACCCAAACAACCCAACCCAAGAACTAGAAATTCATACTTCGCATCAATCTCTATTCATCCTCTTCCTATCGAATAAGAAAGGCTCAACTATTTATACTACCTTAGCCTACGCAACCAATGGTCCAAAAACCATGGTTTGCGGACTCTTGGTCTACCCTTGACCAACTTACAATGCATTAGGGGATTTGACCCACCCCAAAACCCCTGTGTTAGACTAAATATAATAAAAAATATACAAAAAGGACCAGATTCGTAGCTTTGTAGGAGACTCTGTTCCAACAGTCCCCCAACACAATCTTATGACTTGTCCCAAGTCACTGTGATGGCGGGTTCTCCACCTATGCCTACACAGTTATTCCGGGCATACATTCATTTGATTCGATATGGTTTGAGCTGACTACCATTGACATAGCTTGGTAGCATTTCACTGTGCAGGGTAGCTAGCTTAACAACTCTGTCATTCGTGACTTCCTTAACGGTGTAGATACCAAGCTAGTGCTGTCAGAATGTCCCTAGATGATTTACAAACTGTCTATCGTATAAAAGGACCAATTCGCACTCTGTAAATGTCTTTTGGTGAATATTTCGATCATGCCAGGATTTATCACAGGCCTTCTGAACCTGCTGATGGAAATTAGCAAGAAACCAATCTTCCTCTATAGCCATAAGTTGTGCTAATCGCTCCTCCATGATGTTAGGTTATGCCATGTTCGTAAATGCTGCGATACACAGACTAGGAACAATATACTCCATTGGCATAATGACCTCTTTACCACAAGCCATCCTGAATGGGGTTTTCCCCATTAGCTTCTTGCACATTGTTCGATAGGCCCAAAGAACCAATGGGATGCGCACGTCCCAATCGCTGCGATCAATGTTGCATACCTTTGTCAGCACTTTCTCCAACATTTTTTTAAAAGCTTCAACCACGTCATTTTCCTGTGGGTGATACGATGTGCTCTTCGCATGATGGATATGGAACTCCTCAGTCAAAGCTTGGATTGTTTCATTAACAAAGTGCATACCTCTGTTGCTCATGAGGATCTTCGAGCATCCAAATCTGGTCAGGGTTTGTTCAAATATGAAATGCGCAGTGGTCTCCGTAGTACAATCCTTTACTTCTTGTGCTTCGGCCCACCTGGTTACATAATCAGTGGCAGTAATAATGTAGCGCGCACTCATATTCTTCTCTGGTGGGTTGATAGGCCCTATGAAATCGATGGCCCATTTATCAAATGCTTGTAGAACCATTTGTGGTTGAAGGGGCATTTCATCTCTATGGGACAGCCTCCCTATTCGTTGCCACGTATTGTAGGCTTTACAATAATCATGAGCATCACTATGCAGGGTTGGCCACCATAACCCAGCTCTCAAGATCTTTTGCACTCTTTATTTCCCTGCATAGTGACCTCTTACTACTCTGTCATGAGCCTCTACTAAGATAGCGTGCCTTTCATGCTCTAAAAATTATCTCCACAATACTTCATCAGCTCCCATATTATATAAATGACCTGCGATGATGGTAAAATTTGCGGCCCAGACGACTAATTATTTCTTCTGTTGTACTGATTACTCTAGAGGTGCCCTCCCAGTAGTCAAGAACTGAATGATATCAGCGAAGTGTGCATCCACTACCTTAATATCAAATAGTTGTGCATCATGTAATCCGTCCTTGAGGTTGATTGGCTCCTCGCCACTCTCAATTTGGGACAAGTGATCCAGCCCAACATTCAACTTTCCCATCTTGACGATGATTTCAAAGTCATACTCTTGAAATAGCAATAGGCTTATTTAACAGGTACTTCAAGGCTGAATGGTCGGTGAACATTTTGAAGTGTCCTCCTAATAATTAATGCCGATATTTCTGCAAAGCGTACACCATGGCCAATCGCTCCTACTCTGTAGTGGAGTAGTTTCGTTCTGCACCAGGGAGTTTCCTACTTGCAAAGGTAACCGGATGGTCGATATCTCCTTCTCCCGGTTGCATAAGGACAGCCCCAAGAGCAATGCCCGATGCATCGACGTGAACATGAAATACCTTCTCCCAATCGAGAAAGATGAGAATAGGCGTCGAGACCATCTTTTCTTTAAGTAACTCAAAGCTCTTTTGACACTCGTCATTCCAAAAGAACGAAACATCCTTCTTGAGTAATTTTTCCATACGAGCTGTAATCAGTGCATAGCCTTGAATGAATTTCCTGTAGTAGCCCGTGTGTTCAAGAATCGAGCATAGCTATTTCTCCATTGTTGGTATTGGCAAGTTTATGATAATTGCGATTTTGGCAGGATCCACCATTAGTCCTTGCCGGAAAACTATGTGGCCGAACAAGATTCTGAAGGGTACACATAATTTCTTGATATTTAGGGAAATCTGGTGTTTTCGGCAGGCATCCAATATCATGCACAGGTTTGATACATGCACCTTTACCAGGCCTAAGACATTCCAATAATCGAAATATACTTCTAGGAATTTGTGGATGAATTCCTTGAATACTGAGAAAACAACCCGTGAGAAGATAGCAAGGGCATTCTTGAGCCCAAACAGCATAACAGTATACTGAAAATGTCCCCACTCAATGGTGAACGTGGTTTTACTATGGTCCTTAGGTGCAATTCTGATCTGATGGTATCCTGAGAACCTGTTTGTGAAGGAGTATGCTTCCTGCCCTCCCACGCTGTCCAAAATTTCATCTGAGAATGGTGTAGGGAATGGATCATGAATGCAGGCATCATTTAACTTACGCAGGTCCACATAGATTCAAATCTTCTCCTTATTATTTTTCTCTTGAACCACCATCGGGCTGACCCAGTCTGACTGCTCAATAGGTTCGATGATTGTAATATCCCAAAATGGGACTGTTGAACAAGGCATGCATAAAAAATGCATTTTCATAATTATATGCTACAGAAAACGAAATCAACACTTGGATACCTTATATATGTCAATATACAACCTAAATCCAAGAGTAGATCAGAAACAATTCAAACTAGGTGAGGTAAACAGACCTCCCACACCTAGTATAGTTAGAAAAGGAAAAAACCCCAAAACTACTGCAACATGAAATTAATGCATAAAGAGACAACACAGTCTAATGAGGGTTTGTACACATATATAGTATAGAAAAATAAATATGATTTTATATTAATCAATATGGTTCAAGAACAGAGATCTAGTCTCCTTATTACAAAATCTAGAGAACCTGGAAAGGGTTTCTAGGCATACACCCGAATAAAAGTGGCGATCTTCAGCAATAAGACTGAATAATCACTAAAAACTAAAGCACAAGAGTATATAAGGCTGTAATAATATAGATCTAATGTATATCTGATCAAAGGTCTTCCCCCATGGAAATATAAACCATCCAATCACATGAAAACTCCCAAAAAGAGCCACAAAAGGCACTGCTGAAACTGCCCTCCAGAAATAATGCAATTCCCAGACTGGAATAATGTTGTAGGTGATGATAATACATTGGCCTGCTACCAAAGTTCTGAAATAAACTCAGGAACCCTCCAAATAGATCCTCCAATAGAAGGGAGCCTCCCTCCTATGCAAAACCAACTCACAAAGTGGGTTTCTCAACCCTCCACTGCAACACCCTGCAACTCAACACAACCTCCTGTAGAAACTGCATTGAAACTGAAGACTGAAGCTTGGTACCAATGCTAGATGTGTGGAATGATAGATCGGGTCTCTCCTAAGAGCTACTCAAAGGGAAGAGAAGGAATTCCTAAACAGGAATACCTTAGTGCTAAATAACACCAATAATCTTAGATAAATAGCTAAAGAACCCTCCTCCAATGGATCTTCCAAGTAAAAGGTCGATCCTAACACTGAAGATCTCACCGTCCAAAAAATCTGCAAACCCTTACTACAAATGCACACTGAAAATAATGCAGTCAAGGAGAGGGACTGCACTATATGACATAGAAACTGTGTTGGCCAGGTGCCAAGATATGAAATATACTCCACGGGCTTCCTCACTGATCTCCCAAAGGAAGGAAAGCTTCCTCCTCTGAAAAAAAAGCTTTGGAAGTGGTGTTGTGAAACCTCCACTGCAACACCCTGCAACACAACGTTATACTACTGTAGAAATAACGTTTTTAGCTGAAGGAGGATGCTTGGCCTCAACCCTGGATGTGGAGTAATACAGTACAAGCTCCCTCAAGAGGCCTCTCTTGAAAGGAGAAGTAATTCCTAAACAGGAATGCCTTTTGCTAAGAAGCGCAACAACTCTGCTAAATAGCAAGAGAATGAAAAATAGTCTAACCAGACCATAAAATCAATAATCAATAACCTGTCCTCATATGGCTACCTTGCCCTCCTTTTATACAAATAGAAGCCCTCTCACCTTGGGTCCCACTCATTATGGTTTCCTCCACCAAGGAATCTTCCTCCCACTATCTTTGCGCATTATCAAAAGATGATCTCCACCTCCTATCCCAACGCTGTTGAGTTGGTCAAACTTGACCTTGTCCACATGCAAATGCCCCTTTTCACACATGAGGGTGTGAAATACAGCTCTTATGACTATCCCTTTCACACTATGAGGGATTTTATTCATATTTCTGAAATATATGGGCCTCCTTACCCATTTTTTCATCTCCTGAGTGAAATCAACAAAAAATAATATTCCAATTAGCTGCATGCTAATTTTGGAATATTACAGTCCTCCCCTCTCAAATGTTGCTTGTCCTCAAGCAACTGCAATGATAGAACTAAAGAGCCTCCTCTTCTCCCCCTATAGCATCCTCATATGATAAAATCCTCCAAGGATCAAGATGTTGTCTCATCAATATATCTCCAAGTTGTCCCTCCCAAGTATGCAAGCTAGCTTTTGGTGTGCATCACAAACAACTATCATCATGTAAAACATCCATGGATGAAAAAATGGGCTATCTAAAGGCCTTCTTGAGGCATGAGGTCTGATATATATTGGGATCTACCATCCCCATATGAATCTCCCATCCCCAATCTATCATCCATACAAAATGAGCCACCCTCCAAAATGGTAACTCATACAAATCATCCTCCACCTTGAGCTCCTGCAATGTAGGTGGGCTGAAAATCTAATCATGGTAGACAAAATAACCTACCCCATGCTTTCCTCCTCTCCACTTATGATAAATGTAGAGTATCTGCTGCTCTTGGGCTGCAAAAGTGTTGCCTCCAAGTGGCAAGAAGGAAACTGGATCTCCAAAGATCTTCCCTCCAACATTGTGAATCATGCTGGCCCAAACCATCCCATATATGATGAATAGAAAATCACCATCATATGGCATCCAAGTGAGTGGAATAATGAAGGTTTCATGTAGAGCTGAAAGGTACCAACAATTTCCCAAGTGGTCACAACGTAGTTTTCCTAACTACTATTACATAACATGACATGGAAACTCATAGAAAAGTTCCTCCCAATGATTTAGGAGAGTCATAGCCCAAGTGCTCCAAGAAATCTCATGGTCCACCTCATAAAGAGACAAGTGTTTTGTTGTGGTGGCCATATCAACTCCCATGCTCCCATTAGAACATGTGATGCAAAAGTGTGGGAATCCTCCTTCCCAAAGGACACATCCAACCAATGTGTCTCTCCCCCAAACATGCTCCCAAATGAGAACAACAACAACATAGGGAACCATTATGAGAATCATACTTGCTGCCATATGTAGCAAGGGAGAAGGACAATGGTCCCTCAAATTCAACCAATGGAGTTTGACTCTCAACTGCAATAGAAAATGAAATGATGGTTGGCCTCCCCACCACTTGCTTGCTACCCCAATCTCCTCACAAGTTTAGAGAAAGTGTATGATGTATGGTGCAAAGTGAGCATGCTCTGCAAAAGATACAACCTCCCCAAGTCCTCCTAGGGAGTGGCCATCACCAATACTTCTTATGGCATCAAGTATACCATGAAGTCTAGAAGGAAGAATGCCCCTTCCTTGAGTAATAACCTGCACATATACATTATACAAATCATTGTGCAAACAAATAGTACCCTTACCATATGTTTTTCCCATGCAAATGGAGTGGCTCATAGATGAGTCTCCTCTCATCCTAAAAGAGAAAAGAGGTGGTTGTGCTAACTCTTCCAAAGAGTTATGTATCTCCTCCATCTCCACATGATCCATGCATCTCCTTAAATGCTGATATATCTCCTCCTCAAAGCATTCCCAAAAATACCCCTCCATGATGGTGTGGTATGCTCTCATAGAATAAGTGTGGCTGAAAAGGAAATCTTCATGATTTTCTTGTAGCAACTTCTCCTTGAGCTTGGAAGCTCTAGATAAGAAGATCCTACTATGATAGTAGATGACCCAATCTCTGACTGAATATCCCTCCTCATGCAACTAGTCATCCAATATCATACAAGTAAAAAGATCCTTGGAATACTCCACCAATAGCTGGGAATTCCAATATAGATCTATCCTCCATAGTGACAGCGCTGATGAACCATCATGAAGAACATTTATCATATCTTTGTCCTCTTCTTTGACATCTCCCATGCCAAAAATGCAAGTTGGAAGGCTACTATCCTTCCCATGCTGCTTCTGCCACAACGCAGAGTTTGAAATGATAATGGGTAGTGATGATGTTGAGAGAATGCTCCTTCTATCCTTGAGTCTACCCAAGACTCCCAGTGTTGTACCAAGATCTCCCAAGTTCTCCAATCCTCTGAAATCAATGAGTAATTCCTCCCAATGTGAAGTATTACTCATCATTTGTTGATCTAGTGGTCTCCCCGGTGAAATGCCTCCATGCAATGATACATCATCATCAAGAGTAGCCTGCACATATGGATGGACAAAATTGTCCTTTCCCTCACTATGCAATCCAGTCTCCCTCTCAGGTTCATTAACCTCCTGAAATAGATAGGGGTGTGTGCTTCTCATCACATGATGTTGGACATCCTCCCTACCTCCTCCTCTTATCTCCATAGTTTCACACCCTATCATCAATGGTACATGTAGATCATGAGTTGTGCCTTGATCTCTACATATGAGATCCTGGGGAATTCCTTGCAATGATTCAATAATCCCTCTTTTTGGAGCAAGAGCTCCCTCTTCCTCTACATGAGGTGCTAGATAAACTCTAGATATGACAACGATGTTGCCCTCATCCTCATCAGTATGTATGGGCAACCTCCCAATGACTGGATCCTATTTTGAAAAAGGGATCTCCATGCCCTCTTGTTCAGGAATATGAGATAGAGGTCTTGCCTCTAACAAGGTATGATACAAGATGTCAGCCTCCTCCATGGTTTTCCGAAGTGGATTTGAGTTTACAGTTTTCTCCATCACATGCAAGGGTTTGGTTTGTTTAGATTTGTTTAGCTCCACCACATGTGTTTTAGAAAGCTTTCCATAAAATCTTTCCACTAATGTCTTAGTGAACCTAGAATAAGAAGAATTATTTACATTCTTCAAAGAAAAAGACTCAAATATCCACCATGCATAGGCCTTACTTCTAAAATGCAGTGTTGCAACTTTGATGGCCTCATCTTTAGAAATGTGATGTTGCTGCAAATACGAGTCTAGCTCCTACACCCAAGCTCTGGCTGAACATATAGGTGAACCATAAAAAGTAGATAGAAGGAATCTACCCCTATCATGCTGCTTGCTTCTCTTCACCTTGAATTTTCAAAACTCTGGAAAAATGATATGATCTCTAAACTTCTGAGTTTGAGACTCATACTCTTGCAGAAAATCACTAAGAGTTTCCCTCCTAGTCATTCCTTCTTCTTCCATCTCTCTCATGGAAAATCCGGGCATGTGACTGCACTGTGTATCATAGTGTGTGGCTACATGCTCACACTCATCATATGAAAATCTAGAGTTTGATTCATATTCAAACCCTCTTGGAGGTTCTATACACATCTCCCTTCTCATCTTCTTAAGATCTTCATGAATGCTCTGCAAAGTTTGAGACAGAAACTTTGGAAATTTCTCCTTCTTTCTTCCTCCAAAGAATAGAGTGTTCTTTATATTCATATCTTCTTCTTCTTGGCTTCTAGATATCATATTGACTTAGATCCATAGGCTGAGCCAAGATTATGCTCTGATACCACTGTAATATCCCAAAATGGGGCTGCTCGGCAAGGCATGCATAAAAAACAAATTTTCATAATTATATGATACAAAAAATGAAATAAACACTTGGATCCATTATATCTATCAATATAAAACCTAAATCCAAGAGTAGATCAGAAACAAATCAAACTAGGTGAGGTAAACAGACCTCCCACACCTAGTATAGTTAGAAAAGGCAAAAACCCCAAAACTACTGCAACATGAAATTACTGCATAAAGAGACAGTGTAGTCTAATGAGGGTTTGTACACATATATATAAGAGACAAATATATCTGATGTTATATTAATCAATATGGCTCAAGAACAAAGATCTAGTCTCCTTATTACAAAATATAGAGAACCCAAAAAGAGTTTCTAGGCATACACCCGAATACAAATGGTGATCTTCAGCAATAAGACTAAATAATCACTGCAAAATGAAGCACAGGAGTATAGAAGGATGTAATAATATATATCTAATGTAGATCTGATCAAAGGTCTCCCCCCATGGAAGGATCAACCATCCAATCACATGAAAACTCCCAAAAAGAGCCACAAAAGACACTGCTAAAACTGGCCTTCTAAAATAACGCAATTCCTAGATAGAAATAACATTGTAGGTGATGATAATACATTGGCCTACTTCCAAATGTATGAAATAAGCTCAGGAACCCTCTAAATTGATCCTCCAATAGAAGGGATACTCCCTCCTATGCAAAACCAACTCACAAAGTGGGTTTCTCAACCCTCCATTTCAACATCGTGCAATTCAACACAACCTCTTGCAGAAACTGCACTGAAACTGAAGACTAAAGCTTGGCACCAATTCCAGATGTGTGGAATGATAGATCATGTCTCTCCCAAGAGCTACTCAAAGGGAAGAGAAGGAATTCCTAAACAGGAATACCTTAGTGCTAAACAGCACCAGCAATCTTAGATAAACAGCTGAAGAGAGAAAAGTCTAAGCAGACATAAAAATATAATTCACAAGCTGAAAAAACCTCCTCCAATGGATCTTCCAAGTGAAAGGCTGATCCTAACACTGAACATCTCACCCTCCAAACAATATGCAAACCCTTACTTCAAATTCACAGTGAAAATAATGTAGTCAAGGAGAGGGACTGCGCTATAGGAGATAGAAACTGTGTTGGCCAAGTGCCAAGATATGAAATCTACTCCATGGGCTTCCTCACTGATCTCTCAAAGGAAGGAAAGATTCCTCCTTTGAAAAACAAGCTTTGGAAGTGGTGTTGTGAAACCTCCACTGCAACACCCTGCAACACAACGTTATACTACTGCAGAAATAGCGTTGTAGCTAAAGGAGGATGCTTGGCCTCAAGCCTAGATGTGGAGTAATATAGTACAAGCTCCCTCAAGAGGCCTCTCTTGAAAGGAGAAGGAATTCCTAAATAGGAATTCCTTGTGCTAAGCAGCACAAAAACTCTGCTAAAAAGCAAGAGAATGGAAAATATTGTAACCAGACCATAAAATCAATAATCAATAACATGTCCTCATATGGCTTCCTTGCCCTCCTTTTATACAAATGGAAGCCCTCTCACCTTGGGTCCCACTCATTAGGGTTTCCTCCACCAAGGAATATTCCTCCCACTATCTCTGTGTTGTCTCAAAAGATGATCTCCACCTCCTATCCCAGTGTTGTTGACTTGGTCAAACTTGACCTTGTCCACATGCAAATGCCCCTTTTCACACATGAGGGTGTGAAATCCAGCTCTTATGACTATCCCTTTCACACTATGAGGGATTTTGTTCATATTTATGAAATGTATGGGCCTCCTTACCCATTTATTCATCTCCTAAGTGAAATCAGCAAAAAATAATATTCCAATTAGCTGCATGCTAATTTTGGACTATTACAATGATACCTGCAACGGTCATTTTATAGAGTTATTCCTTGAACTTCTGCTTATACTTGGGATTAAAACAATAGGGTCGCTGCTTCACGGGGCGCACATCTGGTTTGAGAGTGATATGCATAACCCGTAAGTCCCCCGTGATCCCCTTCAGTTCTGAAAACTTTGTTAGGAACAAGTCCTGGTATTCTGTGAGTAATTTGGCAACTTTTCCTACTGTATCCTCATCCCAATAGTCCCCAATATTAGCCAACTTAAGGTGCTCTTCTATCCCAATATTTACTTCTCACAGCTTCAGAGGCTTAGTGACATCCACCTCTTACAGTGGAGGTCCTGGAATGGTGCGCTCCCCTTCCGATTCTGGGATAGAGACAGATCGCGGGTCATCTTCACCTTCTTCTCTTGCCAAGCTATGGTAGTTGACAATATCCTGCATTTGTGTGTCCCATGTCATTGCCCTGAATACTGCAGAGGATCCGGATTTTCAAACAAAAATGTATCTATATCCTGCAGAGCTTCATCAATCACCTATGAACTCCCTATCAGTCTGAATGTTCCTATCAAGTCATCCTTCAGAGTTTCCCAATGGAGGGTGCGTTGATGGAACTCCGCATCCAGGAACCATGTAGTAGGTATTGGACCCGATGTATGAATGAAAAAGTGGATCCACTCTTCTATATTTTAGTTGCCCCACGTCTTTATCCATTCAACCAAGTGCTCATGTGGATCCCCTGGGCCAAGGAACGTCTTGACTTGTATCTCCACCAGAGGTTCAAATCGCAGGAGCATCATGTCTTGATAGCCCTCCCATTCTTGGAATGCCCCCTTATGCGTATCCCACCATCGTGCAGGTGTTGCACACATAGATAGATTAACGGCCCATAACCTTTTTTCTCTGGGAACCTTGGCTTCGAATGTTCGCAAAAATTCCTTAATATTACCAGAACCATCAAAATAGGGTAGGTCTCTTACCCTTGAGGAAATGCAGCAAAAGTCATTTATGACCCGAAGACATCGTAGCGCAGAGAAATCATGTAACTAGTTTTGTGAATTCTCCATCTCCCCATCAGAGTCAGAGAAGCATTCACTGTCCTTTTCCCAGTAGAGTACACCATCCACCATGGGGTTGATCCAATCTTCATCCCGCGCAGTTAACTTATAAATGTGATCTACATATTCTTCATTGTGCACCGGCTCGGTATATCATTCACCTTCCACAGGATCTAATGGTACTATCACCCTTGTACCGTTATTTTCAAACACCATGCTTCTCTTCTTCAAATTAATGATGCCTCTCATATCTATGGCCCAGTCTAACCCTAGGAGCGCAAGGTAGGGGTCCGCATATTCTACAATCTGAATTACTTAAAAATCAGCTCGGACCTTGACCCCTGCGATATCTACCACAATCTTCGACAGTCTCCCCAAGGGTATGATATTCTGCTGATTTTCCATACGTAGCTGGATAGTGGACCACTCCAACTTAGGTTCTTCCATCCATTTCCATGTTTGTTTTGGTAGTAAATTTGCATCTGACCCGAGGTCCAAAATAACATGATCCATTTCATAGTAACCGATCTGTGCTGTCAACCACATCTCCCTACCGGTATGTTTCTTATATCTGTATAGTTTTTGAACATCCTTGATTTCTGGGGCTAGGTTAGGCCACACTGCACAGCTATCTATTAATGCCTAAAGATTCTCCACAGCCTTTGGGTTGTGCAACAGCTTCATACACGCCTGAAAAAAGGGTTTGACCTCCTCATCTTCCTTGAGGTTCGCACGTTCCTGATAAGTAGATGCCTCCACCTCAGAAAAGTCTTCGCGAGCTGTGAAAAATGTTTCTTTTTCCTTTTTTAGATCCAAACCTTCCTGTTTCATAACTTTTTGTTGGATTAGAGGTTCAATCATAGCATTTTCCCCAGGTCCCCTAGTGGGCAACCCACTGTTTGTTACGACATTCATGCTTGGATCTTTGTCTCACAGTTCAGCCTTAACCCTCTACACATTCTGTGTAGGTGTCGACTGCTTCTCCTGCATTTTTGCTATCAATATTGGACAGTCTTCAATCGCATGGTCTAGCTGTCTACAATACCGGTAGGACTGCCTTGTAGGGTTCAAACAGTCCCTTGCGAAGTGTCCTACTTCTCCATAGTTATAACAGATTAGTGGCCCTTGTCCCCAACTTGCGCTGCCACCTCTTCCTCCTCCCCTGCCCTTGGATAGGGAGCCACCTATGGCTGAGAGGGATCTTAGCGAGGACGGATCTGACTATACCATATATATATTCCCTCAATCGATCATCAAATCATACATCCGGCAGTTTTGATCATCATGTCCTATAGACCTGCAAAACCTACACCATTGTTGCTTCACCTCTGGGACATATGCAACAAGGTGGGGACAGTGGTTTGTGTTTTGCAGCCCTGCAATGTGACAATCATCGCACCATAGTGTCGGCCAAATTTACCCTGTAATTTCCCTAGGGTGCAACATGCTAGGTCCCCCGGCTTGCATATAGTCCACTAACAGAGGACAATTATCCTTGGTGTGACCATTCGTCCTGCATCGTATGCACCATATTTCTGGGATAGCCTCTGCTTCTCGCTCCTTTCGTAGATTTTGGATCTCCATGTGCATCGCCTCCAATTGTCCTTGGATATGTTGGATTCCTAGCTGGGTATCATCTTTGGGTGCAACTTATAACTTCATAGCGACCTCCAAGGATTTTTCCTGCGATTCAAAAGTTTGGTGAACCATAGGTACGTGCAGGTGAGGTAGCAACATATCGATGAACCATTCTGTGTGTTGTCTATCATCATACTGAAATGCTCCTCCTATGATCACCTTCTTCAGTCACTGATCAGCATCCCACACAAACTTAGAAGGCCCTCACTTGAAATCCTTTAGGTCCACCACTATTTGAGAGTAGGACTTAGGCTTCTTGAACTATTGTTTTAAGGCGTTCTTAATCCCTTCAATGGTCGCGTTCGCATGCTGGTCGAGGTATCCCATGTACCAGTCTAGGGAAATTCCTTCAAAAGCAAGAGATAGTTGTGCTCTTTTCACAACATCGCTCGTTACATTCTACGCAGTCCATACAGACCCTGCGACAAACCAGAGTCGATCCATATCTTCGTCCCCCACACCCTTGAAGGTGGGTAACTTCATCTGTGAAACCATATCATCTTTCGGTGGTGGTGGAGGTGAGTTCTTGCCCTTACGAGGATTCGAAGATGGTGTTGATGGGGCACTCTGTGCAGCTGCTTCTCTTACCAGACCGTAGACAGATCTATCTCCTTCTTGGTTGGTCTGATAGTATTTGCCACTTTGCATTGTACTTCTGTCCAGATCAAAGGTCATTCACTCGATGTGGCTACACAGAATACTCTTTTCGCATAGTAATATTTTGATCAGTAATGGTAAGGTTTTTAGAAACTTACCCCGGAAAACCTTGAAAAACCGTTGCTTTGCTTCAGAATAGGATACAAATTTATCGATGGCAAACTCTGTCAAAAACCCTCCTAGCACACTGTCCACCAAGTGATCCACCGTGCGAGTGATGGTGTTATCAGTGTTTTCTAACTGTTGGATCAATTCTGGGGTCCACTGTGTGACCTGTTCGTCTTTCCAACACTTCTGAAAATCGACCAGTCTTGTGAGCCACTCCTGTAGCTTGATTGCAAAAGTTACGAAGAAAATATCATAGATTTCCAAGAAAATATACTTATTTTTCCACTCCTCCGCAGTTAAGTTCGCACTGCGATTTTCTTTTACAGCTAATTCATGAACTTTCTTTTCAAACCACTCATTGATTTCTTTCTTTTCAGGATTCCAATATGGCCTTGGAATTACCAAATATATCCCTCAAAATTCTCCTGGTCCTGGCAACAGAACCATTTATTGGCTCGAGGGGTCTTGACCCAGGTTCAGAGGTGAAGGTTTTGCCAACAAACCCCTATACTACTGGCCCTTTCGGCAGTGACCCGCTTGCGTAAGTCAAAGTCTCACTCAAAGTAGTATGGGAGGGTGCTGGAACTAGGTTTCCGCACCCTGAGAGAGAGTAGGTAATAACACAGGCCCGCAAGTATTAGGTCTACATAGATGGGTGATTCGAAGGGTTCCAGAATGTAACCAGACTATAGTTATTATCAGATCTGCTCTAGTAGGTTCGCATCCACATGCATATCATCAATTACAACCATAAAAAAACATAATCACATCCAATATTGTCATTAATAGATATGCAATCAAAATTCACATCACAGTAATATACTAAGTGTAGATACTTTTGTACCACAGAGATAAAACAGACAAGATCGCAGCTTAATCAGACAATCTCAATTTGCATCAATCATAATAGAACAGATCCAGACAATATCATATGTTTCAGCAATACTTCACATATATTACTTATTAAAATCCTCTTACATTCCCTAAACACCACCTGCGCACACAGCTAGCAGGGTCCGCATATAGCAGGACAGAGGATCTCTATGCACACAACTAGCAGGATTCCTAACCCAAAAAACCCAATCGAAGAACTAACAATTCGTACTTCGCATCAATCTCTATTCATCCTCTACCTATCGACTCAAAAAGGCCCAACTATTTATACTACCTTAGCCTATGCATCCAATGGTCCACAAAATGTGGTTTGCGGACTCTTGGTCTACCCTTGACCCGCTTACAATGTATTAGGGGCTTTGACCCACCCCAAAACCCCTGCGTTAGACTAAATATAATAAAAAATATACAAAATGGACCAGATTCACAGCTTTGTAGGAGACCCTGTTCCAGTAGGGAGTGATAACATTTTTGGCATCATTGTAAGGGAGCAAAGGTTAAATCATGCTGAGAAAATAATGACAAATATTAGCTGTGATTACTGATGGTGAACAGTGGTTAGGCACAAGAAATGTTATGCATCTTTCACCCGATGACTCTAGTGTCGAAGAATCCAAAAGTTTGAAGTTTTCATGGTGACTCCACCGTTCAAAAATCGATAGCTTGAAGAACTCTTTGGTGACTTCAATGTTTTCAAATATGGGTTCAACTGCAAGAAAAAATTCTACGTATACTCCTATGGATCGGTCTCATATCCCTGGCTTTCCAAATTCTATGCCTCATGTTGATTGGCTATCTTATCTTCCCATGTTCAAATATGAAAAGAAATATGATGCTACCTTCCACTTGATCAAGTTTCATATGCATGTACGTAGAATCAAAATTAAGTTTCCTGAGGATTTCTTAATGAATATATTTATGGCTACCCTGGAAGACAAATCAAGAACATGGTATGAATGTTTAAGACTAGCTAGAATTTGTTCCTTAAAGGATTTTCATACAGTATTTTTTGAGAATTATAAAGAGCATTATCCATATTTTATACCGGTACAAAATTTTTGTGATCGTTTTGAGGGTTTCATTCAGTATCTTGAAAGTATTGATGAGGATCTAGAATTTATGGATGATGAAGATATGCACTTTATGAATTCTCTTCTCAGGTTAATTTTCATGATGATCAAGAGGATTTAAAAAATGTAGAAAACTTAGAACCATCAAAAAATTCTCTCTTAGATCAAGACGAAATCAATCAAGAAATTTATTTTGATATTCATGTCCCTTCTCTTGAGATAGGTGAAGCTTTGCAGCTAGTTTTTCAGTTTTTGTTTGACCAAGGTGCAAGTAGTGAACTAGTTCATATTGACAAAGCCCCACAGCTACAAGAAGATCAACTATTAGAAATAGTCTCCCATCATGAAAATAAAGATGATAGTATTCAAATAGAGTTATCTAATGAGATCAAAACAAAATTGTTTGATCAACAAAAGGACAGTCTCGATACACATGATATGGCTATCATATTTGAGGAAGCTAAAGAAAATTCAGACATTTTTATAGATAAACCTGTTGATCCATTTTTCTTTGAAGTTGAACTTGATCATGACAGGTTTGGAAAAGGACTAATTATGAATGAAAATTGTCCCTTGGATCATGAAGACAGGAAAATATTTCATATCTTCAAGGATCCTTTTGCTAATTTTCTACAATCATCAGGAGAGGTGAATTTACATGAGAATTTGGTAAGTATATTACAGTCATCAGTGAAGGTAAAATTTTTTCCAGTTATAAGTTCAGGTTATGGATTCTATTTTTATTCCGAGTTGCAAATAGATGGAAAATTTAAGCACAACCAAGGAGGACAGGATCATCAAAAAGACACGGATGATCATAAAGTTTTAAGTGAAAGTTCCAAAGGTATAAAAAATGGACTAATTGTCAATGGAAATTGTCCCTTGAATCATCAAGACATGAAAATATTCCATATTCTCAAGGATCCTTTTGTTGATTTGATCCAACCATCAAAAGAGGTGATTTTTCATGGTTTCAAGGATTCGATGGTAAGTTTGTTGCATGTTCATCATGATCCTTTTTTCTGTTTGTTGCAGTTGTTGTCCTTTGAGATGATTGTGGTCAATAATCATGCCAAAGCATATAAAATGCTTTGTTTGTGTTTGGAAATATTTGGAGGACCAATGCATAAGATAAATTTTAATCAAGCAGTTAAGGTTTTTCAATCTTGCAGATAATATCAGTAATTATAAGTGAGGGTTGTTTGTTTATCTCACACAGTGATTAAGATTTAATGATTTTATTAAGTGGACTTGTGTAATAGAATATGATTATTAAATATTTAGATCAAATTTTTTAATAAATCATAAGCTAGAAAACCTTCAAACAATGTTCAAAGATTCAAAAAAATATATATAATATCATCAAGATAATAACAATTAATAAATTAAAGGGACTTACATTAACAAATTGTCAAGTAAATCAATATTTATAATGATAATAACTTCAGGAGGATTTGTAAGGTTACTGAAACACAATCAACCTCACCTAGTTATTTTGACAATAATTAAATATATGAAGAAACAAAATGATTTAAGAAAACTAGAAAAATAGAGCTGTATGAAATAAGTTTAGAATCCTTCCTGTATTAATGATGGTCAGAAAGACTTAATACAATTTATGCTTTACAAAATCTGCTCATGCAAGGGTGCAACCCTGAATACTTCAATGAATGAAGTATTTATACAAATTTAAATTATAATAATCAATGCCTGAGGGACAAGGCAAACTACATTTGATGAAAACAAACAGAAAGGAAAGAAAAATTATCTAAAAGAATCGGATCTGCGTTTTGGCCCTATTCTGCTGGAAATTTGTTGCTGAGTCACCACCTTTTTAGTAATGCGATGTCAAAACTGATTTTTGTGCTAGCGAAATTACCTTTTGTGCTAGCATAATGACTTGTTATGTACTCTTGGTATTTGCAAAGCTTGCCCCATTGCTCTTCATCCAGAATTGAAGCTTTAATAACCTTGCGGTAGATTTCATCTATCTCAATGTATTTTGTAAAAGTTGGTTTTACAATAAAAATGTGTTTTATTTCATGGTGAATAAAATTGATATTTCAACTGGTTTATAGAATGTCATAGAACCTTCAATAGAATACATAGATGCAGACCTTGTTGTTTCTTTGAGATTCTTCATATAATACTCCATGGGCATTAACTTGTCATTTATAACAAACAATGATGGGAGACCTTTTTTAATCAATGCATCAATCCGTGTAAGAAACTTGTTGAATGTCATATCTAGAGTATGACATTTTTCTGTTAACTATACTACCAAGTTATTTTTAATCAGAACTTTCTTTACTTAAAGGATAGTTTTAGTCCTGTCATCTACCCCTAGGTCATCTAATTCTTGGCTGTCCTTAGAGTTTAGAAATTTTATGATGCTACTAGCTATATTGGGCATTTCTCCCAATTGAGTGTTTACATCATAAATTACTTCATTTTCCTTTTCTACTAACTCTTTCTGCTCGAATATTATCTTGATAGATGGCCATTTTTCATTAATGTCTTCAAAAATGTTAGTCCAAATGATTTCTTTGACATTACCTAGAGTGTTTCCAATGGAAGCTTCAGTGGCTGAATTTTTCCATATTTCAACTTGGTTTTGAGCTCTCTGAAGCTCTGATGCATGATAAGTATCAGAATTCTTCTGTTGTTCTTTAAGAAGTTTCACTTTGTCCTAAACCTTCTTTATTTCTTCTGTCTACAAACTCATTTTTTGGAGTGTGGAGGCTAACTGATATGAAAAATCTCCTTTACTGGTAGTAGCATCTATAGTAGTGGGAATAACTGTTATTGGAATTGCTTCTAAAGGAGCATATTTCTAGACTGGTTTATTTCTTTCCTTAATCCATTTTTCCATCTCTGTTTCAATATATTCCAGCTGTGTACTCTATTCAAGAATGAGTTTTAACATATCTACCTTTTCTTCTTATGTTTCTTCAATTTCCTTGGCTAAAGGATCTTTTGTAGCTGGCAATTTCAACTGCTTCCTCAATTCTAAAATATCAACATTATTTTTCTTGATTAACTCTTCTGCAACATTGAAATTTGCAGGGTCATAACCCAACTTGATTACCAAATCTTCCAAGGTTTTAATCCTGTTGTCCTTGGCAAAAGCTGAGACTTTCTCCATGTTGAGTTGTAATCTGATATTTTCTAGTGTAACATGCATCTTAGATAAAGACATGGTAGTGTTAGTTACAGTTGAGAAGATCATATCTCAAGTTTGTTTATGCATCTCCATTTGATGAATGGGATGTATGTCACTGGCATTAAACTCAAGAGATGTATTTTTGTAGTCTACTTCTCCTTTAGGATGTGGAACTTGTGCTCGAGGAAATACCATTAGAATTCTTCCATTATCTACATCAAAGGATGACGATAGCCTACTTTGGGTACCTGAAGTTTGTTTCCAGAATTGGTTATAATTTTTTGTCTTCAAGGCTTCATTTTTTAGTTTGATTTCCGAAGATTTCCATGGTGCTCTTTTCTGGCTCGCTTAAATTTGAAGTACCTGTTTGCATGATCTGTTGTTGGTCTAAAGTAGTCAATGAATTAATAGGAGACTGTGTGGGATTCTCTCCTATTAATGAGGATATAAGAGGCTCATTTGTGTTGAAAGGGGTTTGTTGCTCTGAATCCTTGCTAATACTTATTCTAGAACTAAGTTTATCCTTATTTCTATACATAATTTTGAATCCTTCGCTGAAAATGTTTGTCTCTGAAGGAGACCCTTCTTCTCTATTCCTTTTAGCTGTCTTTTCCTGATTTGTTGGAGTCTGCACTGTTGATGATGAAACTGGCTATTCTTCTTCTTCATGAAATGTGTTCTCTATCCACTCTAGCTTATTCTTATATTTCTCTATCTCTGGCCTTGGTGTGTGAAAGTAAGGTGTAGATTTTGTTTCTACCCTTAATTTCGAAACAATGCTTAATGGGTCATATGACCAGGCAAAGCTTCAATCAAATTGCATTTTCTTTAATAACTTATCTGCCTCTGCTGTTGCTTTTTTGATATTACATATGAATAGGCAAATATAATTTTTTAGCTTGAATTGCGATTTCTTTTTGGCAGCCATGAAATGTACCTAATCCATGTTTATCATTTTACCGATGAATTCCAAAGAAAAAATCCTCATTGGGAGGAATTTGGGAAACTTTTATGGTTGCAGATCATATCCAAAAACTCTTATTTCAGTGTAGTTTTCATACATGTACCAATCTCTTGTCTGAACCTGTTTTATCAGCTACAATATCTTCTGAATTTCTTCACTGATTCTTGCTTCTTCTCTATTTTTTAGAAGACTGATATCTGGGTGGACAAACATTTCAATGAACTGCTTGTAGGTGCATTCATTCTGCTCTTTCATGACCAAGGTGGTCCAAAAAATTACTGAATGCTAGTCTCCTTTATCGTTTCACTTCTGCAATGACAACTTCATATTATCTCCTTGGAAGTATGTGAACATATAAACTAGAATAAAGGTATGTTTAAATACCTCTTCTATCTTGAAATCAATAATCTACCGATGAATGGATTCCACAAGGAAGACTAAAATTGAAAATTATGGAAGGCTTGGCATCATTGGGAAAGATAGATAGAAATCCTATAATAGCCTCATCTATGTAACGACCAGAGTAGCAGCCAATCAGGTAAGATAGGACATTGGTTATTTTCTTGGTTCTCTCAGGGAAGAGGGATGAAGGATAAGGAGGATTTCTTTTAGGAAATGCAACATCTTTTTCTAGGAATAGTTCTAAGGTTTGGGTTCTCTTGGCAAGATCTAATCTCTGACATATTTCAACCAGAGCCTCATGAGAGAATGGGGCACCGTTATCGACTGTGGGAGCTAGCATCATTTGTTTAGTTTCCTAAGGGGTTATGGTAAATAGAACTTGGGCATTAGAATTTGTTAACCACCCATAAATTCTGTCATATCAGCTGGTGGATAAATGATGTTGGATATCCTTCAAGAAACAATTTCATTGCTAAAATTGCTGACGCTTAAAGTCTTTTGATAATATCCTATCCTTTGGATAAACGTCACTGCTTTTCCCCTTTTCAACTCCGAATTTCTGTTGTCATTACATGAAGAAAAACTGCTGCAAGCACCATTTTTTCCCCTTTCCCCTTCTTCCAAAACTAACCTCATCTTTGCCTTTCCTTCTCCCATGAAATCCCTCATTTTCATGATTTTTTCCCTTTCCCCTTCATCGAAACCTTTTGATAAGGTTTAAAGACTCCTTATTTTCCTTATCGGAACCCCTCTAAACCTTTGAAAACCATTGAAAATCCATGAAAAATCCACATTTGGACACATATGGGTCTTAGCCCCCTTTGGCTAGCTCCCTCAACCTTTTCCCCATGTGACCCGGGCGCCGAAACCAGGCGCTAGCCCGAAAAAGCGCTTAGCGCGTTTGGTCATCGGGAGCATTTCTCACTGTTGATTTTCCCGGCCCATCTGATGGTCATTGTAATCCCATCGCACCCATGGTCCCCACTCCTGTTCACCACCCAATCGCATCACAGTCGTCCATTTAACCCACAGATCCGACGACCCATTTTCATCCGCTCGGTGGTCCTCGTGCCACGGTCACTGTGCAGAAACCGACGGTATCCATTGCACCGATTTCAAGCGCAGGGCGGTTTTCTCCCGATCGACAGTGATTCCACTCACCGATTGACATGTGGCTTGGGCACTATTCACCAAATCGCCATCCATCGCACGTTAAAGTTCGGACATGGACCCGGCGCGATATGAACGTCCAACATCCAATCTGAGGCCGCCCATCGGACGACAATCGTTCACCAAAGATGCCCATGGGATCACCAGGCTCCAGCGCAGTGGTAACAACATCTCCATCGTCGATCTGATCTGTAGATCGATAGCCCAAAATTGATCACTCGTTTTCTCTGTTTTGACTTTCCACCTGCGCTCCCGACCGTCGATTTCACGCGATCAACGGCTCCGATTCAAATCCTTCTTCCGCTCTCCTCTTACCTCCTCGATTAATCTTGACTATTCGATGATGCCATACAACGGTCATGCTCTCCCCACATGTCCTCTCATAGCAATAAACCTATATATGCAGGATTTTTTAATATTTTTTGTATTGTGCAGGGTTCCAAGTGATTTTTCCGGTATGCCCGAAGAAAATGCAAAGGCAAAGGGTGACGATCCTCCTGCCTTCGATTCACCAAATAAAATCAATCGCAGGGTTTAAAATTCACGTTTCATCAGTGATTCTTGAGGCATTGATGCCATATCACCCCTGCGTAACCCTGCACATCCGCAAAAACACCATGAATCAAGCACAGTCAGAGAGCATCAATGCCAAAGACAAAATATATCAAGACAGAAAATTAAGGACAGATCTACGAGGATTACGGCTAAAAATGGATTATCAGAAGCCTAAACCACAGTTTAAAAGAAAATCATGATTGTTTTATCAGAAAAGAGACCTCCATTGTCACCTCAGGGGCTAATTAAAACTTCCAACCACCGCAGAGCTTCCTGCAACCTCAAAAAAATCAAAGAAGGTCGAAGTTATTACCAGACTAGGAGATATTTTTCATCAATACAGCTGAACAGTTATTTCAACCAAAGAAACTTATTGTAGATGTCAGCAGAAGTTATTACAAGGATGACGAGGAGCCTTGAAGTCTACAAATTCTTTCCAGTAAACCTATTAGTTAATGTAAATGATTTTATACAAAGGACACCTATGCAAGTTGCTTCATTGAACCCCCAAAAGGCCAAGAATCCATTCAATTCTGTATTAATTAGTTTTTGAGATCTTTTATCAGATCTCACCTCCTCATTCTTCTATATATACTTCTAAAGAAGATGAGTGAGGGGTTGGTTGATCACTAGTTGTAATATTGGAACTCTTTGAAATAATACATAGTCTGTTGAAGTTGAAGAAGAAATTGAAGTCTTAGAGCCCTGATGATATTGTTGCATGCTTGTTACTGTGAAGGCTCTATCATTGGATCCATGAGCTTGGCTGTTGGTGAATTATTCTAAACTATTTAATGTTTTCTCCTATTTTCATTCTGTTCCCTGATTTCTTACTACGGTAGGTTGAAAGTTTTAGGCTAAGAAATGACTTCTGGAAGCACCTTAGACCTGTTCATCCTTCACTGTTTCATGTTTTCTTATGCTAAAGTATTTTAGAGTCTTTAATCTTTCTCTTTATTCTTCATGCTTTTTTATTTCCTTAATAGTTCAAATAGTTGGTTTCAGCATGATTTATGGTTCTCCCTACTTGTCTGCTGCCACTTTAAAACTGTCATTGAAGTCTCCCTTTGTAGTTTTCTTTTTACAGTGAGTCAAGGAGGTCTGTTTTGATCTTTCCCTTTGTCTTTACTTAAAAATTTGTGTCAAAGGTATTTATATTTGTAATCATAGATGTGTTAGGTGTTCCCTCTTCTATGACTGCAGTTATCAGTGAATCTTTTATGTTTTCTAAGTCATTTGAAATAAAATCTTTGAAGAAATAGGGTGTTCCCCGAATCTTAGATTTCATTTTAAAAGTTTTTTTGAAATCATTGTTTACTTAATGGTGTGATTTTTAGAATTCATGGTTAGCCCTGTTTATCAAAAAGCTCTTTATTGTTCAAATTGTGTTTTCAAATTCCCTTTGTTGAGAATTAAACTTCTCTTTTCAAATCATTGATTTCCATCTCATTCCAAAAACCAAAGGATCCTATGGCCAAGTTAGATTTGCCCTCTGATATCCCATATCCATTGATAAGTATGTTGTGACCTCTTTTTGACTCCATTGCCCAACGAACCAGATGTTCCTCCATTGTATTTATCTTTCCTAGGTCTTTCATGTTCTGTTGTATCAACCCAACCAAACAAACAAACAAACACCTGCACTTAATAACTAGTCTAAAATCCATACTCTAAGCACACAAGATAAACCTTTGCAAAAAAACATTCGAGAGATCCCTCTCTGAGAACAGGAGGATTAGATCCTGGGACTCTAAAGATTGGTTCTGATGTTGCCTTGTTTTTTTATTTTCCAAACTATCAAAACACGGGACACCAACATAATGGCGATCACGCTGGGACCCTGAGTAAAATATTCAAAACAAAACACTCATTGTCTAGTATAACATAAGTAACCTCCCTCAAGCACTACCAAGCAATGGTAATCATGATAGGACTTAATTGAATCAGTGAAAAACTAAGTAACCCTTAGGATTCTCGTTAAACGGTATCAAACCTTGAAGGAAGTAGTTACCAAGCCATAAGAGTAAACTCTGTATGATTAAACACCTTAGCTAAGTGTTAAATTAGTTTTATGACACTCTCTTAACCTGTAAGACCGAAGTAACTCAGAAAAACCCAAAAATATTTTAGTTTGGCTTCATAATAAAATTGGTGGTGGACCATAAAACCTTTTACCTCCAAAAGAGCTAAAAATTTCCACTTGGTGACTCCACAAAATAGACCTTTAGACTCCACTGGGAAGATCCATAATCTTTATAACATCATAAAAACTCAGTTAGAAGGCTTTAGGATTAAAGTTTTCTTCCTTTAAAAAGATCAGTTAGCCCCTTAAAAATATTGTCATACTTGGTCAACACTTTTCTTTTAGCTAGGTTCGAAAAACACAACATAGTGGCTCCTAGAAAGATTCATAATAGAGCCTTCCCTGACCCAAACCCACCAGAAATAGTTGAAAATCCTGAGAGTATACTTCGGGAGTTTCCTAAGATTAAATTTTCAATTTTTTTTCAGATCACCCTTGAGAGCTAATTCACTTCCTAAAAATATTTCTGCTCTACACCAATCACAAGTTGACTTAAGAAATCCTTTTAGAACTAGGTCGCTTGATGATATAATTCAAATAGACTCTGAGTCTTCACTTTCGTCCCCACAACAAAGTGAACATCCTGGTAGTAGAGAAACCACACCACCTGATTTACATTTCATTTTAAATTTAGGTGTCTCTCATCCAAGATCAACTCAACAATCTATTCATCCAACATCCACTATTCAAATCACTTCATTGCAGCCCACTTTCCCTATTGAACATCCACCTCTTTTAAATCCACCCTTATTTCCAACTATGGCAACATGGTATGCCCCATTAGTGTTACCCCAACCTCTGCTTCCCCTACCAAATGATTACCAGTCCAAAATCCCTCACTTCATTGGAAAAGAATCTACAACAGCTCAACATCAAGTAGATAGGATGGAAGATGCATTTGATTACATGGAAATAGAAGAAGAAACTGTGAATATGAGGATCTTCGCTCAAAGTTTAGGAGGAGATGTAAATAAATGGTTTAAAAACCTACCTCCTAACAACATAAACGAGCTCCCTGCTTTTCATCAGACATTCATCAACAAATGGGACCTCAAAAATAATCCTCTCCAAATACTAGCAGAATATAGCAGCCTTAAGAGAAATCAAGGGGAGAGTGTTCATGATTACTCCACTAGGTTCAATAGCATTTACAATGCTCTTCCACCTCACATGAAACCTCCTCAAGGCATGGCCTTAGTAAGGTATCCCGAAGGCCTTGATGCTGAAATGACTTATGAATTAAGAGGGAGAGATTACTTAACCTTAGAAGACATGCAGAAAGGAGTTGTTAGTGTTGAAGCAAAAATTATTGAGAAGATAAATAGGTTAAGAGCAGAGAAGAGGGTAACTTATAAAGATGATATCGCACCCTCAACCTCTGACACAAAAATTGATAACCTAGTGAAGGTGATGGAGAGGATGCTTGAAAAGATAAACTTAAATGATAGAGTGCCACCAAGAGAACCTCAAAATAACCAAAATAGAAACAGAAATCAGAATTATAGAAGAGACAACAATCAAGATAAGAAAAAATAAAGTGACCAACATATTAGACCTCCCTTTCAATAGAACTATGTAGATCAATATGAGGAAGATAGGGAGTTGGAAAGGTTGGAAGAGTCTCATGTAAACTTGATTGGATCAGACAGTGGGGATGATGTTTTCCTCACTGAGGAAGAACAAGGTTTATTTTATGACCAAAGTAAAAACACCTATGAAGATTCTGATGACTATAGATTGGGGTTTTAAAATGCAATCATGGAGGTACACAAACAATATGATCTTAGGAGCAAGGGGAATATAGATAATTCCAAGGACAAAAACACTAGCACTGCTGTCAAGAAAAACGCAGAAAACCAGCCCAAAAAGACAGCAGAGAAAACCAACATTTTCGCCAAGAAACCAGACTTAAACAAAGACAAAAGTGTCCAGCCAAATGTTGAACAAAGCACCCCTAGCACTTCAGCTAGTGGTCCTAATAAAACTGTCCCAATTACCAGTCCAAACAAGGTTCAACAAATCAAAGTTGCTGAAAATAATTCAATTGAAAAAACAGATGTAAATATCAACAAGTCAATTATTCCTTTCAGCCTTGAGGGAGAGATTGCCAAGATAAAAATTACCATCCCCCTATCTGAACTAGTAACCCAAGATGTGTATACAAACCAATTTTTGAAAGCTTTGAACTTAGGAAGTGATACTGACACCTTAAACTTAACAGATGACAAACCTGAGTTGTTGTTTGGTCCAGAAGTTGAATGAAAATACCAAGAAGGGGTCGTCCCTCCCTTCTATGTTAGTTTGAACATACATGAGAAAATAGTACATAATGCCATGTTAGACTCTGGAGCTTCACACAATCTAATGCCGAAGGTAGTAATTGAAAGTGTAGGCTTAGAAATTACTAAACCATACAAAGATTTGTATTCCTTTGACTCAAGCAGAGTCAAATGTTTGGGTTTAATAAAAGATTTGTGTGTTAACTTATTCCAAATCCCTGCTAAGATTTTAGTCATGGACATAGTTGTAGCTGACATTCCCCCTAAGTATGGCATGCTCTTATCAAGATCTTGGGGAGCCAAACTTCAAGGGAGCCTTCAAATGGACATGTCTTATGCCACCATCCCTGTTTTTAACCAAAACAAAAGACTATACAGGGAATCTCACATGAAGTACATGGTGAGCAACATAGACAAACCAAAAAACTCTCCAATCTATTCTATTCAATCAAGTTTAGATTCCTTTATCTTGTGTAACAAAGATGAAATTACTCAACAAGATAAAGAAAACATGGACCCAATCAGTTCACCAGAACAACCCAATCTTCCCCTCAATCAAATTCAAAACATTCCCAATCAACAACAACAAGAAAATGAAAATAGGAATGACATACTTTGGAAAATAAACTTTGATGGATCTTGTAATAAAACAAGTGCAGGAGCAGGTGTGTGGATTCAAAATACAAATCCGAGTTTTTCATATAAATTGGATTTCCCATGCACTAATAATATTGATGAGTATGAAGCACTTCTCCTAGGCTTACAATTGCTTAAACAGTTAGAAGCCCAGAGGATATCAATCTTAGGAGATTTTGAACTTATCATAAGACAAATCAAAGGAGAATACTCAGCTAGAAATACAAAACTTAGGGAATATCGAAACACTACCCTTGATCTATTGAAAACCTTTGAAAAGTATGAACTTATTTTCATTCCAAGAGAACTAAGTCATCTAGCAAATGAACTCGCTTTCAATGCCAGCAATTGCCAAATACCTGAAATAAATGAACAACTTAGTGTGAAGGTAAAACACAGGCCTGCTGTGCCTGATAACGAAGTTCACTGGCAAGTGTTTGATTCTGACAAACACATAGATGATTTCTTGAAATCAGAAAATGATTTCAGCATACCAATATCAGAAACCAACCATAAAGAAAATTGTTTGTATATTGAACAAATCCCAGAAGTTAAAATTACATATACTGCTGATATATAAATCATTGTGAGAATCCTTTTGAAGCAGAGATAACTGACAATGCAGACCAGGAAGACTTGGAAGTTTTACAATGCAAAAATGATAAAATTCCAAGAGGTCTAGCACCTTTAGAAAACCTTCTTTTATTTTAACGATGTAGCCAAAGAACCAAGAATGGAGCCTGTGGAAACAGATGTAGAAGAACATAAGATAGGCAGTCTAGCAGAACCCAAGATGATCAAACTGTCCAGCACTCTCCCAGCTCACATAAAATTACAATACATAGAGCTGTTCTAATAGTTTAAAGATGTTTTTGCTTGGGGATACAAAGACCTAAAATCATATGATACCAGCATCAACCAGCATAAAATTCCTTTGAAGGAAAATCAAAAGCCTTTCAAACAAAAACTAAGGAGAATAAATCCTCTCTTACTACCTCTGGTTAAGGCAGAAATTGAAAAAATGCATGATGCTGGAATCATAGTACCCATTAGATTTTCAGAGTGGATATCAAACTTAGTTTCTGTTAGAAATAAAATAGGGGAAATCAGGCTCTGTATTGACTTCAGAAATTTAAACATATCCTCTTTAAAATACAACCACCCCTTACCCAATATGGACCATATAATTCAAAGGGTAGTTGGGTATATAAGGATATCCCTCTTAGATGGGTTCTCGGGTTACAACCAGGTGTTAGTGCTCCCAAGTGATCATATCAAAACTTCTTTTACCACACCTTGGGGCACCTTTATGTATGTCAAAATGCCTTTCAGATTGATGAATGCAGGGGCCACTTTCCAAAGGGCCATGGACATAGCCTTTTCTGAAGACATTGGCTATTTCATAATCATTTACCTTGATGACATAACCGTTTTCTCAAAAATTGATGAAGAACATTTGATTCACCTGAGAAAAGTTTTTGAGAACTGTAGGAAATTTGGCTTATCATTAAATTCCAAGAAGACACTCTTTGGTCTCCAAGAAGGTAAAATTCTTGGCCATATAATTTCAGAAGAGGGAATCAAAATAGACCCTATAAGGATAGATGGCATATTGCATATCAACCATCCAAGGAGCCTCAAGGAATTGTAATATTTCATTGGAAAGATTAATTTTCTGAGGAGGTTTATTCCTAATCTTGCTGAGCTATTAAAAAACATTACAAACATGCTTAAGAAAAATGTCGGCGTAAAATGGACTTTACCAGCTAAATAATCATTCGAACTGGTCAAACAAGCTCTTACTCAAACACCAGTCCTGATTAGTCCAGATTTTACCAAAGATTTTTACATTTTTTCCTTTGCACATGAACATACAATAGCTGTAGTTTTACTTCAAAAGAATGATTTGGGGCAAGAGAAACAAATATATTTCTTTAATATGGCCTTAAGGGATGCTCCTCTCAAATATAACATCATGGAGAAGCAAGCCTTAGCATTAGTGAAAGCATTAAAAGAATTTAGGGTCTATATTTTACAATCTCACATAATTGCTTTTGTTCCAAATACTGTTGTCAAGGACATTCTAAGTCAAGACCCTGATGGTAAAAGGGGAAAATGGATTGCAACTATTCTTGAATATGACTTAGAAATTAGGCCCACCAAACTAGTTAAAGGGCAAGGATTAGCAAAACCTATGGCTGAGTCTAACTTCCAAGCACTTGACATAAATATGGTAGATGTGTTGGAAGAAATAGAACAATCCACTGCTCCTTTTATTGAAGAAACTTTTCTAAATTCTCCTTGGTATGCTGACATTGTTTATGTACTTTTATATTTAAATGCCCCTCCTTCTCTGTCTAAAACTAAAGCTAGATTTCTGAAACAAAAAGCTTTGATTTTTTGCATATTAGATGGAGTATTATATTGGAAAAATGATGTTGGATTTTTTCTTAAATGTTTACTTGAATATGATGCAGGAAAAATCATGCATGAATTGCATGACGGAGAATGTGGAGGACACCTCTACTGGAAGGCCACAACAAACAAAATTCTTAGATCTGGTTACTATTTGCCTACCCTTTTCCTAGACACTCAAAAGTTGGTCATGTCTTGCCATAAGTGTCAAATCTTTTATGGCAAAAGAAAACTCTTTCACTTACCCTTACATCCCATCAGAGTTGAGGCACCTTTCAACAATGGGGTTTAGACTTCATTGGGGAAATTCACCCATCCTCCTCATCTCAACATAAGTGGATCCTCACAGCCACTGATTTCTTTACCAAGTGGATAGAAGCTATACCCTCCAGCAATGCTAATGACTCTGTCATTATCAAGTTCCTTGAAACAAATATCCTATCCAGATTTGGTTGTCCCAGAAAAATCATAACAGACAATGCTGATGCTTTTAAATCTAAGAAGATGGTTGATTTCTGTTACAAATACCACATAACCTTGGGCCATTCCACTGCTTACTATCCCCAAGGAAATGGATTAGCTGAATCTTCCAAAAAGAGCCTCATAAATATCATTAAGAAACTGTTGGAACAGAATCAAAAATCATGGCACGGTAAGCTGGTTCATGCCTTGTGGGCTGATAGGCTAACTACAAAGAAATCAATAAACATGTCCCCCTATCAGCTAGTCTATGGTATGGACACAATTTTTCCCACCTCATTAAGAGTTCTAGTTATGAAACTCCTTCAAGAAGTGCAGATTGAAGAGAATGATATGCAGAGAATAATCAACCAAACAATCCATTTACAGTAGACCAGAGAGGAAGTCTATGAAAGAACACAGTTAGTCCAAGAAAATATGAAGAAGCTATTTGATAAGAGGACTAAGGAAAACAATTTACAAGTTGGGAATGCTGTTCTTAAATGGTATTCAAGAAGAGAAGAGAAGGGAAAACATGGCAAGTTTGAGAACTTGTGGAAAGGGCCATATATTATACATGCCGAGAGGGGTCACAATGCATATTTCTTGAAGGAATTGAATGGAGAAGATCTGTATGGAGGTCCTGTCAATGGCAGAATGCTCAAGCATTACTTATGCCAAGAATCATAAGTTTTAAAGCATTTTATTTTACCATTGTAAATATCATAGTCTTAACATTGCACTTAAAGTTATGAAAATAAAAAATACAAAAACAGAGAAAGAAGGAAAAGAGGGCAGATTGTGAAAACAAGAAAGGTATAGCCCCATACCAAAAAAGAGAAACAAATATGAAAGTGTGCAAGCTCAAATGCCACTCCTAAAAAACACAGTTCTAGTTAGTCAAACAGTTTAATCTTGACTAATTAGCTTTAAATTTTCTGTTGATAGGATAGTGAATTTGATTTTCCAAACTGTTTAAATCTTGGTTTATCAGTAGATAGATTAGGCTAGAAATTAAAGGTTCAAACATGCTCAAAATATGAACCTGAGTTTCCAAAGAGAAAGTGACTCAAATCTGTTTCAAGTTCTGGGTCAAAAGATGTAAAAATCTGGTTCTAATCAGCTAAAAATCTGAACTAGTTAGCAAAGGAAAGACAAATCAAGTAAGGGTCAAAACAGAGCTGTAAAAAGAGGAAGGAAGTGCTTTGAAAAATTAGGTCTTAAGCCTTCATTTTTTGTTTTAATTTTGTGCAAAATAATGTCTATGTGCAGTAGTTCTTATGCCATAGATCAGCATCAAGTCAAACAGTTTAATCTTGACTTGAATGCTTTTTAAATTTCTGTTGTAGAAATTAGAGAATAAAGTCTGTTGGACAGTTTAATCCCAACAAACAGTGGATTAGGTAGAGAATCATGTGGACTAAAACGTTTAATCTGAGTCCATGGAGAAATAAGGAGTAGAAGTAGATTAGTTTTCCTGCTTTCAAAAGAATAAAATGTTGTGAAAGAGATTGCCAATCCAAGTGCACTCTAAAGAAGAAAAAATGTTAGATCAGTAGGATTGGGTAGGTAGACAGGTTGTATTGATGAAGTTCCATTATTGATCCATGAATGTTAACATGTTTCAAAGCAAAAGAAGATCATCCACAGAAAGAAAGGCAACCCAATGGATGAGGCAACTGATCAGCCTCCCACAGAATGCAAGTCTGAAATTCTTGATGCCTTCAAAAAAGCCACCATCCCCAAGTGGAGCCACTGTTAACCACCCATAAATTCTGTCATATCAAGTGGTGGCTAAATGATGTTGAATAGCCTTCAAGAAACAATTTCAGTGCTAAAATTTCTAATGCTTAAAGTCTTTTGATAATCTCCTATCCTTTGGATAAACGTCACTGCTTTTCCCCTTTTCAACTCCGAATTTTTGTTGTCATTACATGAAGAAAAATTGCTGCAAGCACCATTTTTTCCCCTTTCCCCTTCTTCCAAAACTAACCTCATATTTTCCTTTCCTTCTCCCATGAAATCCCTCATTTTCATGATTTTTTCCTTTTCCCCTTCATCGAAACCCTTTGATAAGGTTTAAAGACTCCTTCTTTGCCTTATTGGAACCCCTCTAAACCTTTGAAAACCATTGAAAATCCATGAAAAATCCACATTTGGACACATATGGGTCTTAGCCCCCTTCAGCCAGTTCCCTCGACCTTTTCCCCACGTGACCTGGGCGGCGAAACCAGGCGCTAGCCCGAAAAAGTGCTTAGCGCGTTTGGTCATCGGGAGCATTTCTCACCGTTGATTTTCCCGGCCCATCCGACGGTCGTCGCAATCCCATCAGACCCATGGTCCCCACTCTTGTTCACCGCCCGATCGCATCACAGCCGTCTATTTAACCCATAGATCCAATGGCCCATTTTCATTCGCCCGGTGGTCCCTACGCCACGGTTGCTGTGCAGAAACCGGAGGTATCCATCGCACCGCTTTCAAGTGCAGGGCGGTTTTCTCTCGATCAACAGTGATTCCACTCACCGATTGACGCGTGGCTTGGGGACTGTTCACCAAACCACCATCCATCACGCGTTAAATTTCGGACATGGACCCAGCGCGATATGGACATCCACCGTGTGAACTGAGGCCACCCATCGGATGGCGATTGCTCACCGAAGATGCCCACGCGATAACCAGGCTTCGGCGTAGCGATAACAACATCTCTGCCGTCGATCTGATCTACAGATCGATGGACGAAAATTCATCGCCCGTTTTCTCCATTTTGACTTTCCACCTGCACTCCCAACCGTCGATTTTACGCGATCAACGGCTTCGATTCAAATCCTTCTTCTGCTCTCCTCTGACCTCCTCGATCAATCTTGACCGTTGGATGATTCCATCCAATGGTCATGCTCTCCCCACATGTCCTCCTGCAGCAATAAACCTATATATGCAGGATTTTTTAATATTTTTTGTATTGTGCATGGTTCCAAGTGATTTTTCCGCTATGCCAGAAGAAAATTCAAAGGCAAAGGGTGACGATCCTCCTGCCTTCGATTCACCAAAGAAAATCAATCGCAGGGTTTAAAATTCACGTTTCATAAGTGATTCTTGAGGCATTGATGCCATATCACCCCTCTGCAGCCCTACACATCCGCAAAAACACCATGAATCGAGCACAGTCAGAGAGCATCAGTGCCAAAGACAAAATATATCAAGACAGAAAATTGAAGACAGATCTACGGGGATTACGGCTAAAAATGGATTATCAGAAGTCTAAACCACAGTTTAAAAGAAAATCATGACTATTTTATCTGAAAAGAGACCTCCACTGTCACCTCAGGGGCTAATTAAAACTTCCAACCACCATAGAGCCACCTACAACCTCAAAGCAATCAAAGAAGGTCGAAGTTATTACCAGACCAGGAGATATTTTGCATCAATACAGCTGAACAATTATTTCAACCAAAGGAACTTATTGTAGCTGTCAGCAGAAGTTATTACAAGGATGACGAGGAGCCTTGAAGTCTACAAATTCTTTCCAGCAAACCTATTAGTTAATGTAAATGATTTTATACAGAGGACACCTATGCAAGTTGCTTCATTGAACCCCCAAAGGCCAAGAAGCCATTCAAGTCTGTATTAATTATTTTTTGAGATCTTTTATCAAATCTCACCTCCTCATTCTTCTATATATACTTCTAAAGAAGATGAGTGAGGGGTTGGTTGATCACTAGTTGTAATATTGGATCTCTCTGAAATAATACATAGTCTGTTGAAGTTGAAGAAGAAATTGAAGTCTTGGAGCCCTGATGATATTGTTGCATGCTTGTTACTGTGAAGGCTCTATCATTGGATCCATGAGCTTGGCTGTTGGTGAAGTATTCTAAAATGTTTAATGTTTTCTCATGTTTTCATTCTATTCCCTGATTTCTTACGACGGTAGGTTGAAAGTTTTAGGCTAAGAAATGACTCCTGGAAGCACCTTAGACCTGTTCATCCTTCACTGTTTCATGTTTTCTTCTGCTGAAGTATTTTAGAGTCTTTAATCTGTCTCTTTAGTCTTCATGCTTTTTTATTTCCTTAATAGTTTGAATAGTTGGTTTCAGCATGATTTATGGTTCTCCCTGCTTGTCTGCTACCACTTTAAAACTGTCATTGAAGTCTCCCTTTGTAGTTTTCTGTTTACAGTGAGTCAAGGAGGTATGTTTTGATCTTGCCCTTTGTCTTTACTTAAAAATTTGTCTCAAAGGTCTTTATAGTTGTAATCATAGATGTGTTAGGTGTTCCCTCTTCTATGACTGCAGTTATCAGTGAATATTTTATGTTTTCTAAGTCATTTGAAATAAAATCTTTGAGGAAATAGGGTGTTCCCCGAATCTTAGATTTCATTTTAAAATTTGTTTTGAAATCATTGTTTACTTAATGTTGTGATTTGTAGAATTCATGGTTAGCCCTGTTTATCAAAAAGCTCTTTATTGTTCAAATTGTGTTTTCAAATTCCCTTTGTTGAGAATTAAAATTCTCTTCTCAAATCATTGATGTCCATCTCATTCCAAAAACCAAAGGATCATGTGGCCAAGTTAGATTTTCCCTCTGATATCCCATATCCATTGATAAGTATGTTATGACCTCTTTTTGACTCCATTGCCCAATGAACCAGATGTTCCTCCATTTTATTTATCTTTCCTAGGTCTTTCATGTTCTGCTGTATCAACCCACCCAAACAAACAAACAAACACATGCACTTAATAACTAGTCTAAAATCCATACTCTAAGCACACATGATAAACCTTTGCAAACAAACATTCGAGAGATCCCTCTCTGAGAACATGAGGACTAGATCTTGGGACTCTAAAGATTGGTTCTGATGTTGCGTTGTCTTTTGATTTGCCAAACTCTCAAAACACGGGACACCAACAGAATTGACTATGGCTCTCTAGTTGGGCCAACAAGAGGCATGAAATTTCCTGATGAAATAAAGAGCACTATGGGTAAGAGGAAAGATAAAATGGGGAATATTGTACTCCTAGAGCTAGATTTCATTGGATTTATCAATCCATTTGTCTTCTAGCCAACAATACATCTCAAGAATGTCGATATCAGAGTGTATTTCATAGATCCAATAATCTATGTTAGCCATAGGGATGTGATGAAGGTCTAGATAAGGGAAAATCAAAGGATTAATGTTTTCCTCAGGATATTTATCTTTGGGAGGCATAATGGCTACAACTGACAGTGGAACAAAGGAAATAAAGAAGTTTTTGTGAGCAAGAGCGGGTAAATAAATGGAGAATGATGAGATCAGACATTGCTCAAGTAATTGTAGAGTTTCTGGGTCCTAGAAAAACTAAAAACAATGAAGTGTAATAGCATGTAATTAGAAAAAGGAATTTGCAGAGGGATTTAGAAGGTTAAATAGGGAAATTCCAATTTTTGTTAATGGAACAGGTTAACGAATAAGTAATTAAAATCACAACGGAATTATGGAGGGGGAGAATTTAATTGGCTAATGGGTAATGAGGTGGCAGCAGAGGAGCGGTGTGCAACGGTCATCAAGGTGAGCGGTATAGTAGAAACAACTTTCAAAGGGGGGTAAATTTGCTTACGATTTTTCACCTACGGGGTCTGAACTCACGTGGGGATGACACGTATACTTAGGAAGTTTCCAAATACGGTTCTTTTCGGACCCCCCCCCTTCCTGGGTAATAAATTTCAGATGTCGGAGGGGGGACGAAAGGCCATGAGGGCCGTTGGATGTCGACATGTGCAACGTTGATCATTAGATATTTTGGGAATGTGCGGGGATAATAAATATGATGATGTGTAAGTGATGGGGTCAAGATAATGCGTCAGGAGATTTATGTAATGGAAATCTAATGAAATATAAATAAAGGGAAACGTCGGGGATATACTTTAGGGATATATGATTACGGGAAATGCATGGTGGGGTATATAATATGGTTTAAAACTTTAGAATATGTAATTAATAATCATGATTTAAACCATACGAATCACTTTTTCCTTTTAAAACAGAATGAAGCTTTCCTTTTTCTTTTTGTTTCCTTAACATTTTATTTTAATTTGCCTTATTTATTTAGAGCATCTAACACCTAACATTTTATTGACATGGATGCCTAAAAAACATAATAATTTTCCTAAAATTTTTAAATTTTTCATTCTTTTGCATCCACATCCTACCTTATCATTTTCAAAATTATTTAACTACTTATGCTAACTTAAAAAAAAAAATAATGTTACAACATCGGCTCCAGCTGGGGACTTCTTTCCCCTGTGGGATGCAAAGAACAAGCAGTTCCATGTGCCTTATCCTTGGGCTATGGAGTCTTTTCTATAGAAAAAAAATAGAATTCAAGTGATAAAAGAAAATTATTAGGTACAATGATGATGTAAGATATCCTTCAATACTGGATTTAGTGTTTAAAAAATCTGCCATTGACAGGCAGTGTTGAAAACTGTCCTTCAAGATTCTGTAGAAAAAATGTGTTGTTTCCTTTTACCTCTGCAATGTTGAGTGGTCCAAACCATAAATTATTAAAATTTCCATTTTTCCCTTTATCTTCTCTCCGGGCATCCCATATTAAAACTAAATCCCCTTCCCTAAAATCTCTTTCCCTTGCCTTTCTGTTAAAGAGACTCTTCATTTTATTTTGATATTTCTTCAGTTTGTACTGAATCTCATCTCTTTTTTCATTTAGCTCAATGATTTGATTAATCATTCTAGAGAAATCATTAGGTTCATAAGTATATTCTTGTAAAAAATTTAGCACAATGAAAGCTAAATTTGTAGTAAAAATAACATATTTTCCATAAAGTAATTGGAATGGAGGTTTACTTGTTGATCTTTTGAGAGAAATTATGTTTTCCCAAACTGAATAAATCAAATGGTTATCCCAGCTTTTCTTGTGGTCTTCTAAATTTTTCTTTATTACCTTTACTAAACTCTTGTTAGATGATTCAGCAAGACCATTTCCTTGTGGATCGCAGGGAGTTGAGTGATACAGTAAAATCTGATATTTCTGCCAGAATTATATCATTTTTACGTGGTTGAACGATGTGGCATTATCAATTACTATTTTTTGTGGGTAACCAAATCTGAATAAAATATTATCTTCAATGAATTTTATTACAACAGAATCTGTAGAATTTCTTACATGAATGGCTTCCACCCACTTGGTGAAATAGTCAGTAGCAGTCAAGATCCATCGGTGACAATTGCTGGAGGCTGGGTGGATTTCACCTATAAAATCTAATCCCCACTACAGAAAAGGTGTTGAAACAACTACTGGAACTAGTGGAAGGGCTGCTAATTTTTGCTTACCACCAAACATATGAGATGGAACATAGGCTCCAACTTTTGATCTACTTGTGAAAACAAACTAGACCAATAAAATGTTGCCCTTAGTATCTTGTATGCTATTGCTCTCCAAGCATAGAGGCCTCCACATATCCTTTCATGAAACTGACCAATGATTCCTTCAGTTTCTGATTCTGTTAGGAAAATTAGTAGAATATTAAGAGGATCCTTCCAGTATAAGTTGGCATTGATGATACAGTATTTGATGGATTTCAACTTGAGTGTTTTGCAATGGTTTTTAGAAAACTAAGCTGGACATTCAAAATGAATTAGAAAATGAACAATATTTGCATACCAATCTGATAAAACAAACTTCTCATCAATATGAACAAGGATTTTCTGAGTTGAAGGAGAAGGTTCGTGTGTATTCTTTCCTTGCACTCCATGGGAAGGTTCTTGTGGATTCTCCCCTTTTGCATTCAAGGAAGGTTCTCCCTTTCCAAATTTGAAGAATTTTCTTGTGGATGCTTCTCTGAAACTTCAAAAAAAGAATTTATGCTCAAGAATTTACAATTTGATTTAGCTAACAACTTAGCTAAACCCTGCCCCTTCACTAACTTGGTAGTTTCGATGGTAAGGTCAAACTCAAGGATTTGAGTTATTTGTCTTCCTCTTCTTCCACCAGTGTCTGGCTGTGTGAGGAATGTTTTAATAGTGTTATTGGGCACATAGGAAATGATAGTGTAATGGATGATATACATTCTAAAAGACTTCAGGGCTTGAACTAAGGCATAGGATTGTTTTTTTATAATATCATATCTGAGTTCGACATCTCTCATGACCTTACTAAAGAATTTTATAGGTTGATCATGGTAATCCTCACTATTTTTCAAAAGGACAGCTGCAAGGGTAGTTTCAGAGGCAAAAGAGAACATGCTAAAAGGTTTTGAGTAGTTTGCACTGGCTTCGGTTGGGGCTTCAGAGATGGCCTTATTTATCTGGTCAAATGAAAATCTTACAGGAACAATCCATTTAAATTCATGGTTATTTTTTAGCATATATGTTATATCCTTCACTATTTCTGCATAATTCGGTATAAACCTTTTCAAAAAGTTAATTTTCCCTAAAATGGCTTGAATCTCTTTTTTATTTCTAGGTAATGATAATGATTGAATAGTAGAGACCCTTTTGGGATCAATAACTGCTCCATATTTTGAAATAATATAACCTAGTAATTTACCGTCCTTAATGGCAAACAATGAATTTTTGGGATTCAAAGAAATTCCAAAATTCCTCCACCTATCAAAAACTTTCTTCAAGTGCTTAAGATTTTTCTGATTTGATTCAGAGAAGACAGTTAAATCATCAAGATACATAACAATAAATTTGTTTACCTTGCCGACAAAAGCCAAATCCATGGATCTTTGAAATGTTGCTCCTACATTGATAGACCAAAAGGCATCAGGGCATACATGAATGTCCCCCAAGGTAGGGTAAAAGTTGTCTTCTCCCTGTTTTCTGAATTCACCAATATTTGATTATAACTAGAAAATTCATCTAACATAGAGAGTCTATTAGCACCTGACACTTTTTGAAATAACTGATCCATCTTTGGGAGTGGATAATTATATTTCAAGGATGCTTTATTAAGGTTTCTGAAATCTACATAGAGTTTTATTTCGCCACTCTTTTTCCTCACAGGGACTAAATTGGCAACCCAATTAGAGTATCTTAATGGGACAATAATTTGGGCATCTAAAAAAAATTTAGTTCTTTTTCTATGGTGGGAAGTATAACTGGGTTCATCCTTCTTAACTTCTGTTGGAAGGTTTTACATCTAGTTTTAGTGGAATTTATGCTCAATTAAATATGTATCATAATTTTTTATATCAACATAAGAATAGGCAAAAACATCTTTATAATTATTAAGAAGTTTGACATATTCAGATTTAGGTTATGGTGTTAATGATGCACAAAGTTTAATGTTTTTAATCTCCTCATCAGTGCCAATATTTGTGTCTTCTATGTCATTTTCTGGTGAAGCAGAGAACAGATTTTTGGGAACATTGTTTTGATAAAATTATTCTAAAGGAACAAGTCCCTTGGGGATAAAATTATTTGATAATTGAATTATATCATGATCAGCTACCTTTGATTTTAGATATGAGTTTTCCTTATTTTGGGTAGCTTCTTTAATGTCTGAATTATCCTCTTCAATTTGCAATACAGAAAATTCATCAATGACCTACAGAAAGGATTTTAATTGCTCATCATCTTCAAATATTTTCCAGTATTTAAGATTTTCTAGTATTGATGGCCTATATTTTATTTTTATTTGATATTGAATTTGAACTTCATCTAGAATCTTGAACGAAATAGCTGAATCGGCTAATGAATCTACATGTAGGTTTTCATCTCCAGGAATAAAAGTGATATTAAAAGCTTCAAAGGAATTTTCAATGGTGTCCCAAATCTCATTTCTGTAAGACCGAAGTCTAGGGTGCTTTTTTTGAAAAAGACTCATAACCTGTCTTAATATTAATTTCGAGTCAGTGAAAACACTCAAATTTTTTACCTTTAAACTTCTAGCAAGCTGCAATCCTAGGATAAAAGCTCCGTACTCAGCAACATTGTTTGTGCCCTCAAAATATAATTTTCATGATTGTGTAATATTTTCTTTATCAAGTGAAATCAAATCAAATCCTGTTCCAACCCCATCTTTGGTGCAAGATCCATCAAAAAATAATTTCCAATTTTCATTTTAAATTGATTTAGAGGTGTCAACTACATCCTCAATATTGAGTTGAGAGTTCTGTGAAGTGTCTAATGATAGTTGAAAACAACCAAATTCTTGATCTACTGTGTAAATGGGATGATTCCTAGCTTGATTAGCAATGCAAACAATTTTTAGTAATCTCACTTCTCTATACAATCTAAGGCTCTCTCCACCATATATAGGGATAGTGGCAAAAGACATGTCCATTTGAAGACTTCCTCCCAATTTTTCACAACATGATCTCGATAAAATCATTCCAAATTTTGGAGGAATATCACTGATAACTATGTGTAATGCTACAACTTTAACTGTTATTTTATGTAAAGTGACCACTAGATCTTTAATGAGTCTTGGACATTGGACCCTGTTTGAATCAAAAGTATACAAGTCGTGATAGGCTCGAGTGATATCCAGATTAACTTGTTCCATGATGACTTTAGGCATTAAGTTGTGTGAAGCACTAGAATCAAGCTTACAGTTTTATAACAGGGAATCATGCACCTTTAAAGTCACATAGAAGGTTGGTATGGATTCATCAATCATATCAGAACTAGGACCAAAATCTATGGTGGGTATTTCATTTTGTAGATTGATAATATCTCCTTTAGAATCCATACTAGAATTTTGGATCTACTTTGTAACTTGACTTTTATACCCTGGATTTTTAGAGAGTTCAGAAAGTGGAATTGAAATTTTGACTCTTTCTAATTCTTTCTCAACATAAAATGCAGTTAATATTTTTTTGTTAATCTGAGTAGAATCAATTGGCTGATTTACAGTTTGAGAAGAAGTAGTTTGAGTGTCAATTGTTTTTAGTTGAGGTTCAATCATTACAAGGTTTTTGGGAGGTCTACCAGGACCAAATCTAGGTCTTAAGTCGTATCTTTTATTGAGTTCTGCAATCAGAAACTCAGAAAAAGCTTGATACTTAGAAACCTGAGAAGTATCTCGATCTTCTTGAGGGGTTTTATTTTGGGAAACATGGACAATGGCAGTCTGAAAGGATGTATGATCTACATTATTAATGTCTTCAGTAATAGAAAAAGTATTGTCCTCAGGTTGTTGATCATCAATCAACAATAATGTATGTACTTGTTGGTGATTATGAGGCCTCTAAAGAATTTTCAATGGATCAGCTTTCTTGTACTAACCTTGGGCCTGTGTTTGTGGTCTAGAAACAGTTTGTTGGACTGTTCTTGGTTGAGTTTCTATCTTTGAAATTGTATTGGATAGATTTCTAAGAAGAGCTGTGATTTCATCAATCTTTGAATCTTCACTTTTAGACTTAGAGGAAGATGCATCCTGACTTTTTTTTTTTCCCTTGGGCTTTCTCTTATTTAGCTCTAATTTTACTAGAAGTTGACCTATTGGCTTCTACCTCAATAGCATTATTCTGCATGTCTTGTATTGAATTAGAAACTCTCTCCCTTAGCATAACTGCAAAGTCATCATCGAATTATTTAGAAAATATGACCTTTTCAGTAGATACTAAAGGTTTACAATCAGCAGGCATTTTGTGGTATAGTTTTTTAAATATTTTGATAAATTCAGCAACTGGTTCACTAGGATTTCTTTTTAACTGTTCAGATTCAGTGAGAAAGTAAAAAAAATCTTTCTTTACCCCCCATTCGTTCTTAAAGATAGTTCTAAGTTCATTCTAGGTTTGAATATAATTTTCTCTAAGTTGCCTAAACTAGATCCTAACGTTACCTTCCAAGGACTATACAAACAATCTCATATAAACATCTTCAAGCTCGATGTTCATATTGTCTGTGAAATCTAAGAAGGCATCTATATGATCCTTTGTTAAGGGACCTATTTCTCCATTAAATCTTGGTAAATTTTTAAGATATCCATAGGAAAATTTCCCAAGATGTTAGGAAGAAAAAGAGCAGCATACCTAGCTTGTATAATGGGTTGAAAAGCCATAAAAGGGGTATGGGGTGTCTAAGTGGATGATGAAGATGTAGGTGAATGAGTATTAGAGGGTGGAGGAGAATGTGAAGGAGGAGGAGGAAGTGAGGATCTCAAAGGGATTTTAACAATTAGCTTTTGAACTGATGGTGTTAAATATTCTTCCTTAGATTCAAACAATGGATTAGAATAGAGAGAAATTGTCTCTTCTGGTTTATTAGAGTTTAATGGAATAGGATGATAAACTAGAGTAACAAAATATATAGGCTTAATTCATGCAAATGTAAGCCAAATTTTTTTTCTGATGTAGGTGAGTCTACAGGGAAAGATGGGACTTAATATGACTCAAGTGATTCTGCCAACAAGGTTGACTGAAGATCTACTCCTTTTGAATAAAGTTCGGCAACTATAGGAGGTAATTGAGTCAAATCAGGTTGGGATGATATTACTGAAAAGGAATCTACAAATGAAATTTATTCAGGATGTAAGGCTAAAGAGGAAGAATTAGAAATGTTATGTTTTCTTTTCAAAGAGGCTTCCCTAATGAGTCTTTCTAGATCTGGTAGAGGGTTAAAAATCTCATATTCGAGATCTAGTGTGCTTAAAAGCAGCCAGTTTGAATCAATGGAATCGCCAGGTGAAAGGTTTTGACCTATATCTTTATCCTTTATTCACCTTAAAGGAAAAGGGAAAAATAATTGTCCTAGGAATATTTAGCTTCTATTCTTCGTCTCCCTGGAAACGACGCCAGATTGATGTTGTCCTTTGAGATGATTATGGTCAATAATCATGCCAAAGCATCTAAAATGTTTTGTTTGTGTTTGGAAATATTTGGAGGACAAATGCATAAGATAAATTTTAAGAAAGCAGTTAAGGTTTTTAAATCTTGTAGATAATATCAGTAATTTTAAGTGAGGGCTTATTTTTTATCCCACACAGTGATTAAGTTTTAATGATTTGATTAAGTGGGCTTGTGTAAGAGAATATGATTGTTAAATATTCAGATTGAATTTTTTAATAAATCATAAGCCGAAAAACCTTCAAAAAATGTTCAAACATTCAACAAAATATATCTAATATCATCAAGATACTGAAAATTAATAAATTAAAGGGACTTTCATTAACATATTGTCAATTAAATCAGTATTTATAATGATAATAAATTCAGGAGGATTTGTAAGGTTTTTGAAACATAGTCAACCTCACCTATTTATTTTGACAATAATTAAATATATGAAGAAACAAAATGATTTAAGAAAACTGGAAAAACTTACAAAGGAAAAACAGAGCTGTATGAAATAAGTTCAGATTCCTTCTTGTATTAATGACGATCAGAAAGACTTAATACAATTTCTGCTTTACAAAATCCGCTCATGCAAGGGTGCAACCTCGGATACTTCAATGAATGAATCATTTATACATAAGTAAAATATAATAATCAATGCCTGAGTGACAAGGAAAACTAAATTTTCTAAAAATGAACAGAAAGGAAAGAAAAATGATCTAAAAGAAGCGGATCCACGTTCTGGCCCTGTTCTGTTGGAAATTTGTTGCTGAATCACCACCTTTTTAGTACTGCTCTATCAAAACTGATTGTTGTGTTGGCGAAATTGAGTGTTGTGCTGGCATAATGAATTTTGCTTTACTCTTGGTATTCGCAAATCTTTTCCCATCGCTCTTCATCCAGAATTGAAGCTTTAATAACCTTGCGATAGATTTCATCTACCTTAGTGTATTTTGTAAAATTTGGTTTTATAGTGAAAATGAGTTTTATTTCATCGTGAATAAAACTGATATTTTAAAATTCTTTATAGAATGCTTTACCTGTCATAGAACCTTGAATAGAAGACATAGACGCAGACCTTTTTGTTTCTTTGAGGTTATTCATGTAATCCTCCCTGGGTATAACTTTTCATTTATAACAAACAGTGATGGGAGACCTTTTTTAATCAATGCATCAATCCTTGTAAGAAACCATTTTATTGTCATATCTAGAGTATGAAAATTTTCTATTAACTGTACTACCAAATTATTTTTAATCATAAATTTCTTTACTTCAAGGATAGTTCCAGTCATTTCATCTACCCCTAGCTCATCAAATTCTTGGTTGTCCTTAGAGTTTAGAAATTTTATGATGCTACTGGCTATATTGAGAATTTATCCCAATTGAGTGTTTACATAAGAAATTACCTGACTTGCCTTTTCTACTAACTCTTTCTGCTCGAGGATCATCTTAATAGATGGCCAGGTTTCATTAATCTCTTCAAAAATTTTAGTCCAAATGATTTCTTTTACATTACCCATAGCGTATCCAATGGAAGATTCAGTGGCTGAATTTTCCATTTTTCAACTTGGTTTTGAGCTCTCTGAAGCTTTGATGCATGATAAGTATCAAAATTCTTCTGTTAATCCCCAAGAAGTTTCACGTTATCCTGAAGCTTCTTTATTTCTTCATTCTGCAAAGTCATGTTTTGGAGTGTGGAGGTTAACTGATCTACATAACATCCTTTACTGGTTGTAGCAGCTACAGTAGTGGGAATAGCTGTCATTAGAAGTGATTCTAAAGGAGCAGCTTGCTTGGCTGGTTTCTTGCTTTCCTTAATCCATTTTTCCATATTTGCTTCCATCTGTTTCAGCTGTGTACTCTGCTCAATAATGAGTTTCAGCATATCTTCCTTTTTTGCTTATGTTTCTTCAATTTCCTTGGCTAAAGGATCTTCTGTAGCTAGTAATTTCAAACTCTTCCTAAATGTTGCAATATCAACATTATTTTTCTTGATTACCTCTTCTGTAGCATTGAAATTTGCAGGTTCATAACCCAACTCGATTACCAAATCTTCCAAGGTTTTAATCCTGGTGTCCTTGGCAAAAGATGATACTTTCTCCATGTTGAGTTGTGATCTGACATTTGCTATTGTAACCTTCATTTTAGATAAAGACATGGCCTTGTTAGTTATAGTTGAGAAGATCATCTCTCTAGTTTGTTTATGCATATCCATTTTGTCAATGGGATGTATGTCACTGACATTAAACTCAAGATATGTATTTTTGTATTATTCTTGTCCTTTAGGTTGTGGAACTTGTGCTTGAAGAAATGCCATTAAAATTCTTCTTTTCCCTGTGTCAAAGGCTGAAAATAACCTACTTTGGGCACCTGAAGTTTGTTTCCAGAATTGGTTATAAGTGTTTCTCTTCAAGGCTTCATTTCTTAGTTTTATTTCCTTGACAATGTCCATGGTGCTCTTTTCTGGCTCGCTTAAAGTTGAAGTACATGTTTTCATGATCTGCTGTTGATCTGAAGTAGTCATTAAATTAGTAGGAGACTGTGTGAGATGCTTTCCTATTAATGAAGATATAAGAGGCTCATTTGTGTTGATATGGGTTTGTTGCTCTGAATCCTTGCCAATACTTAGTCCAGAACTAAGTTTAGCCTTCTTTCTATAAATAATTTTTAATCCTGCGCTGAAAATGTTTTTCTCTGAAGGAGACCCTTCTTCTATATTCCTTTTAGCTGTCTTTTCCTGATTTGTTGGAGTCTGCACTGTTGATGATGAAACCGGTTGTTCTTCTGCTTCATGTAATGTGTTCTTTGTCTTCTCTAGCTTGTTCTTATATTACTATATCTTTGTACTTGGTGTGTGAAATTAAGGTGTAGATTTAGTTTCTACCCTTAATTTAGAAAAAATGCCTAATGGGTCATATGACCAGGTAAAGCTTAAATCAAATTGATTTTATTTAATAGATGGTCTACCTCTGCTGTTGTTTTTATGCTATTACATATGAATGGGAAAATATGAATTTTTAGCTTGAATTGATATTTATTTTTGGCATCCACGAAATGTACCTGATCCATGTTGATCATTTTCCTGATGAATTCCAAAGAAAAAATCCTCATTAGGAGGAATTTGGGAAACTTGTATGGTCATAGCTCACATCGAAAAACTCTTATTTCAGTGTAGTTTTCATACAAGTACCAATATCCTATTTGAACTTGTTCTGTCAACTGTAATATCTTCTGATTTTCTTCACTGATTCTAGGTTCTTCTCTATTGTTTAGAAGACTGATAGTTGGGTGGAAAAAAATTTCAATGAACTGCTTCTAGGTGAATTCATTATGCTCTTTCATGACCAAGGTCTCCTTTAATCTGAAAGACATTTATCTAAATTATGGATCACAAAATTCTTATATCTAGCCTAATATCAATATTAAGAGATTAATATTATTATTTTTATTAATTATAATATTCATATTAATACATTATAATATTAATATTATTAAGTTTAATCAATTTTGATTAATAAAATATTAAATTTGTCATATTACAATATATATTAATATATGATGATATATATTAAATCTAGTTATATGTGAGAAGAAAGAACAAATACATAGAGTGATAGAGGTGGAGAGATAGGGGGAGTCATAAGGGAGAGATGGAGATAAACTGAAGGAGGGGGGAGAGAAGGACCAAAGAGAGAGAGAGGGAGAAGAGTGATAGAGGTAGAGAAGGGTAAGAGAGGGAGAGAGTAGCACAAATATGGAAGGGGGAGGGAGAGAAGGAGAGAGGGGGGGATATAGTGAGAGGATTGGAGGGTAGAGAGAGAGAGAGAGAGAGAGAGAGAGAGAGAGAGAGTGAGTGAGAGTGAGGGAGAGAGAGATATATGGGGGAAGAGGGAGGGAGGTAGGAGAGAAAGGCAGAGAGAGGAAGGATGAGAGAGAGGAATTTAGAAAGAGGAACCATTATCATCGAAGAAAGAAGATCTAGCCATAATGCTCTATAGGGAGATGGGAGATAGGGGCACCCTACCTACCTAATTAAATGTAACTAATTGTTTGTAATGGTGGATGATTATAAGAGGAAAGAATTTTAGGAGAAGGCACCAGTTTTTTAATGTGATATGCAAAAAACAAGTACCGAACCTAAAAATTTCACATTCACCAATGTTCTTTCTGCATGTGATAATTTGGTATATTTGGAACATAGAAAAGTAGTATTGTTTTGTCATCACCTCTATTATGTAAAATTATGAATTACAGATAAATAATTATTCCCTAGACATGTGCTAATCTAGAAAAACAGGGAAAATACTTTACGACTATCTTTCCTAACTATAAATAGACACACATAATGAAATAAGAAGCTTACTTGGAGTCCAAGTGCTTCCAAAGTCTCCTTCTGTCGCTTTTGTTGTAGCTTCAAATTCCAATCGACTGTGCAAAATATTTCCTGCAAGAATGAACATTAAACATCAAGAGATAGCAATAATACAGATGTCTATTCAATTTATTTAGCTAAACCAATAAAGCATAAACCATATACATCAAATAAGAAATCATGATATGGAAAATCAAAGCTTATACAGATGCATATAGGGAAAAATAATCAGTAATATTTATTAATGATAGAAGGGGAGGTTACAACCCAGTGATTGATTTAGTGTCACCATCTCCAGCAGCATCCCAACCTCATCAAAATGCAGATATCTCTAGGAATATGTCACTCAGATCAACTCCTCAATTGAAATTCCACCAACATTTCTCTACACAAATTCTTCCTGATCAAACACTAAGATTTGTGCTCAATTTATAGAAGAGCTGAAGGCATTTTTAAAATCAATGAATTTCTAATAATAGGAAAGACATGTTCCCAATATTTTAGATGTTAAATGGACACATGGATTTAAAGTTTGACACATGTGAACTCTTTTAGAAGGCACTGGCCAAGTGGAGATTCCGAAACAATGAGAATTTCGCTCCCAGTGTGATCAATGCACCTATGAGTGTCAAGAAGTGCTTTACAGAGCAGCCTTGCATGGGGCTACCTGCATATGCAATGCACTTAGTCCCTTTACAGGAAGCGTTGATGAGCTCTCATATGATATATTATAAACTTCAAATCTTGGAAACCTTTGCAAATGAAAGTCTTGAATGATCTATCTTGTTCTTTGTCTTAAGGCATATAACAACTGAAATGATAGGGGATGATAGACCCTATTCATTGGTCCTGGAGATGATGTCCAGTTAGCCAAGTCATTGGGAATGGTGCCCAAATTGACCTATAACAATTTCCCCCTAAAGCATGAATTTAGAATAATAATAACAATATTTTGATTGAGATGCTTTACACTGTGATGGGCTGGAGATGAAGCAAAGTGGCGACCTGCATCAATATTACAATACATTACATTATGATATATCCTCTTGATCATAATTTCTTATAGTAGGCATTCCCATGTTCAGCACATAAACAATCTAATAACATGTATATAATTCAGAAAGTCGTCTACATTGGAATGTTTCCCAATAGAGACATGCCTATAGATATAGGCCCATGTTTGGATGACGATCTATAAGTAAGGTCACCGTATAGATGATGTGTACAAAAATCCTGAAATCGTAGCCCGGATGGCTAAAACTAGATCCAGGGTATTCTTATCTCATTCACTTGATCATTTGGGTACAAGTCTAGCCATGCGAATATATGATTTGTAGTCGAACATGGAAAGACATTGTTTGATTACCAACCAATGATGTGAGATGTTAACAAATGCGAGAGAACCACCATTGATGTCAATGGCCCTCAAGGTACTGCAGTACATTTCATAAGGCATGAATAGATGATTTGATGTCAAACATCAAACAAAATATTTCGGTCAAAAGTCTAAAAGCGAGGATCTTGTCAATGCTATAACAAGTCTCATGGTACTGGAATATAATGTTTCTAAGTGAACTTCCTAGATAATGATTTGTCATTGACAGGAAGTCGCCTTATTGCGAAACGGGAGTTACTGATTTCGGAGACAAAGGTATAACTTGATATAGAAATTTTCAGGGATGACGGTCATGAGAATGAAGTTTTATGAGTATTGCAGAAGGATGAGTATTCACTAGATGACTTCTCTTGAACATATCGGCGACACTAAAATGATTTGGCACCATTGACCCAAAACCGAAGTGAAGGTGTAATGAACCATAGGTATGAATGAACCATCAAGAATATTACCCAACCCAAACAGTCACGGACATGGAGTGAAGTGTCATGTTCAAGATCGACTTGCTACCATAAAGAATTCTGCTCACTTTTCCCAAATTTTCCCCAGTCATTTGTTGACCAATACCTCTTTATTTTTTAACAAGCTCTAGGAGGATAAAATTTTCTTGATCTATAAGTCAAACCTTCGGGCGAATAAAGTATCGCTATTTAATAATTTAACAAGTCTAGCAATGAATGAAACTCGATTCTTGCCATGATTGACAAGCCCGTCGCTATTTTATTTTTTAACGAGCTTAACGACAGTGACAACCCAGTCCTTTCTCATATTTAAAGAGTTCAAAAAAGAGGACTAATGAAAACTCCATAAGTACTTTTTCATAAAGTTGTTGCTCAGATCTGAAAAAGTGTAAAATAATATCTGAGAGAATCTCTTTAGCCATGTTTGAACAAGGTATTCTTTTTCGTAAATAATATATCTCAGTCCGGAAAAGGGTTAAACTTATACTGAGTAGATATCAATTCATTTACTTTTATAAGCTCGAAAATGCAAGTGCTCGGCAATATTTTCATGTTATTGGAGTCTAAAAAGAGCTGAAAGAAGACTCCAGGGGTTCCTTTTTCGTTGTTATCGAAGAAGATTGAAAAAGAGATAAAAGTGTTCTTCAAATCCTTTTTCATTTTTAAAAAATCTCAAAAATAAGGAGAAAAAATATGCTTTGTGATCAAATCATTCTTGAAATAAATCTGCACGACTAATCTGTTCATCAGTTGTAAGACCTGTTCAAAACAACATCAAATGGATTAAAAATACATGTTTCATGATAAAAACCTAATAAAACCATAGTCATAGCAATAAATATGATTTGCAAAAATTTAAATGACTATTAAAAAGAGTTTTTACTATTCATTTTTACCATTCCATAGTTACCATTTTCTTGGAGCTTTGAACTTGATTTTTCCCCCGAACTTTAGGTGTTGATTGCATGCAATTGGTAAGAATGTTTTGAATGCTCCCTGCAAAAGCACATGTCAAATGCCCCCTGCAAGAGCAGGTGCCCCCCAAGCTTCATTTCATTCATCTAAGTATATTACTGGTTACTAATAGCTGGATGGAATGAAGGTTCATTATAGGGGAGGATTTATTTCATTTTTTAACGAGCTTGACATGAGAAAATAACTATGCTCAAGACTTATTTCATTTTTTAACGAGCTTGACATGAGAAAATAACTATGCTCAAGACTTGTTTCATTTTTTAACGAGGTTGACACAGTAAAATAACTTTCCTCAAAGGCACTTGTTTCATTTCTTAACGAGGTTGACACAAGAAAAAAGAACTATCCTCACAGGTACTTGTTTCATTTTTTAATGAGGTTGACACAAGAAAAAAGAACTATCCTGAAAGCCTGTTTTATTTTTTAACGAGGTTGACACAGTAAAAGAACCATCCTCATAGTGTAGTTGGACTAGTGAGTGTTTTCTAGAAATGACGTAGTCTAACGGAGTCAACATTTAAAGATCTTGATGAGCACCACAAATAATAAGTTATAACATGCGTTGACAGGTCTTCTCCAGGGTTTCCATTGAAATTTGGAATTTCCGAGGGTAATTTTTGTGGTATCACCGGCCACTAAGGAAAATAACTGATGGGATCAGCTTAATATTGCACTAAAGATGTGAATAAAGGATGAATTTGTTCAGTACTCATAAAGGAGGAACCAGATAGGATTCCAGATGATGATATGGGTGAATTTAATGGATAAAACATTGAAGATGAAACAATAGTAGATTTTTTCGCAACTGAAATAGATGGTTCAGTCTAGGATGTTATCTCAGCCATGGTATAGTGACCCAATGTATACCCTATAGAATCTATGGGAACCCGAAGTGAAACAGGATCAAAAAAAGTAGAGGAAGGTGATTGAGAAAAAGACTCATACAGGTAAAGCTCCTATCAAAAATGAGTTGGAGTTAAAGTTGTCTCTTCTTATGATATTTCTTCAATCGAAATAAAAAAAGGTGGAAGAACTTCATCGTCTGGCCCGAAGTATATTTCAGGTGGTTGATTGGGCGATATGGTAGACTCTATTATCACCCAAAAAATTTCTCAAAAAAAAAACATTGTATGTCAAATCTGTTTTTTATCATGGTCTCAAATAGGTCTGAAAGTCATATTAAGTTTTGGTTAAGGGTAGGTCATAGTTTTTATAGGTTTAAAGATCATCATTTGATTTCAAATAAATTCCTTAGAGGTCCATTCCATTATCAAATTTTTACATTTTTCATTTAAAAGTCATTTCATTAAGTTTCGGGCTAAATTTCTACAATTAGCCAAGAATCCTCCATTTTTTTATCACCGTTAGTTCAAAAAAGAGGTTTTGCGCTATGAAAGCGCTGCTACTTTTGTAGCGCAAATTGTGAAAATTACACTTTGTGCACTACGAAAGTGCAGTTTCTTAACTGTCATGTCAAGTAAGCTAGAAATTGTCAAAAATCCGTTAAGAAATGATAGGACAAGGGTATGGTGAGTCAGTTAGAGGTCAGATTCAAATTACTTACTCATTTCACATTCATCATCATCATGATAAGGGCATCATTCAGTTGTAAGATGAGATTTAAAATTCGAAAATATTTCCTAATTCAATCATTCCAGTTTTCATTTGCCTCCACATAACTGTTTAAGCTCTGAAGCAGTAAATTTAAGCCTGTAGTTTTTTTATACCAAGGCTATCTTCACTATAATCAAGTGAGGTTGTTCCTTTTTCTCAAGCGAGGATGTTCTATTTTATCAAGCAAGGTTGTTCATTCATAATCAAGCGAGGCTATTTTACTGATTCCAGAGAAGCTGACAGGTTTTTTTTTAAAAGGAAGCATGGCAGAGGAGAAGAAGGTCCACAGAGGGGGACATTGTCTAAGATATGAACCTGATAATGTAAATGCTATTGTTGAGGATCAAACAGTGATGGAGGATTTTAGAAAAGAAGGCTATCTTAGATTTTGTGAAAAACTGCAGGGTTGCCACACTCAGTTGTCTAAAGAGTTTGCTTTACACTTCAATGGAACAAATACCAAAATTGGGATGTTAAATGTGCCAGTCACACCTGAGATTAGTGCTTCTAGGACAGAAATACCAACGGGGAAAGAGACTTGGTTTAAAGGTTTTAAGTTTGACATGGAACCATGCAAGGAATTCATGAAACCTGAATATGCAGATACAAACCTGAATAATGGAATTCATAGGAGCTGCATCAAAGATACCTATGCCAAGTTGTTGTTCAACATCCAAAGATACTTTAAATTTGAAGGAAGGTACCATAAATTTTATACTTATCATTTCAAGTTGCTGCTGGATTTCACAGGTAGGATATCATTACACTTTCCCTTTTACTTACATAGGAGCCTTGCCAAAATGTCTGATAAAGTACAAGCCAAGTCTGATGGGTTTGAAACCTCTATGTTTCACCATGGTTTGATAAAGTTATTGGTGTTGAATGAGCTTGAGAAAATAATAAGGGATTGGTCTTCCTTTTTATTTATGAGTGGATTTGAAATGGAAACCTTAACCCCAACTAGAAACCCTAAAACTAAAAAGACTCCTTCACCACCAGCAACAGAGTCTATTCAGCCTGTGATTGTGAAATAAAAGAGGTTTGTAAAGTTGAAACCAAGAAAATAGGTTGAGAAAAGAGCAGAGAAGACACAGGTGCTTATTGCAGAAACTTCATCACTTGCAAAACAGAGGTTAGAAAGTGTCAAAGAAGAAAAAAAAAACAAGTGGCTAGGAAGCAGGGAATCCATAGAAAGACAAGAAGCCAAGCAATAGCATCAAAGGGAAAAATAGTTGTTTTAGGTATAGAAGACAACCCAGTTATGAAAGGAAACTTATATGACATCCTTCATGCAATTGATATATAAGAATCACCCATTGTGCAAGCTGATTTCATTGGAGTGTATGAACATAAACAGAAAAGAATCAAATCAGCTAAAAAACTTGAATTTGAGGGTGAAAATGAAGCCTTTATTTTCCGAGGAAGGAAACGTTTAACTAGGCATGCAAAGAAACTCCATGAAGGCAGTAAAGAGGTCCAAGTAACTGTTGAAATAGCCAGAATCCCTGAAGAGGTGGTTGATCTCTCATCACCAATAGTGGAGCATGCAACCAACAAGACAATGAAGGGAAAGGAACACATGATAGATTGTCAATTGCTTGAGGAGAGATTTAAGCTAGCAAACCAAGAAATTGCAATGATGAGAAAAAGGGCCAGAAAGCACAACATCGAAAAAATAGATTTTAAGAGGTTGAAGGCAGTATGGGAAGGTCAAACTGTTTCTGGGTCTGATATTCCAAGTGCTGCAGAACAATTTTTCACATGGACAGTACCAGCTATCAAAGAAGAAAAAATTATCATAGTGATCAATACTCATTTGAGAGCTATTAATAGAAGGCTAAGAGGCCAATTGGAGGATTTGGAGCTACAATTGAAACTTTCTCAGGATGAACTAAAAAACCAAGGTGCAGAATGAAAAATTCAAAGGAAAAAAATCAAATTGGTAATGAAGAATAAACCTCATGAAATGGTGTTTTAGTTCATTTGGCTATTTTTCTTGATGAAAATAGTTAATTTTTGAAGTTTTGGAAAATTTTGGTTTGAGTTTTGAAGAAAATCCAAACAAAACTGCTCACTCAGTAGTTTCGTAGCGTAAATAGTGCAAAAAGGGTGAAATGCGCTATGAAACTACTGTAGCAGCGTTTTTCACCCTTTTCCATAATTTTTTGAAGGGTAGACCTGTATATTTTGGCCTAAAAATTCTAAGGAGGGTGTGTTAAGTTAATATGAAGATAATCCCAAAGGATGAAAATCAAATTTTGAAGGAAAATAAGTTAAAAATTTGCGCTACGAAAAGCGCTACGGAACTGTGCTGTTTTCGTAGTGCAGGTTTGTTTTTGATATTTTGGGTAGCTCGATGATGATCTTGTATAGCTGGCACTTATAGATGATTTTGAACATATGTTTTTTCAATTCCTGACATAAAATGGTTCCGAAGTCATGGGTTCATGGTGGTTAAGGTGTCCTATGAACACAAAGAATCCTAAGCCTAGAAAACAGGGGATATTTCCTAGTTTGTAGGAGAGCAACATTAAGGTCATAAAGTGTTGGAGTTTATCGGTTTAATTCAACCTTATGGGAATATAGTTGGAAAATAATGTAATATAGCTTAGATAAGGTTTTTATGAGTAGAGTTAATGAGTTTGAGTCCTATTTGTAATAGGATTGTTCACTAGGTTTGGAGCTGTCATTTTGTAATAAATACCATGTCTCATGGTTAGGAAAGCTGTCAAAAAGTAGCAATTTGATGTATCTAGATGAGGATAAGGTTATCCTATGATTATAAATGATCTATAAAGAGGAAGAGGTCGAAATGCTAAGGGTTGGACATTTTAGCAAAAATACTGTGGTTATTGTAAGTGACTGTTTTCAGCTTAATACAAAGTTTTCTACTTAGCCAACTCAAGATTCATGAAGAGTTCTTGTATGTTATTGTTCTGGTAGCATATTTTAAATATCCTATTGTAGTGGTGTTTTCTTATGTTACTCATAATTCATCATTGATGCTCTGGCTTCCTTCATAGACAAACTGACTGTGTGTTTTATTGTTTCACATGTGTATTCCTTAACATGAACTCTGATATGCCTTGACTTCCATGCTAGGTAGATTGTTTGGTTTTGCTGAAGCTATTATGACTCCATAATCCCAATGTACACTTGCTAATGTGATTTACAACCAGTTTATATCATTTATCTGCTTTTATCTCATATAGAGTTAGCCATCTACATATTTATCAAAAATCATAAACCCTTGAGAGAGCCCTCTCAGGTTGAGGAGGCTAAGCCTCAACCAAAAGATTGGTCTGAAACAGTTACATAAGATTAACTTGATTGGGAGCCTATCAGGTTTTATTTTGTGATAACAGACTCAATGGCTACAATAGATTTTAGAGTGACCAATACAGGAACAACTTCCGGTTTTTCGACTTCGGGATCAAGATTTTCTCCACTTAGGGAATATAGAAACTAAAATATAAGGGGATGATAGAACCTATTTCATTGGTCCTGGGGATGATTTCCAATTTGACTAATAACAACTTCTCCCTAAAGCACAATGGGATCCGGATCAACTTCCAGTTGAACAACGTCGAGTTCAGGAGGTATGGTCTCACAGATTGGATGGATCGTGACCATGGGTAGCTGCGAGGACTCTGTCTCGACAAAAGTAGAAAAAACGGGATTTGTAGAAACAACTTGTGTCGACTCTGGTATATGGGAAGATGATGCTTCACCATAGGTACTGATAGTACTGGTTTTAGTAGAGTGATGTCGCCTTCGCCGACCAAGAGTAACTTCTGGTGGTAAAGGTGGTTTCAATCCTAATCTACGTGAATTATGGGGGAAAAAAATTTTTTTCTTCCATGATTACTGATTTATTTTAACCAAAAAAAAATAAACAAAATAAAATGGTAATGCTAGGAAAAATGGTTTACCAAGAAACTGTGAACTGTAGAATACCTCCTGGCGAATCAAGAGGTAAAGGTAGGCAATCTCCCTGAATGTTGTGTTCAGTGTATCACAATTTACAAGGCAGCTGACTTGGTTCACTATGGATGGATATCACCTAAAATTTTTCCTCCCAAATATACCTGAAGGTACGTGGAGGCCCAAGTCCGTATTACCGCTATCTAATGCAAAACTGCATAGTGAGAGCACCCCTTTATACTTTTCATACTGTAACACCGCCCGATATACCAGAAATTACGTGGATGAGCTATGATATGCTTATGTACGTGGAGTGAGGTATCACACTCGGAATGTATCGCAGACAAGTTAATGAGAACTGTTATGTTTTACGACGCCGGAACACGTCTCTAGCCTAGAACTTCTAAATTTTATCATTATGGTTCCAATGCTTTGTTAGGTAAATTGAGATAAATTTTATGTTGATCATGTTTAAAATTCTTCCTTTCAAAGGTTCACCGTGATGATGTATTGGAAATTCCTAAAATGAAAACTAAGAATGATAAGAAATCTTTCACTTTTAGTTTTTCAATGAAAATCCTAGCTACTAGAGGGAAAAAGCAATAAATTTGAGAGCAAAATAAACAATGGAAAAAAACTAAATGCATATTTCCTAATTGTTCCTTTTGCAAATGAAACAAACCACTATATGCAAATGTAGGTTTTTCTTTTCAATTCCTTTAATTTTATGAATGCAGAAAAGAAACTGAATGCACTAAATCAACAAAAACAAATGCCTTTTACTTTTGAGAAATGAGGAATATAAACAACAATTTCTCTTTTGAAGTAAAAATGAGGAATTAAACAACAATTTCTCCTATCAAGAAATGAAGAATTTATGAAAATTTCCTTTTTCAAAAGCAAATGGATCTAATACGACAATGAAAATACTTTGAAACCAATTCGTCAATGATAATGAAAAACACTTTGAACAAACATTGAACAAATTTTTATTTTAGAGGAGGAAGAGGTAGACAAGTTCACTAGTCAATATGAGGCTTAGGATTTTCAAAAAACAGTAGAAAACAAACTGAAACAAATTGCAATGAAAAATTCAAATGAATTTGGATGGTTTCAGGAGGCAACGCAGTCTCTAATGAGAGACATTTATTTGCAACGCAGGCCTGAAAGGGAGACAATGCTATGCAAAGAACTGTGTCCTGTCCAAGAGTGCATTCGGCACAGTGTAAAATGAAAAACACAGCTATCTAACACACCTCTAATGAAAATTTGGATTTAAAAAAACCTAATCTTTATGAATAACAACTACTGGGTGAATAAACAGAGAAAATCAGAGGCTAAAACACCTAGGATAAAGAGTAATCTCCTCAGCGGAGTCGCCAATTTGTTATGCGGAATTATGAATTACGGATAAATCATTATTCCCTAGACATGTGCTAATCTAGAACAACAGGTCAAAGACTTTACAAATATCTTTCCTAACTATAAATAGACACATAGAATGAAATAAGAAGCTTACTTAGAGTCCAAGCGCTTCCAAAGTCTCCTTCTGTCGCTTTTTCTGTAGCTTCAATTTCCAACCAGTTGTGCAGAGTATTTCCTGCAAGAATGAACACTAAACATCAAGAGGTAGCAATAATACAGATTTCTATTCAAGTTATTTATCTAAACCAATAAAGCATAAACCATATACATCAAATAAGAAATCATGATATGGAAAATCAAATCTTATATAGATGCATATAGGGAAAAATATGCAGTAAGGGGAGGTTACAACCTAGTGATTGATTTAGTGTCACCATCTCGAGCAGCATCCAAACCTCATCAAAATGAAGATATCTCCAAAAATATGTCACTCAAATCAACTCCTCAATTGAAATTCCACCATCATTTCTCTACACAAATTCTTCCTCATCAAACACTAAGATCTGTGCTCAATTTATAGAAGAGATGAAGGTAGTTTTACAATCAATGAATTTCCAATAATAGGCAAGACATGTTCCCAATCTTGTAGATGTCAAATGGACACATGGACTTGAAGTTTGACACATGTGAACTCTTCTAGAAGGCACTGGCCAAGTGGATATTTCGGAACAATGAGAATTTCGCTCCCAATGTGACCAACGTACTTATGAGTGTTGGAAAGTGCTTTGCAGAGCCACCTTGCATGGGGCTACCTGCATATGCAATGCACTTAGTCCCTTTAGAGGCAGCATTGATGAGCTCTCATATGATATATTATAAACTTCAAATCTTGGAAACCTTTGCAAATGAAAGTCTTGAATGATCTGTCTTATTATTTGTCTTAGGGCATATAACAAATGAAATGATAGGGGATGATAGAACCTATTCATTGGTCCTGGAGATGATGTCTAGTTAACCAGGTCATTGGGAATGGTGCCAAAATTTACCTATAACAACCTCCCACGAGGATTCACCAATGGTGAGAACACAACACTTATGGTTGCATATTCTAAATCATCATCACTTCCACCAAAACCTCATCCAATAACACTAGTATAAAAAGTCTCAGGCTCTGGGCAATGCAAAGGAATATAATTCATGTGCCCTCAATCTCTTCTACATACTTGTATCTCTCCTTCCAAGCCAAATCCAATAGCATTGTGTATTCACTTTGTCTTGAATCTTGTGCAAACATCTTGAGGTAAGGAACGATTGCACCAAGGTATGGATCCACTATGTGTCATATCCACTGAAGGAGAAAATGTTCCAAAGAACAAGTAAATTTTCAAAGCTATCCCTCCAGGGATGTTGAGAAATCCTAAATTCCACATTCTCATTAATCAAATCTATAAATTGAGAACTTTCGTATAAGAATTGAAGTCATACTGAACTTGGACCAAAAGGATCAGGGTCTGGGTAGCGCAAAGGAACATATGCAATATGATTTGTACTATTATCATCTAGATCAATTTGCATGGATATATCCTGGAGTTGAAATGCATATTCCAGGTTCCATAGAACATCTTGCATGGAACGCCTATTGATTCCCTCCTCTTCCAAGAACTTTTTGGTATTTTACCTAAATATTTTCAGAGAACCAGGGTTGATGGTCCCAAAAAGGTGGGGGTCAATGATTTTTTCAAGCTTGCCCTTTTTCTGCCAATGCCTTTCCCACTTTTCTATATTAAAATTTTCTTTGGGAAAAACAAGATTAAGAGTTTCCCTTGCAAACAATACCTCCAGTAACACTACTAAAAAATAATACACATCAAATTTCTCTATTATTTGTTTCCTTCTGAAGTATTCAGGATCAAGGTACCCAAGGGAAAAAACTACCTTTCATTGTAGTACTTACATGAGTTTGATCCATAGTAGATCCAGTCTTTGAATGTCCAAATTCCACCACCTTTTCTTCTGAGCATGTTGTCGTGGAGATCTTTGACATTTAGATAAGTGAAAAGGATTCATGACAAGGGAATCAGATTGAAAGATTGACTAGATACTGGAGCTTCATTGGTATCTCACTGGTCAAATATTTTGCCAACAAGTTGAGGGAGTCTAAATTGGTGCAGTTGAAAATGAAAGGAAAGATTGTTTTCTCAAGGCCAAATCCCATGATGCTAATCTTTAAAACCCTCTCATTATTGTAGGTCATGCCTTCGAGCTCCGAGATGGTGATGTTTCAGGGGTTTTGGTCTTGTCTCTGATCCATGAGCACACCTTCGAGCTCTAAGATGGTGACATTGCAAGGGTTTTGATCTTGTATCTGGTCCATTGCGTGAGCTTGGGTCCATAAACTTAGTACCCTGTGCGGTTAAGGGGAATTATCAGTATTTGGTGAATAAATCTCGACAGAGAAATGAAATGCTGGAGACATTGGCTATCATACATCTATGGTTTCCTTCGTCAATGTATCAAAGTTGTCGGTCATTCAAAAGTAGCCTTCTTCCCATTATTTCCTCCAAAACCAAGGCTCATTAGTGCTTCCATATATGCTAATAAACCCCCTTCACTGTCTCCCCCATCTAGAAATCCAAGCTCTCAAACAAAAATGTGAAGTTGAAGCTCTCCATCATCAAGGCTTATATGTCATGTCTTGCAATTGTGCAAAAAATCTTCTTTTCAATATATTGCTAAATGGTGGTATGATTCATATATCCCATTTAATGTTGCTCGTTGACCTTATTATCAAGCTATGTGGGACTCTATTATAGATAAAGGAAAGGGCTTCAAATTCCCTACTATGCATGAATTGAGGTTCTAGTTTTCAAAAAGAGATTTACTACTTTTATTATTAATAAAAAATAAAACCAAAAATATTGCTTTATTTAAATATTAATTTTATATAATCATGTAAATTGTGTATTAAATGAAATAAATATATTCGTTGGTACAATTCTCATAGAAATTTATAAAACTAAACACATTTATCCATTATTACACATTAAACCATTCTTAAATATTTTGAATTAGATATTTATAATCATTAATAAAGGTTTATATATTATTAAAAAACAAAATAAATTTCATACCTAAAAATTAAACAAAAGTTCATAATACCATTAAAAATTAACCAAGGTTCATATCAAACAATTAATAAAAGTTCATACACCATTAAAAAATTAATTAAGGTTCATATCTAAATTAAAAAAGGTTCATACAATACTCCCCGATGGGGGTGAGGTATGAGAAACATGTGGAAAGTGTCTCGCATGAGTAAATACAAGTGGAGTGAGGGTGAGAGATGGTACTCCCGGTCCCTTCACCATAACCCATGTAGCAAGAGAGGTATTAGCTTCACATTGGCAATCTGTGTGAAAAATAACTGCACATTGGAGTTCAAAGGTGGTGAAAGGATAAGGCGAGGGAAAATGAAGGAGCCTGACATTTGACTCCTCACTCTAGTTTGGTGCTGGTCCTGGCGGTGACCTTGAGAGAGGAAGTGTAAATGTCACAGGAAGGTTTACGGAGGGAGTGGCTTGTGTGTGCTTGTTATGGGAATTTGTTGGTGTAGTGTGTTCAACCGGTCCCTGCTGCTTAGTTTCTTAGCCATTATCTATGTCTAGGTTGAGGAAGGGAATTTGAAGGGAAGTGAGCTCACTCATTTCCATTTTTCTTGGATTTTGGTGAGCTTTTTCGCACTAAGAGAGGAGGATAGAATCTCCACTACAGGAAACCTTGAGGGTGGTGGAAGAAAACTAGTTTCTTTTACCAATTTCATGCCCTTTGTTGTGGGTGCGATAGTGTTTTGTGGATAGGTGTGCTATCTCTATGTGGAGAATTTGGAGGTTGGTCCTTGCCCTGGGAGAAGTTAAGCTCAAGCGTCGACTACTTTGTCATCTTTTGTTGTTAAATTTCTTGCGTTGGTTTGGTGGGTGATGGTATTTTGTTTTCCTAGTGGTGGCGGTCTTTACTTGGTAGTGGGAGGTGGCTATGTGCTTCCCTACAATGGTGGGTGACGAAGCTGGGCTCCTTTGCTGGTGGTATTTCTTTTCTATTGTGGGGGGTCTGGTCTCTGGACTCTGCACACTATAAGGTTCCTAGACCTTGGCGAATTATGAATCCCCGAATCCAGTGTGGGCATTTTCCCTCCCCTATCATCCATGGACTTGTGGGGTTGGCAGACTCAGAAATAATCATGGTGGATCCATGCTAGGGTGGCAAGACTACGGAGCGTCTGTGACTCGCTAGTGTGGGTGTGCATGGGGGTTGTGGAGGAGGTAAACGGGGGGATATTAGGGGTGGGGACTCGAGGGTTCAAAAGCAGAGTTGTCAGGGTGGAGGATCCTGTGGTGGCAAGGGGAATCGTTGGTCTTATTTATATGAGGTAAATTAGGGGTGGGTTATCCATCATTCCTTCCTGGAGAATTTTCATGCACTTATCAATATCTTGATGGAAAGAGTGGACAAAAATGAGAGAGTATGTCGTGAGGATCATGCAGAGTAGATGGAAACATTGGAACGAACACATTATTTACAGTGCTAAGTCCGAGAGAGACTAGTAGTTGTTTGGCGAGGCCAAAATCAACTCACTAAGAAAGTAGAAAAGCTAGAGACTTGGTTGGAGCACTTTGAAGGGCACGTTCAGTTTTATTTCTATCCTTCACCTCCTCCAGGAATAGCCCCAGACAAACTTGCATCCATCACATCGGACGACTAGTATGCTATTTGGTGTTCTTTATGTTTTATATGTGTTTTGGTGCCTTTAGCCCAACTGTTTATGAACAATGTCCCTAGTCTCTCTTTTGTATTTTTTTCATCTAGTGCAAATTTTGGCCAACAAACTCCATCGGGGTGAGACGACATGTTTTGTAAGCGGATATATGTACTCCTTTGTTCCTACATGAATATAACATTGACTTACAAAAAAACAAAGGTTCATACATAATTAAAAAAATAATTAAGGTTCATACTAAAATTAATAAATTTCATAACTATTTACTAAATAGCTCTATAGATATATATTTTATGTTTATCTATTTAGTATTTATCAAATATAAATATGACGATTTAATACTAGATTTAAATGAACTCACACATTTAACATAATTAATGTTATAATTATCTATTTATTAAATGTGAATATGAAGATTTAACCTTAGATTTAAAACAACTCACACTTTTAACATAAACCAATGAAGTTTCAAAATTAAACTTTATGGCCAAAGATTAAATATAAATATTAATATTAATTTTACTATCTAAATATTACCTTTACTAAAATTATATTGAAGGCATTAGTGTAAAGTCGATAGATGATGCACACAATTATGTTAATTGTAGATAAATCCATCTACAATGTTAAACTTTAGCGACAAAAGGGTATTCAAAATTTTAACACTATAAATTAAAAGACCTCTTTTTCTCTAAATTTTAACACTACAAATGGAATCATAGAAATCTATAGTGAAATGTAACACTTCAGTACCAAAATTACAATTTTCCATTTATGGAGTGACACATTTAAAAATTACTAACATAAATGACTAATTCATATACTTGTTGTACTTGTTATTTGGTCATATTTTAATTCTTGGACTATAATAGTCATTTACATTAATCATTATTAATTTTTTCACTTATTATCTAGTCATATATTTTATCCCTATACTAAATTAGTCATTTAAGCTAGTCGCTTTTAGTTTAGTCACTCATTATCTAGTCATATATTTTATTCTTAGATTAAATTAGTCATTTAAGTTAGTAATTTTTAGTTCGGTCACTTAAAATTGCTCAAATTTAGTAGTAATCCACTTGAAATAATTGCGGTGACTAAATTTTTTAGTCATCTAGTGATTAATTTCATCATTTTTTACTAGTGAATTCTAAACATCGGGTTGATCACCCGATGCATCTTAGAGCCATTTTCCCGTGGTGTAGACATTAAAATATTCGACTTAATCCACACAAATGTGTCTTTTGTGTTAGTTCCATATGACTTCTTGGTTTTATTATTTCAAAATATAAAATTCATATTGATCCTGTGAAATTCCAAGTGATCGTTCATTTTCCTACACCTTCTTCTCCTGTTCAGCTTCAACGAATCCAAGGGAAAGAAAATTTTTTGTGGAGGTTTGTCCCTAGGCATGTTTATTTGACCAAAGTATTCACTCGCCTGCTTAAAAAAAGGATTACCTTCCATTGGGATAATGTTTCTCAGAATTATTTTGATGCCCTGAAAGATGTGCTGGTTCGGGAATCTCTTATATCCCCCTGATTACCAACATGACTATTTAATGTATCTTGTTTCTCCCACTAGTAGAAAATGATGAAATTAGTGACTAGGTGACTAAAAACATTAGTCACCGCAATCATTTCAAGTGAATTACTACTAAATTTGAGAAATTTTAAGAGACCGAACTAAAAATGACTAACTTAAACGACTAATTTAGTCTAGGAATAAAATATACCACTAGATAATAAGTGACTAAACTAAAAACGACTAACTTAAATGACTAATTTATTCTAGGAATAAAATATACGACTAGATAATAAGTGATTAAACTAAAAACGACTAACTTAAATGACTAATTTAGTCTTGGATTAAAATATATGACTAAATAATAAGTGACAAAATTAATAATGATTAACATAAATGAATATTATAGTCCAAGAATAAAAATATTACCAAATAAAAAGTACAACATGTATATGAATTAGTCATTTATGTTAATAATTTTTAATTGTGGACACACTATTTGTTATGGATTTTTTGTGGCATCGTTACATACTAAGGTTGATTATTGCACTAGATTCATAGAGAATGTTTTCATTAATTTGAATTCAAAGTATGTTGATTTATACATGGTAAATTGATATAAATCTATACGTTTACTCTAAACCAATATTATTCTATAGATACATGCATTACAAAAATGTTCATGAATTCTAATAATGCATTCACATTCTTAGAATGTGCACACACTGTTATTAGAAAACCATACATACTACAAATTCTTGTGGCTCTTTAATTATGTAGTATAACATACCATGGCTCATGTTGTACCTTAAGAGACAATCCCTTAGCCATGATAAATAATCAGTGCTTAAGAAATTTATATGATTATGTCACAAAATTATTTGTCTCTGTCTAATCACCCTCAAGTATTTATTATTAAACCGTCACATATCAAATATAATGAATGTCTCACAATGCTATCATTTGCTGATGTTGAATGAAATGACCAGAAGAGAATGAAAGAAAGAAGCCCAAACTGATATGCTATTACACAAAATATATCATCTCAAACTTCAGAAGAATTATATGAAGGAAATAATTAAAATGAAGGAGCACTAATTAAGGGTTTTAACTCTTGCTTACATACGTAAAAAGAGACCTTCTACTCATTACTTCGTTTTATTCAAAGATGGAAAACACAGAATGTAAACTTGAATACATATCAACATAAACAGATTCTAGAAACTTGTTTCTCATTCATTAATCTTTGAAATCTCTAAGTACAAAATTATAGTTTGAAGGTCCAAAACTCGGAACCTTTCTTCTCCTTAACTCTCACATTAAATACAATACAAAATAGTTTGGAACTGCTATAACTAATCCTAACTACCCCGACTTCTTAAGACTACATAAACTCTCTACAACATGGTAACAAAATATCTTATTAAAATTACGTCATCTTGGGAAGAGTAAAATTACATAAAAATGTAATGTTCCAAAATTTTGTGGAACATTAAAAACTTTTTTTTTTTTCTTTAAGAGAAGAATAAATGGGTAGGAAAACCCATTGATAATAAAAATCTGAATAAGGAACCCTTGTAATGTGAAAAGGGGTCAATAAAGAACTAGATTTCACACCCCATGTGTGAAAAGAGACAAATTGCAGGTGGAAAATTTTAGAAGAGGCCAAGTTGACTGCGTAGATAGAGAAGATAAGGTTCACTTGGTGGGCTAGCGCAGTTTGCATGAGGAGGAGATCCTTCTAGAGAGGAAACCCTAAGGTGTGAACCCATGGAAAAGCACCTTTAACTTGTTTAAAAGGAGAACGAAGCAGCCATTCTCATTCATGCTTTTGATTATTATTTTTCTTGTCTTCTCAGACAAGAGCATCCTCTGGCTGTTTAGCTGAGATGCAGTGTTGCTAGCACTGGGTGTTCCCGGGCCGGAATCCCATCTCTTCCATTGAGTAGCTCTTGGGAGAGCTTGTTATTCATTTTCCCCGTATTCTAGCTTGAGGACAAAGCATTCCATTAAGCTCTAGCCCAGTCTCCATTGGTAGTTGAGTTGTGTTGCTGGGTGTTGCAGGGGAGGGTTCCTCAACACTAATTCCGACATTATATTTCAGAGGAGGGAGTCTCCATTCCTTTGAGAGATCAATGAGGAAGTTTTTGGTCTTCAATCCATCATCTTTGGCATCAGGCCAATCATTTCCATCAGCATAAGAGCATCCCTTTTCCTTGACTGCGCAGTTCATAATGAGCATTTGCAGTGAGGGTTGCAACATTTTGGTGGGTGGTGAGATCTTCTATGAAAGGATCAGACTTTCATATAGAATATTTAACAGAGGATTTATTTCAGCAAAGGCATCATATTCAACAAGCTCCTTTCATTTCCAGTCTCTATTGAGTTGCAGTAGCTTCCCAGAAACTCCGACATTTTGGTAAAACTGCCATTTTGTCTAGTTTCCATCCAATCCTTTTAGAGGATTGTTGTATTGTATTTTCAGGGGTTGAAGCCTTGCTCCCCATTCTTATTTGAGCTTACATTATTGTATCATTCATGTTTATGTATTTACTGCTACAGTGCCTCCCATAGACTGCGCAGTCTTAGTAGGAATAAAATACGTGAGCAATGCTTTCTCCATTGTTATGTACATTGTCCCCTTGAGATTCTTTGGCTTGCTTTAAGTAAGAGATTCCTCAAGAGTTTGTCTAAATTTTCTGCTCCACATATTTTTACAGATTGATTTAATCTTCATGTGACACGGCTCATTAGAAATAACGCTATAATTTCCTTTGTTGAGCAAAGTGATGTTGCAACCCTCTTCATTGGGCCCTTTTCTGAAGATTACAGGTGAAGGAGGCTTGTCTCAAGCTCCTAGAAGGATTTTTTTTTAGTCCACTTTATGATTTCAGCTCCAGTTAGATATATTTAAAGGATCCCAAACCAGGGATCAAATCGTGCTGCCTCCATTTCTGGGAAATGTGTTTTCCAGGCTTGGGTTGCTAGCCATTCCTACTAGGAAATTTCACATATCTGTAGATAGAGTCTGCAAAGGGCCAGAAAGCCTCTGGATCTCACCCTTCTTTAGAAGGTGACATATTTGGTAAACTCCCCCACAGTCCATCTCTGGAACAGACTTGTGATATTTCTGAAAAAGGAATATTACAGTGGTATCAGAGCATCTTTTTTGGCTCAGCCTGTGGCCTTCAATCACAAGAAAGAGAACAGAAGATGAAGAGGATGAGATTGATCTCATCCATTTTTTAAAAGAACAAGAACCTCCCCAAGGAGGAAGAGCAAATAGAAAAGGAAGACCCTTGGACTTCCTATTCTCATCTAGAAGGAAATAAGGAGTTGAGCAGGAGAGAGACTCCATCTCTTGGAAGAAAGGAGAAGAAAATACTCACAAGTCTTCTTCCCAAATCTATGCAAGGCACACATGAATATTTCATACAGGTTAGGAGGGAGATTGATGGAGAATCTAAAAGAGGGTTCGAAACTGAAGGAAGCCCTAGATTTTCACATGGTGAGGGTAAGCATGCAGCCACACACCATGATGTACAGCGCAGTCAAAGGCCCATCATTTCTGTGAGGGAGATGAAAGAAGGAGGAAAGGTGACTAAGGAGGAAACCCTTAGTGATTTCTTGAAGGGTTGTGAGTCTCACACTCATGGATTCAGAGATCAGCCCACCTTTTCTAAGTTTTGCAGGAGCAAGGTGAAAGGGAAGGAGCAGCAAGATAGATTTCATCTATCTACTTTTGGAGGTTCACCTTCATATTCAGCCACCGATTGGGTGGAAGAGACAAACACCTTCCAACAGAAACACCACATTTCAGAATAATAAATCATCAAAGTTGCAACACTGCATTTGAGAGGTAAGGCTCATGCATGGTGGGAACTTGAGTCCATTTCTTTTGAGAATGTTAAAGCTTCATCTTATGTAAATTTCACAAAGTCATTAGTGAAAAGAGTTGATCAGAACATTCTTGAAACTCATGTGATGGAGTTAAATCAAGGGGCTCAAACAAAAACCTTGCATAGAAACGCAGAACCACCTCAAGAAACCATTAGAGGAGCCGAAAACTTGCATCAAGCCTTGTTAGAGGCCAAAATTTCATCCCACACCTTTTAGCAACAAAAAAAAGAGCTCTCTTTTTCAAAGGTGGATCAGATTATTGGGATGTTACCTAACTTTATTGCAGAAACAAAGGGCAACAACACTACCAAATCTAGAGATCATCTAGTACCTCATGTAGAGGAAGAAGGAGCTTTTGCTCCAAATAGAGGGATTCTTGTTTCTTTGCAAGAAGGTCCCCAGGATCTCATGCATGGAGATCAAGGCACACTTCATGATTCACATGTGCCATGGAATATGAGGTGTAAAACCATGGAGATTTAGGAAGAAGATGGAGGAGAGACCCAACACCGTGTGATGAGGAGGGCCCATCTCTATCCATTTTTGGAGGTCATTACACCTAGGAAGGTGATTGAGCTGCGCAGTGGAAGCATGGACCGGGTTGTTCATCCATGTATACAGTCATATTAAAATGAGAATGTCTCATTGAGTGGAGACATCACACCAAGGAGGCCACTGGTTCAGAAGAGGAGGATAGATGCTTCAAATAGTGAGGCATCAATCACCGATTTCAGCAATGTGGAGGCCTTGGGACAACTTGTTCCAGCGCTGGGGGTTTTGGGTAAAACCAAAATAGAGGGTAGCATTCCCTCACTATCATTCTTACCCACTCTCCTTTCAGTACCTGCGCTGTGGCAGGGGAAGCAAGGGAGGGACAACAACCTTCCCACTTGTACAGTTGGCATGGGAACAGTATATGCACACCACTCTTTGGAGGAGTGGGCACAGTCACTTCTTTTCCTTGGGGGGAAGTGGAGGGATTCATCTATGAGTTTCTCCCTTTGCATGAGCAGAAAACATGGTAAGGATATTTTTCATTTATATGATTTACATGTTGATTCCTTAACCATGTATATGCAGGATGATGCTCCAAGGAGGAGCATTCTTTGTCAAAAGCTCCTTGGTCTACTTGGGGCCAAGAGCATAGTTGATGGCTATCCCATTGATGGACTTGGGGAAGATTTTTATTTTGGAGGGCATGCTCCTCATGTCTCATACACCATTCATTGCCTCCAAATACATGAGGAGAATGTAGCAACAAACCGGTGGTTGAATAACCACATATTTTGTCATTCTCTCTTGCAGTTTGTGCCCAAACTGCGCTGGTTGCATAAGAGGGATCCATGTCCCACTCAATTGCTATATATGGCAGCCAAAATGACTCTTACTTTGGCTCTCTATGCTTCTATAGATCATACTATTGTTGGGAGCATGATTGGGGGAAGGGCACATGGGATGGATGTGTTCATTGGGGGAGAAGATCCCCATACTTTTTGCAGGGCATGCTCTAAGGGGATCATGAGAGATGATGTGGCCACCATAGTTCAGCATTTACTTCTTCTTGAGGTGAGCCATGGGAGTGATGGGGAGTCATATTATGGTGTTGATCTCCTTCCCATCACACATGAGAGACATTGGGCTAGCTTTATTCACAATGGAGGAGGGAAGATCCTTGGAGATCTGAACTTCATCTTGCCACTTGATGGCAACATTTCTACAGCCCAAGAGCAACCTTCACTCTACACTTTTCATAAGTGGAAAGGTGAGAAACATGGGGTAGGCTATGATGGCTTCCACTTTCAGATTTTTAGCCCACCTTCTTTGTTGGAGCTCAAGGTGGAAGAATATGTTCAGCAGTTGCCTTATCTAGAGGTGACTAGATTCTTGTGGATGATTGCTTGGGGATGGAGGATTCACATGAGGGGAATGTTATTCCCAATTCATTTTTGATACCATACCTCAAGGAGACCTTTAGACAGCAACTTATTGCCTTCTTGAGTACATTCCATGTTCATGATGATAGCCACATTGGCTAGTTTACATTACCTGAGAGGAGCAGTATGGAGACTCTATGTTGATACAACATCTCATTCTTCATGGGGATTTCATCATAAGTAGATGATACAGTTGGAGGAGGAGGACATCCTACAGTTCTATCGATACAAGTTGCTTGAGGGCAAGCAACATTTGGAAGGGGAGGACTGTAATGTTCCAAAATTTTGTGGAACATTAAAAACTTTTGTTTTTTCTTTAAGAGAAGAATAAATGGGTAGGAAAACCCATTGATAATAAAAATCTGAATAAGGAACCCTTGTAATGTGAAAAGGGGTCAATAAAGAACTATATTTCACACCCCATGTGTGAAAAGAGACAAATTGCAGGTGGATAATTCTAGAAGAGGCCAAGTTTACTGCGCAGATAGAGAAGATAAGGTTCACTTAGTGGGCCAGCGCAGTTTGCATGAGGAGGAGATCATTCTAGAGAGGAAACCCTAAGGTTTGGGGCCCATGGAAAAGCACCTTTCACTTGTTTAAAAGGAGAACGAAGCAGCCATTCTCATTCATGCTTTTGATTATTATTTTTCTTGTCTTCTCAAACAAGAGCATCCTCTGGCTGTTTCGCTGAGATGCAGTGATGCTAGCATTGGGTGTTCCCAGGCGGGAATCCCATATCTTACATTGAGTAGCTCTTGGGAGAGATTTTTCTTCATTTTCCCCATATTCTGGCTTGAGGCCAAAGCATTCCATTCAGCTCCAGCGCAGTCTCCGTTGGTGGTTGAGTTGTGTTGTTGGGTGTTGCAGGGGAGGGTTCCTCAACACTAATTCCGGCATTGTATTTCAGAGGAGGTAGTCTCCATTCCTTTGAGAGAGCAGTGAGGGAGTTTTTTATCTTCAATCCATCATATTTTGCATCATGCCAATCATTTCCATCAGCAGAAGAGCATCCCTCTTCCTTGACTGTGCAGGTCATAGTGAGCATTTGCAGTGAGGGTTGCAGCATTTTGGTGGATGGTGAGATCTTCTATGAAAGGATCATGTTTTCATATAGAATATTGAATAGAGAAGTTATTTCAGAAAATGCATCATATTAAGAAATCTCCTTTCATTTCCAGTATCTATTGAGTTGTAGTAGCTGCCCAGCAACTCCGGCATTTTGGTAAAAATGCCATTTTGTCTAGTTTCCATCCAATCCTTTTAGAGGATTGTTGTATTATATTTTTAGGGGTTGAAGCCTTGCTCCCCCTTCTTATTTGAGCTTACATTACTTTATCATTCATGTTTATGTATTTAATACTGTAGTACCTCCCATATACTACGCAGTATTAGTAGGAATAAAATATGTGAGCAGTGCTTTCTACATTCTTATGTACATTGTCTCCTTGAGATTCTTTGGCTTGCTTTAAGTAAGATATTCTCAAGAGTTTGTCTACATTTTCTGCTCCACATATATTTACAGATTGATTTCATCTTCATGTGACATGGCTCATTAGAAATAACACTGTCATTTCCTTTGTTGAGAAAAGTGTTGTTGCAACCCTCTTCATTGGGCCCTTTTATGAAGATTATAGGTGAAGGAGGCTTGTCTCAAGCTCCTAGAAGGATTTGTTTTGAGTACACTTAAGGATTTCAGCTCAAGTCAGATATATTTAAAGGATCCTAGACCAGGGATCAAATCCTGCTACCTCCATTTCTAGGAAATGTGTTTTCCAGGCTTGGGTTGCTAGCCATTCCTACTAGGAAATTTCACATATCTGTAGACAGAGTCTGCAAAGGGCCAGAAAGCCTGCGTATCTCACCCTTCTTTAGAAGGTGACATATCCAGTAAATTCCCCCACAGTCCATCTCTGGCACAAACTTGTGATATTTCTGAAAAAGGAATATTACAGAAAATTAACACCCTAATCTATATGAATGGACGATGATGCTGATACATTTCCTGGATCAGCTGATTTATCTTTCTTTGTAGTCAAAGGATCTTTTGGCAAGTCTATTGTCCAAGCTCTGCACTTCTTCCATATTTCTACGCTTGTCCTAGGTGAATGTATCAGATTGTGATACTCCAATCTGAAAGCAGTGATTGAGTTGTAGGATGGCCTTTCTGAAAATAGAATTTTTACCAACCACAATAGCTGAAAATGCCTCTAAATAAAGTTGATCATCGTTTCTCCCTTGAGTACTTGAGTCTTTTCATGTGTATTATCAACTTTAATTTTTTTCAATACTAGTAAATTTTCATAAGAATCCCATGACAACAGACTTCCTCCAAGTCCCCAACATGAAGGTAGACCTTCTCTTGTTATTTTTTCAAACAAATTATCAAATTGGCTTACTGCTTCTTTGATTTCCATCAACTTCTTTTCTATAGCCTTTCTATGATCATTCTTGAAAATCATCTTATTAATCTCCACTACATATAGGATTCTATCTTTAATCTCATTTTCTTCTAATTCTTGATCTGTTTTAGAATTAATGAAGTCAATGAACCTTTTTTCCCAAATGGCCCTATTGGTTGTCTTTTGCCTATCTGTCATAACTTGTTCTTCAAATTCCTTGATGAGATTTTTCTCTTCTGCAACCACCATCAAAAAGCTCCAAATTGATTTCATTTCTGAAATGATATCGTTCCAAAAGATATATTTTTCCTGTATTAAAGATATGTTCCCTTTCAGTTTTTCTTTAAGAATTTTGATCTCAGCATTGACATTACGACTGTCCATTTTATATTTACTGGCTTCATTTTCTGCAGCTTGAATAATATTTAATGCAGTCTCTAAATATTCTTGAGCCTTTTTCTGATCTCTTTCTACCATCTGCAGTTCAGTATTCAACTGAGCAATCTATGCTTGTGGATCTTCATTACTTGAAGGAAAAACAAAATTACAAGAATTATTATCAATATGATTTTGCAATGATATTGCAGTTTGATTTATTTTGGAGATATCTTCTTATTTTTGCATTAGCTGATGTAGAAGCTTTTCTTTTTCATTCTCTACCTCTGCAACCTCTGTAGCCATTGAATGCTATCGTGTACACAATTTTAACTTTTTCTTCAATGTAGATATCTCTGCTTCATCACTTTGCAGAAGTTTCTGCACATCAGTCCTATCATTATGGTCCACTCTTTAGTTCCTCATTATGAATTGTTAAAGCCCTAGAGTTGGATTTCTCTAACTTTAACTTCTTGATTACTTTTCCAAGAAAATTATATGATTTCAATGCCAATGCATTAGTCTTTGTTAGGTCATTTACAATCAACTGACATGTTTGCATATGTAATTTCACTTTATCCAACAATGGGATTTTCTTCACGTCTACAGTCAGATTTACAGTATCAAAATTGATAGAAGAGCCAATTGACACGTCTGAAGGATGTGATAGGGAAATTTCGAATTGATCTTTCTCAAGATCCATTACTGTTAAAAGTATTGTTTGATCTAGGGAAATTTGATATTCAGCTTGGGCCTCCATGTTGGCCTTCATCTTTTGGTTTCTTTCTGAAATTTGAGCAAACATCTGTTTGATTAGAGGTACTTGTTCATGAGAGGTCTCATGTCTTCTGGGTGAAGTAGGAACGTTTTGTTCCTCTCCCAACTCTAAAGAAAAACCAGGTTGATTATATGCAGGTTCTTCACTAAACGTTGTTCTTTTCTCAGCTCCCTACTTCTCATCCTCTAAATCAACTACTATCTCTTTACCTATTTTATTAGACTTTTTTGATACGATAGGAGTCTGAATATTTGAACCTGTTGAAATCATTACACCTTTACTTGCTATCTTCTCCAAATTTGGCCTACTTTCATGAATGAAATCTGAATACCCATTCTCAATTCTTCTATTGTAAATTACATTGTGAGGGTCATAAGCCTAGCTTTCCCCTAACAGAAAATGCATCTCATCTAGAATTTTAGTAACCTCTTCAAATGCCTATCTCATAATAACTATGAAAGGACCTACGGTCATGGGCAGTTTGAACATATGCCCCTTTTTGATAGGCACAAAGTGAACCTGATCAACATTTATACTTTATCGAACAAACTCCAAAGAAAATATCCTCATAGGTACAAACACTGGAAGTCTATAAGGCTCAACACTTGCTCCATACAACCTAATTTTAGAGTAATCCTAAAAAACAAACCAATCTCCAAATTTGCAGTTTGCCCCTAAATGTAAGAATTCCTGAGCTTTGGGTAAGAAACAAGGGGGAGGAACTCCATTCAAAACTTTATATGCAATTGGCATTAAATAGCTAGCAAAATCAAACAGTCCAGTTTCATTTTGTTCTCTTATTACTACATCTGTGTAGAACACTATTGATTGCCTTTTCTTATTCATGTCCATAATATTAAAACCCAGATGCATGAATTCCTCCACATTCTAATATAAGAAAAAGTAAATAATTAATGAAGGAAATCTGAAAGACCCTGTTAATGATAAACTCATGAGTTGTGAATTGACTGCTTCCTGCCAATAGGATGGAATATCCAGCACCATTCTTGGCTTCATAATCATGGCAAACATCCGCAAGATTTATTTATCCACTGTACTATCATCATCTTTTCCTAGAATCTTTGCAATGCTGCTTAGTACTGGTTGAACCTCAGTATCAAAAATTTCCATAGGAAAATATTTGTTGTACGGTTGAAATGGTTGTGTGTTAGGCTTCGGAAAATGAATAAACTAATTGAAATCTTGACCTGCAAGGCTATCATAATATGCTATCAAAGAATCATCAGAGAATTGAACACATGACTCTGACTCTGGGTAACAAATGGCTTGGCGAATTAGCTAGGCAGACACTTGCAAAACATTCTCTCAATGACAGTTCATCATAAAAAAATTCCCAAGATACATAACTGATACCAACCAATATATAAATTCAGAAAAAATATGGGTTTTAGGGATACATGCAGACAACATACCAGACTTGACAATGGCATTATAAACCGAGGAAGATTTATCATTCATGAGAACTTGCTGGTAAAACGGAAGATGAACCAAGTAACAATTAGTGTCTTTGATATCCCTCTCGGTATCCATGAGAGGAATATGACTAGCAGAACCTAACAGAGATGAGAGTTTAGCCATGGTTCAAAATTATGACAAGGGATGACTCACAGGGCGGCCAATTGTTTATAGGGTGATGGAAAACTGAATAGGATGCAGTGCAAACTAATTACAAAAATCAACTTAATCATAAATGACTTTGGAAAGAATGTGAATTTCATTTAAATAAGTAGCAGGGCTTTAATCTTAAATGCTGACATGACGCGCCAACAAGTTGTTAAGTTCACCTGACGTGGAAGACAACTGTGAACAACTCAACGCCTTACGTCACTGTGGAGGGTCTTGGAGTAAGGAAAATTATTTTGGCTTGTGCCCCCGCATTCAATCTCCACTGCTCATTTTTGTTACTGCCGCAGTCAACCTAGTCAATTGCGGAGGCACCCTTAATTTTAATTTGTGCGCTAGTTGTGCCTGCGAGTTGAGTCCTTTGATCGGAGTTCAAGAAATCATCACATCCCGCTTAATAAAATAATCGAATTTTAATCCTCAAGTTAGGACCCACTTTCATAAAGTCAAAAGTATTTAACTTTTAACTCTAATGCATTGAACATAAATATTTTTATGCTAAAGTATAAAAACTTTAATACTTTAACATGCTTTAACAATTTTTATTTATTTTTTATTTTTTTCAAAATTGAAATAAAAGGATGTTGCAAATGATCCACAATAGCTCCCATATCCAAGTTCAAATCCGAATATCCCTTAGAGAGTATCTATGTGGTTGTTTGGGGGTTAATTCATGTTCCTTGAACTCAAGAAGCTTTATTAAGGGCCTAAAGCCCTCTTTTTCCTACATGCAGACAACATACCAGACTTGACAATGACATTATAAACTGGGGAAGCTTTATTGTTCATGAGAACTTGCTGGTAAAATGGAAGATGAACCAATGAACAATTGGTGTCTTTGATATCCCTCTCGGTAACCATGAGAGGAATATGACTAGCAGAACCTGACAGAGATGAGAGTTTAGCCATGGTTCAAAATTACGACAAGGGATGACTCAAAGGGTGGTCAATTTTTTATAGGGTGACGGAAAACTGAACAGGATGCAACGCAAACTAATTAAAAAAATAAACTTAATCATAAATGGCTTCGGAAAGAATGTGAATTTCATTTAAATAAGTAGCGCGGCTTTAATCTTAAATGCTGACATGACACGCCAACAAGCTGTTAAGTTCACCTGACGTGGAAGACAACTGTGAACAACTCAGTGCCTTACGCCACTGTGGGGGGTCTTGGAGTACGGAAAATTATTTTGGCTTGTGCCCCCGCATTCAATCTCCACTACTCATTTGTGTTACTCCCGCAGTCAACCTAGTCAACTGCGGAGGCACCCTTAATTTTAATTTGTGTGCTAGTTGTTCCTGTGGGTTGAGTCTTTTGATCGAAGTTCAAGAAATCATCACATCCCGCTTAATAAAATAATCGAATTTTAATCCTCAAGTTAGGACCCACTTTCATAAATTCAAAAGTATTTAACTTTTAACTCTAATTCATCGAACATAAATATTTTTATGCTAAAGTGTAAAAACTTTAATACTTTAACATGCTTTAACAATTTTTATTTTTATTTTTATTTTTTTCAAAATTGAAATAAAAGGATGTTGCAAATGATCCACAACAGCTCCCATATCCAAGTTGAAATCCGAATATCCCTTAGAGAGTATCTATGTGGTTGTTTGGGGGTTAATTCATGTTCCTTGAACTCAAGAAGCATTATTAAGGGCCTAAGGCCCTCTTTTTTCCTGCCCTCGAGATAATACATTCCCCAAGACCCATTCTTACTATGTAAACCATACCCATGGTGACAAATATACCTTGTATAGGCCAAATATTCCCTATAGATGTTCCGTGAAGTAATTAGAATAGTTGTTCAAGAATATTGATCATGGGAAGATTTAGATATGACCCAAGCACCTTATGATCCTTCCTTGACCATGGTTAAGGCCCCAAGTATCATACATGGTGCAAAAATAATCTTAATGATATTAAGGCCAAACTTAAAGGCCCTAAGACCTAGATATGTCACAAAAAACCTTCAAATAACACCCATATCACAACTAAATGCTAGATATTATATCTTAGATAGGATATGTGTGGTCATTTGAGGCTTTATTCACGTCCCTTAAACTAAAGAAGTTTTGTTTAGGGACTAAAGGTCTTGTTTTCCTTCCATATCCATCATAGAGGCCATAAAACCCATCCTTATTATGTAAAACATCATGTTGTTCCCATATTTCCATTCTAATATTTTGTTCATGGACATTAAATATGAGAAAGACTTGTTTTAGGTTTAAGGCCCTTTTTCATTCCTTATCCAAGATACAAGGCCTAATTCCCATATATCATGTGGAAAACATCATAATGGAATCCTTGTCCTAGATGGAGGCTTAAAATCCATCAAATATGATTTATATTGTTCTTTATAGTTTTTTTCATGCAATGTGAGCCAAAGAAGTTCCATTTAGGGATTGAGGACATTGTTTTCATCCCTTTGCAACAGTACAAGCCTAAGACCCATTCTTACTATGTAAAACATACTAATGACACTAAATATCCCCAATAGATTCTTAATATCCCCTATAGAGGTTATGTGTTTTTCTTTGAGAACTACTTCCAAAGCTTAATAATTAAAGATTAAAATAAGGCCTAAGCCCCTTATGACGCTCCTATTTTGACCAAGCCTACACTTGTAAGCATCATATGTGATTTGAAAGCCTCCTAATTTCATTAAGGTCTAATGATGATGCTCCAAGACCCAATCATAGTGTGAAAAAACTTTGAATGGTAGACACATCTCTTCTAGAGGGAAATGAATATCCCTTAGAGAATATAATTTATGTCACTACTACATATGGTGAATTTTTTGACACTTTAGTTCTGAGAGTTTTGACGTAGTGTTGGAAAGTTCCCAATTTTTCTCAAATTTTTTAATCCTGCCACGCGGTGTCACTCTTGCGACCCCGATGGTGACGTTGTCACTCTTGAGACACTACAAAAAAGCATCGCTATTGCAACCGACCTAGCTAGGGTGTTGCAATAGCAACAATAATAGAATACAATGTCTCTATAGCGACGTCCATGTTATGTGCATCGGTATACCAACGTATATGAAAAGACCATTGTGGAACAGTCACTTTCCCTTTGACAAAGTCAAATTTGACTTGGTCAACTAGCGTCACAATAGCGATGGTTTATTTTACAATAATACATCACAAGGGGACAAAGCTACCCTTTAAAATAAAGTATGATGTTGTAATATGTGAAAACCATAACCATGGGAAATCACGCAACAAAAGGAGCGTGGACCTTGTGGAAGATAGTTGATACATGAACTTCTTAGGGCCATAATGTTTTTACAAAAACTCTATTTAGGGTGTTTATTCAATGGTTATAAAGCTTAAACCATTCTATATGTTTTTGTGGGCCACCATAATTGGTGGCATCTATCAATTTTTAAGAATGCAAGGGAAATGCTTTAAAAATGCTCCAAAATTTTAGGCCCTAAAACACTATAATATAATTATGAAGATGTGGAAACATTTCAAGTCAGTGGAACAAGTTGAATGCCATCAATATCCACCTGGATCATGTGAATTATACCATCACCATAATAGTTTCAAGCTTAGAGATCTATTGAACATTTTCATTATTTAAAGCCCCTAACCTCCCTTTACTTTTAGGTGCATAACATTTTTGAATCTACCAATGACCACTAGGACTCCAAGTGAGGCCTTTGCAATAGGATATTTCTTTATAATTTTTCAAGTTGTTTTGTAATATTAGGAGAGGCAGTGAAAATTTCAAAGAAAGATAGTGTTACTGCCGGAAGGGTTTATTTTAGTAGGATTAATGTTGGTTTTAAACCCTATATAGGTAATTGTTACAAAACATATTCTTAATAAAAACAAAAATAAATGGTGTAGTGCATACACATTTAATACAAAATTTTTCCCTGGAAACTCAAACTAGGAAAACCAGAAATAATTTTCGGAAAAACCATCGGTTGAACCATTATGCACCACAAATGATCCGGATTTATGCAAGAACACAACAGAATATAGATATAACCATAAACACGGAGATGCAGTGGAAATAATGCTTCTTTTATTAATAAAAGAATGACTGAAATAAGCTTACAAACATAATAGAAGCAAGCTAGGGCAGTAGTAGCGTATCTCTAAAAAAATATGTGATGTACGCGAGCCTCTGAACTGTGATACATTGAGGCTGGAAGGCCTATTACAGACATAATGGAAATAGATGAGCTAGGGTACTGGCAACGTATCCCTGAGAAGAGATGTAATGGATACGAACCCATGAAATGTTTTACAATGAGGCTCGAAGGCCTATTTATTGTTGAGAAACAATTTAAAACCCGAAACATATAAAAACCTAACTCTAGGAGACGAAGCGCAAAAATTGTGGGCCTTGTTTGGGTAAATTGGTGTTTCAACTTCTCGGGGACGTAACTTTGGCATACGATCTCTGTTTGACGCGCTCAATAGATCTTTTGAAAGATATGTCTGAGGAGTACAACTTTTTTGTGAGAAAGATGTTTCATGTCGCTCTCAGGTTTCCCAAAAAACATCGTTTAGGCCCTCAAAGAAGCTCTGGAAGTTTAGGACCCAAAAAACTGCTAAAAATAGTAATTTGTGCTGAAACTTAAAAACAGAAAGAACTAATGGTGGGGGTTCAAATGGAATAGGTCAGTGGCCACCAATATCCACCTGGATCATTAATGCCCCAAAATGGCTTCAGGCGTGCAAAACCCGAAAGCCTACTAAAAATAGTAAGCTACTGGAAGTGAAAAGCTGCAAGAATTGAAGTTGCAAGTCCAAATGGAATAGGTGGGTGGCCATAGATATCCACTTGGATCATTCCTCCCTCCTTTGGAAGCAATGGTCTCCATTGCGTTAAGTTCCTCCATGGGGGGGGGGAATTCTACTGAACTTGGTATTGGATTTGTCCAGGATGTCACGAAATTGTTGGTGGATGTACTGGATGTAGATATGCCACCGGTGCATAGCCGTTTAAGGATCTGGGAAAAGTTATCCATCATCGTGTTCCTCTATTTCTTGAGGGCCTTCCCAAGCAATATTTTGATAGTATCTCCTTCTCCCTCGTCTTTCTTTCCTTCCGCCATGGGGAGTCGTCAGGGTTGGCGAGGCTAATCTTGGAAGGGTGCAACCAGATTGAGCTCGAACTACTTATACCCTGACTGCGTTGGGTACATGCAAAGAAAAATAGAGAAAGAGCAACCCCACTCTGATACCACTGATCCAGATTTATGAAGGAATGCAACATAATACATATATAACCATAAAAACAGAGATGCAGCGGAAATAATGCTTCATTTTATTAATAAAATAATGACTGAAATAAGCTTACAAACATAATGGAAGCAAGGTAGGGCGTTGGTAGCATATCTTTGAGAAGATATGTGGTGTACGCGGGCCTCTGAACTATGTTACATTAAGGCTTGAAGGCCTATTACATACATAATGGAAATAGATGAGCTAGCGTACTGGAGGTGTATCCCTGAGAAGAGATGTGACAGATACTAGCCCCTAAACTGTGTTATAATGAGGCTTGAAGGCCTATTTATTGTTGAGAAACAATGTAAAACTTGAAACATCCAAAAACCTAACCCTAGGAGATGAAGCGCCAAAACTGTGGGTCCCGTTTGGGTAAATTGGTGTTTCAACTTCCCGGGGACGTAACTATGGCATACGATCTCCGTTTGACATGCTCAATAGCTCATTAGAAATATCTTTCCGAGGAGTACAACTTTCGACGTGAGAAAATTCACTTCTTGTTTTATTGTCCATATTCTATGAATTTATATCAATGGTGTTATTTTTGTTTATTGCTTGTAGTTTGGAATGGTTTATGCTTATTTATGAAGAGTAAGTCGATGTTCATGATAGGGGAACAAGTTTTAATTATTTTTGACCATTTATTTTCAATGATTTTTTGATAGCATGGGGATCTGCAATAGACTGCTTCACAGAAAAATTTTGGCTATATTTAAGGTCTTCTTATCACTATTTTACTAGTAGTTAAATAATAAAATTGCATACTTTCAATTTTGAAGGCATCATATGAATATATTTATACTTCTTGAACCAAAATTATTCCTATGTTGGATACAGGAGAAACATGAGATTGATAACCAAGAAGAAGGGGAAGGATCAATACCTCAATTAAAGAGAAGGTTAAAGTTGACAACTCAGCTAATGCAACAAATAATTCCTCCAATACCTACTGCAATTGTTCATGGAAACGAAAGTGTGGATTATGAGAATGAAACACATACTCTTGCTAAAACAATGTTGTGAGATGCATGCAAGTTAGCTTCCACTTCCAATAAAGATATGGGAAAGAAAGTTGTGAATGAAAACTTGTATGTATCTAGTTGGCTTCATTTAGTATAAGCAATCAATTGTATTACAATTAGGATTTTGTTAGTTCTACCTATAGTTTTATATTCATTCTATTGTTTTGTAATATTGACCATCTCTATTAAGTTGTTTTTTTCTATCCGAAATATGCAAGTTTCCCTTTCAACATGAAGTCTTCTAAGAAATATTGTACACAATTTTTTACTTGCTTGAATTGTCTATCACATGGTCAAACTATATTTTTTTAGTATCAGAAGCATTTTATGAAAATAAATGAAAATCATTGCTTCATTTGGCAAGGCCTTTGGGCAGCTTCAGAAACCTAAAATATTGAATGTGGATTGTGTTTTGAGGATAGAAAAAAGATTCATGGACAAAGAAAGAATTTGGAAGATAAGTTCTCTAGGTAGTATTTATCTTTGAATGACACCACTAGTTGCAGTGGATTGTCAATATTTATAGTTGTTTATCAAGCTTCAACAAAAAGCTTATATTTTTTTGATTGATTATTGATTGATGGATTTATTATTTATACTTGTTGCTCTTTCTTGAAGTTTGTGTACTAACTATTTTGAACTAATTGAGGATAAAAATTTGGAGGTGGTATTTTGAACTAAAATATCAATCAATGTGTTATTTATTAGAAATTACAAGTACGATCAATATGGGAAAACTATTGGTGCGTTGCTGGTAAATTTGCAAAACATATCAAAACTACTCTTATTTTATCTTTTCATTATAATGATCACTAATGTTTTGAGTTTGAGTGACTGAAGATCACCATAGGCGTTCCCTCAAATTGGAAGTTTGGTGTTGGAATTTTATGTGGATTTTCCATTCAAGAATCATATAACAACTGGAATCTGACAGTTACATTCCAAAATAATCCTTTTTGGGGGATTACTAGTGGTGATTGCTACATATTTTTTATGTTGGAAAATTTCTCCAAATCACAACTACTATATTTTACCACGGGTGAGGAAAAAATTGGGAAGGGAATTGTATTTTCAATCTATCCGCTTATATTGTAGTGATTCATAAATATATGAAAAACATTAATAATTTGATATAAACTAGTTGGCGTATTCATAAGTGATAATGGACCTTAATAGTAGTTCTTATTTGAATAATTGCTCATTATACTTGGGCATTCTTGACATCATCGACCACTAGCCTTGGACTTATTAACTTAGCCTTTTACATTATCTAGTTATATATGTGTATATGGGGCTATCATATTATTGCATCATTTTTACTTCATTTAAGTTTATTCTAGACTTAGCTTTGACATTTTCTAGGAGTTTTGTTTGCACTCCCACATTGTATAAGTAATCTACAACTTAGTATTTTTAGCACGTAACTTAGTTGGCATGATTGTGCCTAATATTTCATTGAAGGTTGAATACTAATTTTACTAAGTTTTTATTTTCTATGGTGACATTTTAGCATATTTTTTTATACATGTCATCTGGCCACATAGAAGCCACTACTGCCCAACTGAAGAAAACTAGTTTGAGTTTCTTGCTTTTATGGGGAAAAATGGCATTGACAATATTGTTGATGTTGAGGTATATATCTTATAAATACTTTATAGTCTATTTTAGTTTATATTTCATTGTAAATCATATTTCATGTCTTATAATCTATATTGTATCTTCTTTATTTTTCAGAAAAGGAACTCAGTATTGATGGTAAGAAGTAAGAATTCAAGAAAAAGGAGAAAAATAAAACTGGAGCGACAAAATGAAAATTGAAGAGAGAGAGAAGAGGACTGGTCTAGTGGTACTTGTAGATCCAATATCCCACATAAGACACACACATATAGGTTGATGGTCAAGACTTCAGAATTGGTGAAATCACCTACAATGCCTTGGCAACACAATGATAATGTTTTGAAGTGATGAAACATTATTTCATGTGTTAATTGTACTTCAAAAAATATTAAGTTAGAAAATCATATTGTAATACTTGATATTTTGTATAATATAATTTATGTGGTTGAAATTGTTTATAGTTGCACTTGATATTATTTAGTATTGTAATTAACATATGTAACTTTGTGTTTTCATATTAGATGAACATGTACATTTTATGACTTTTTTTTTTAATTTAGTTGCAAAATCATACTAATTAATTTATGTTGATTAATAATGAAAACATAAAATCAATCTAAAAATACTAAATTATTATTTTATGTTTATTAATGATGAACACAAATAAACTGAATATATGACTAAAGTAGTTGCTTATAATGTTTGTTAATGAAAGTAATGAAATGAATATAAACTATTAAAGTAGTCATTTATATAATGAATACGAAACTACAAATAAAAGATAAATGACTAATACAAATGATAAATTTGTGATTACAAATGATGACTATATTTTTCATATATATGACTATTAGTAGCTAATTTACAATATCTTATAACATGACCAAAATTTAGTCATATTTATTTGGTAATTAATTGGTTTCAAATGATGACTAAAACTTGCATATATACGACTATTAGTAGCTAATTTACAGTATTACAAATGATGACTAAATTTTGCATATATACAATTCTTAGTAGCTAATTTACAGCATCTTATAACACGACCAAAATTTATTCATGTTTCTTTGGTCATTAATTGGTTTCAAACGATGACTAAAATTTGCATATATATGACTATTAGTAGCTAATTTGCAGTATCTTATAACATGACCAAAATTTAGTAATATTTATTTGGTCATTAATTAGTTTCAAAAGATGACTAAAATTTTCATATGTATGACTATTAGTAGCTAATTTACAGTTTATTATAACACGACCAATATTTTAGTCATATTTCTTTGGTCATTAATTGGTTTTCTCGAGCGATAATTTGGTAATATATTTTTTTGTATATTTGGTCATTGATTGTGGCAATTAATGACTAAGTCAATGAATAAATTAATCACAAAATTTATGACTAAATATACTACTAGACAATAAAGTTGAGACAACCAATTAATGACTAACCTAAAAATGACTAAAAGTCGTTCGCATTATAAGATACTGTAAATTAGCTACTATTGGTCACCGACCGAAAAATAGTCATTCATATGAAAAATTTAGTCGTTCTTTTAGTAACTAATTAGTCATTTTGTACTAGTGTGCCATTTATACTATAGAAATGCTATTGGTCCAAGAGGATGATCTAGGGACCGAACATGCCATCTATTACTTGAGTCAGAATCTCAACAATACTGAAATCAAGTACACTAACGTGGAAAAATTATCTTTTCTGTCCATTCAAGTCGTCCAAAGGTTTCATCATTATATATTGCTTTGAAAAATTATGGTCATTTCAAATTTCAACCTTATGAAATATATCCTGTCACATCAATTTATGGGATGGAATTACTCTAAATTGATTGTTATCCTGCAAGAGTTTGATTTGGAATACATCAAATCCAAATAAAATAAATCCTTAGTTTTCACCGAGCTAATATTGTTGGGTGTGGAGCCTGATTATCTTATTTATTTTGTATCACAGCATTGGACCCATATTATTAATGGGGCAACATCACTGCCCATAATTAAATGCTTCCTAGGGGGTCTAGGGGGGGGCGGGGGGTTTCTGGGGCAGCGCCACTGAAGCTAAAAATAGACAGAAAATTGCCTTGTAAAAGTATTTGTAATTTCTAGTAAATCTGGGCCGTTCATTAGGTGGATGATCTGACGTTAGAAGTTATGTTGAATTTAGGGGTTTTTTTCCCTAGAAGGCAACCCTTCATTTGTATGAGGATATTGTATTGCGGTTGTGTATAGTATGTGTACTCTCAGAGCGAGAAACTGATAGAGAGACTGTGAGAGAGAACAGAGGATATTACAATGGATCTGTTGTAGGTTGTGTCTCTTAATTTTTCTGGGTAATATAAAGGAAGGACTGGTTGTGCGGGGTGGATGTAGTACAAACTGGGTGAACCACATATATTTGTGTCCCTCTGGTTTCATGTGTTTTGTGTGTTTTTGTTTTCCGCATATTTTATGTGTTGCATTGCTTTGTAATATATAATTTTATAACAAATATATGATCTTACCTCTCCTGATTTTGAGACAACATATGAGGATTCCATCCTAGATGATTCTTTATTTCTAATATCATCATTTGATCCATGGTATGGGAATATCCTTATATATCTCTAGACTCATCCTTTTTGGTCTAATGCCTCTTGCTCCGATCAATGATGTATTAGATACCAAGCCAAGAACTACATCATCGCCGGACACTATTTATCATTGTGGTATTGATACAGTTTTCTGAAGGTGCCTCACACATGAGGATGCCGAGAAAGTTCGTAATGAATGTCACTCGGGGGAATGTGGCAGTCATCTATCTGGCTATGACACCACACAAAACATCTTACGTGTTGGTTACTTTTGGCCCACCATATTTAACGGTTGTATCCTCATCGTCAAAAAGTGTCACAAGTGCCATACTTATGATCGTAAGAACCATGCTATGCACTCTCCATTGCATCCCATTATTATTTTAGGTCCTTTTTTGAAATGAGGTATTGATTTCATGACATGTAATGATCACTTGGGTGGAGGGCATGGGTATATGATTGTAGCGGTAGATTATTTTACCAAATGGGCTAAGGAAATTTCTACATATAACAATACTGGTGAAACAACTACATATTTTTTCTTCAATCATGTCATCGCACGGTTTGGTGTTCCGCACGCCATAGTCACATATCATGGGAAGCACTTTCAAAATCATATTATGACCAAATTCAATTCCAAGCTAGGAATTTCTCATGAAATTTCTACTCCCTACTACCCTCAAGTTAATGGGAAGGTAAATGATATTAACAAAGTTCTTAAAACTATGCTTCAAAACATGATAGGGTCACATAAATTATACTGGAATTTTCTTCTCTACGCTACCTTATGGGCATACTGAACTTCTGTTAGGACAACTATTGGATTCACCCATTTCCAATTAGTGTATGGTCTATAAGCAATCCTCCCAATCGAATGTGAGATTCCATCACTAAACTATCTACATAACTTCTTCATGCCACTTCCGTAGAAGAGGAACGCCTCTTACATCTGACTCGATTAGATGAGACTCGACGAGATGTTGTTATGGATAATGAAGCGTATAAGAAACATGTCAAAGTTTACTATGAAAAAAGTTTCAAGCCTCATATCTTCTCAGAAGGAGACATTTTCCTTTTATATGAACAAGAGTATAACAAATTAGGAGCAGGAAATTTCCAACCAATGTGGTTAGGCTTGTATAATCTCAAGTGTGTTCTTGCTAAAGGTGCCTACAAGTTAGTTGATTTTTATGGAGTCCCATTGGCACAACATAGAAATGGGTTGTACCTTTAAAAATACTATGCTTGATCTCATGTGTAGTACAATGTGTACATATTGTTTGTCGGTGTGATGAGTATGTTTGCAGTGTGTCTCTTCAAAGTTTTCTACAATTTTTGTTGATCCCATTTATGTTTGGTTTGCAAATGTTGGCATCCATTGAACCATATATTGGTTATTATGATGGTGCTATTCATAGTAATAAGAACCTATCATCCGCAACATGGGATATATTTGGTCAGAATGGAGATTTCGTGAGTCTACAAAGGATTTTTATCGGTCACTCTACCAACAACATCGTTGAGTATAACATAGTGGTCGAGCTATTGTCTTATGCTATTTCACATCGTATTCTTCGTCTAGTCATAAGACTTGACTCACGTCTAGTAGTGCTACAATTGGATAATATCTATTCATTTAGAAGTTCCACCAATCTTCACATGTTCTTAACGGTTCACATTCTAGAAAGACATTTTGATTTCATCCAATATCAACATATTTATAGAAATCTAAATACACTAGCGAATGCGCTAGCTAATCATGTTTTATATAGACATTTGAAACGAATGTAAATAAGTTTAAATACACATAGGATCAGTTGAAAGTAACAATAGGATCATAGAAACATTGAAGATATATATATATATATATATATATATATATATATATATATATATAGATATATATATAAAGTTTGGTGTTACAAAATTTTTGTCAGAGACACATATGGCCATACGAGCTATATCAAAAAATATATGTAGATAAGACTATGAACCTCAACAGACTAATAGTGCTCATGATAATGTGCTATTTAATGTGCCATATTGTGCTATAGTCAACCAATATTGTGCTAATGTGCCATATTGTACTATTGAAGTTGCATAGGGATCCAATCGACCACGGTCTTATCAATCCCATGTGTCAACCCCTCCATATGGTGCTCCACCTCTCTTAGGGTCTCTTCTACATCGAGATCATGTAGTGCATCCTATCATACTGCAGCAACCGGTGCTGGTACTACAACCTCCTATGGCTCTCCTGCACGGTGGAGATATGTATCTCTTAGAGGTAAAAGGTATCCAATGAAAAAATCAATAGTTTAGTTTCGATAACATTAAAAACACAAAAAAAAATTTAAAAATTCAAAAAAACTTTAAAAATGGTTAAAATTTCTTACCCATAACACCCCATTTCTCACCCTCAGGAAGAAGGAGCTCAGGATCATCACAAAAATTGACCCCTGCATATGGATAATCATCGATCATAATGATTTTTCTACACAACCACCTAAAAAAGGTTGGTGTGAAGCCGACTGCTGATGGACTTACATGTCGATACATAAGGTATATCAACCTCCTCATTCATGGAACCCTTGGATAAATCGGCTCAGGCGTAATATGGTGAGGCTATAATAATGAAATCTATTTTAGGGCAAAAGAAATTAGAATTGAACCATAGCCAACCTTTTTCAGTTTTATCTCTTTGGCTTTAGTTAGTTGTTCCTTCATATTACCAAATACCCCCTCACTCCAGTTGAAGTTTGTTGGTTCCAAACACTCTAAACCATACTGCATGTATGATTAGCTAGCTACATGAAGTGTTGTGCTACCATCTAATATAGAGATGATAAATAATATTGTTCTTAGAGGAGAATAGATCGCATCCCTAATGTTGATCTTCCCATCTCTAATTGGATGGGCTCAAGGTCTACAATAAGTGGTAATGTAGTCTTTCATTGTTTCTCCACACCTTATCCCACCTAGGAGAGAGATGGGGGCACCTATCAAGGATAAACTTGTCAGAAAGTACATGTCTTCCAATTATATCTCAAGTATATGTTCACCTAACATGAATGCTCATGCTTGCACATCCCATGAACTAAAAATGAACTCAAGTTATTCCATTTGTTGTCTCAACCCAGGTAACAAGAATAATTTGAACAATCCACAATCTTTAAGTACCTAAAGGGTGGAAAGTTAATTTGTTGCATTTAAGTCTCATTCTTAATGTTCCCTTTCTCTCCAAACAAAATCCATTTTGTGTTAATGAATACCTGAGACATCAACAAGAGACTCATTAGGATCATTTTCATGCAAAAAACCTGACAAATTTTGAGAAAAATTGACAAATGTTTCTTAGGAATTGTACCCAACACTGCCCCAGAAGGTAAGACTAAGTGTTGCACCCCTACCTGCAGTGTATTTACACTTAGGTGAAATTCTCCTTTCGACAAGGAGGGAATGAATTGTTCCTAGGGTGAAGCTTTAAGACCCTAGGTCTCTCAAAAACCTAGAAAAATGGCATGAAACCAAAAAATAAAACCATGAAATGAAATGAAATGGTATTAGCTCCTACCTGGAAGTAGCGATGCTTGAAATGATCCGCCATATTGTTCGCAATGAGCTACAGAAGATTGAGGGAAAAAAAGGGCTTAGAACTCTCACTATTGAAGGTAGATGTGAAATGGTAAAAATGAATAGTCATTTTCATTAACTATGGTTTTTTATTATTATTTTATCATATTAAATGTTTTGACCTAGTAATTGTTCATTTTGTTATTATCATGAAACATGTATGTTGGATCCCTTTTGTGATGTTTTGAGTAGGTCGACAATTGTTTAATGGATTTTTTCGTGTTTTCATAGATCATTTTAACTAAGGAGTACACTTTTATCACTTTTTCAAAATCCATAAAATTACAAAAAAGGAACCCCTTGGAGTCCCCTTTAAACTACTTTCAAACTCCTAAAATATGAAAAGATTTCTGAGCACTTGTCTTTTCGAAATTTTTAAAGTAAATGAAAAGACATCTACTCATTATAAGTTTAACCCTTTTCTAGGCTAAGATAGACTATTTATGAAAAAGGAATACCTTAGCCGAGCATGATTAAGAGGTTCTCTTGCGTATTGTTTTCTTCCTTTTAGACTTGGGAGACTATCTACGAAAAGGAACATCCGGAGTTTTTCGTTTTCGCCTCTTTTTTAAACTCTCTAAACATGAAAAATATGTCAATTTTTACCTTTGCTAGACTCGTTAAAACATCAAAGAGTGATCGAGTTGTCAAACATGATGATACCAAAGTACTTCTTCTTAGGTTTCATTAAACATACTCAGAGGGATTCATTCAAAGGATGAACTTACAGGTCAAGAAATTGTTACCATCCTCATGCTTGTTAAAAAATAAAGAGGTAATGACAAGTATGGTTGGGGAAATTGGGAAAATAGGGTACTCTATTTACTAATAGTAGTGAGTTTCTCTTGAACATGACACTCTTCCGCTTCATCTTTGTGGCTGTTGGGTTGGACAATATTCTTGTATTTGGTTTATCATACCATTTTAAAAGGCTCCATTTTTTAGTTTTGGGTCAATGCTTCTAAATCCTTTTAGTTTTGTTGTTGTGTTCAAGAGAATTAATTCAATTAATATCTGCTACAATACACTTAAGCCTTCATTCCTGATCCAGTTCTATATCAACATCATTCTGTCTCAAATCATGATACTTGTTTCGTGTCATTGATGGGGATACATCAAGGCTTTCCTACGGTGGGTTGCTTCTTGTCGACATAAATTCATTATCCAAGAATTTGACTCAGAAAAAACCCTTAGGTACCTTGGTGCTTACATAAATTAATGACAAGTTTCCTCACTCTCAGTGATAGGTTTACATCAATGTCCTTCGACCTAAATATTATGTGTGATGTTTGACTTCAAATCATTCATTCACATCATACAAACTGTATTTAAGTACCTTGAGAGACATTAACATCATAGGTGGTTTCTCTCGCGTCTATTATCAACTTACATCATTGGTCAGTAATCATATGGTGTCTACCATGTTCGACTCCGGATCATTGATTCACATGGTTAGACTAGTACATTTGGATGATCGGGTGAATGGGATAGAAGACCTCAGATCTAGTTTCATCCATCTAGGCTACGATTTCAGGATTAATGCAAGATCACAATGTATGCTCGTTATGGTCATATAGACATTCATCTAGTGATGGGTCCACCATTCATTATCTGTGGACACATCTTTTGATCGTTGTACATGTAATGTTTTCTTATTTGTTGAGTATGGGTATGCGTCCCTCAGAAAATATGCCATGATGTAAATGTATTGTAACATATGATGATCTTGCTGGTTGTTCTTGATCCTGACTTGTCACAAGGTCAATCACTTCAGTCATGAGCCACCATTAATTACCTTGTGCTTTAGGAGGAAATCTTTTATAGGCCATTTTGTCACATCTAGTCAATCGACCAGTAAACTGGATCAATCAACATCCTTTTACCCCTTAACATAGTAATTTCATAAATATGTAAACATGACTCTCCTTAATCCCATAGTTTCTTCCTAAGATAGCCTTGAATCAACCTCTTTAAGAACCAACACAGTTTGTATTCATATGGACCCATGTTCACCAGTAGGTTGCTCCATGTTGAGCAAGGTTGATCAACTACAGGTTGCTCCATTTTAGGGTGCACTGGTTCTATAAATTTGGGAAAAATTGAGAGAATCACACAACCTCCATCTCTAGAAGCTTCCAGGATATGTTGTAGCCATTTACATCAAATAAAACTCTCGAATCATATCCTATCCCTCATATGAGTTTCCATCCCTTATCCTTTGATCCCATCCTCCCCTGAAGAGTGGATCTAAAAGCCTAGATTGGTAAATGGATAAGATCTCCTAACTTACCCTCCTATTATATATATTTATGGCCATACAAAAGCTAGGGGTTTGATATTGGAGATAGAATTCTACCCTCATGTTTTTTATATGAATATTTATCATTCCATGCATTAGGGTGATTAGAGTTTCTCTTTATGGAAAATAAGGAACCAATCAACTTGGAGGAGCTACTCTACAAGATCAACTCCTATTTTTATTTCTAACTCCTTCCATTTACATTAATGAAAAAGATTCTTTGTTTTCCTAGATGTGATCTTATGATTTCATGTATGTTAACAATATAAAATTGTACAGGAATAATACATTATAAATGTCAAGAAGAAGGTACAAATAAAGGTTCCTAGGGAAGAAATACATTAGGAGGAGCCAAAAATTTAGCTTTTCCTAAGGTCAAAAGATAAAATTTATGGACCACGCACAGGAAACACTGGCTCTTGGCGTGGAGTGCAGCTTTTTCTTTGATAGTTGTGCACTATTCAACTATCCCTTCAATAGCCGTGCGGTCTTAGGGATGATGGAATGTCACCATCTACGACCAGTTGGAACACTTGGTTAAGACTTTTACCACTCAACCTAACCAAGTACAGTCACCTTTGAGCCACCTTGAGGCCTTAATGTAGCACAAAAAGGAATCATACCCCCACTCTTGTGTCACCATCCATCTTGAACCAAGATAAGGAGGGAAAATTTTAAAATGGTCTATAAAAGCCAGCCTTGGGAAGAGAAATGGGAGACACATTGTTATGCTAGTCAAATTTATCCATAGAAAACTAGCTTGTGTTTTCTAGCAGCAGGAGGATTTGAAGGACTCAGTTTTTGGTCACCCAACACCTTAGTCCAAGAGAGAGGCGTTCACCACATGTTCTTTGATATACCATCCTTTGAGAGGGAAGAGAGGCATGCTGAAAACTTGAGGGGAAGACACCCCCTTGTCTTGGATATTCGAGCTCCGTAGCTCGAAGGATCCACTACAAGAGATTTATCATTCTATTTTCTACTATCACCAACACCTAATAAAGGGAGAATATTTCCATTGTTGAGTTATTAGTGTGTTTTCTCTATTGAGGGTGTATCTTGTGCATTTTGTTTTATTTTTGTTTCATTTTTTATGTAGCATACTATGTTTCCTTTCTAAATTAGCTTATTATATGTTGAACTTGTTTCACTAACATTTGAAAAACCATTTTGACCTGTGACTCTTATGTAGGTTTGCAGCCTCCCTACTAAGAAAAGTGTATTTCGTCTGCCCATGCGCTAAATATACTACCACATGAATGGTGACTCCACTAGATTCTTTCTTTTGAGATAATGGTTGTTGATGCAGGTCCTTCTTCCTGCTCAACTTGTTTCAAATCACCCCTGCATCCTCCCAACATATCTAGTCATAGTCAGTGAGAATTTTTTCCCATCAGAGGAGGAATTTTTTGCATTATGATCAACCATGTGCATTATGCTCTGACAGACGCACGATCCACGCCTGTGGGAAGATAAGTTGCACGGTAGGAGGAAAACTCATTTTTTCTTGTTTTTTGACATTTTTTTAGTTGTAAAGTGCTTTGCAACCCATAAATTTTTTTCCATCATCGTGTTCTGGTATTTCATGACTGATTAGGACTCTTATTTGAAAGAATTTAGCTTAGCAATTAAGTAGTTTTAATTTTAGTTTTTTATTTTTCAAATCATACATAGTTTAAGTAGGAAAAATTAAGTGGCCTTGAATATTTGATGTTATCCAAAAAAAATATTTGATGATAAAATATACAAAACACATAGTGTAATTAGCATAAAATTAAGTGCCCCACATATCCACATATCTTTAGCTAATTCAAGATTTTTCAAAAATTTAATTATATTAGTTGAATTTTGCATTAATAATTGGGACTAGGATCAAACTGTCGAAAAGAAAGCAAGTAATCTCTTCCACCATTACACCTCATGGTGAGATTGGGTATGTGTTGGGAAAAATACTGAGAGAAGGGGGGGGGGTGAATCAGTATTTAGTGCTGACTGAAAACTTTTTACTTTTTCTTGCTTTGAAACCCATACGCTACTTTATTGAACACAACTCACGTATACACGCGGATATCCTTAAGAAAACATGCATATGCCCAGAGATCTAATCATGCATTTAATTCTTAACTTAGATTATTGCATCATTCATTCATCAGATCTTTACTAAGCAGTAAACAGGTGTAGTAAGAATAGAATAAATCATCACACATAAGCAACACACATGAACACCAGGATTTAAGGTGGAAACCCAATTCGGGAGAAAACCACTGCTGCCGTCGTCTCAGTCTTCAATATTTATTATATAAAGAAAACTTCTTACAAACATGTACTAGCGCAGACTCATACCAGCACGCAGGCACCCACCTGCAGAAGGCCACAACCTTCTCTTGTTTACCAGCCTCTCCTGGAAAGGAGCTACAACCCCCTGCTCTAGTTTACCAGCCTCTCCTGGAAGGGAGCTACTACCCCCTGCTCTCGTTTACCAGCTACCACTGGAAGGGAGCTACTACCCCCTCACTAAGGCTTCGACCCTCAGCACCAATGCATACCACGTTTCATCAATTTTCAAACTGGATCAAACAACTTCAACACAATCCTTCATTTATCAACAAACATACTTTGCCCAATACTTCAAACAGAACAGTGAGACCACTGTAACCAGAATATCAGAGATAACCCAGACTTCAGAATAGATATGCAGATGTGAACTCAACCCAGATAATTCATTGATTCAAATATCATATGCTACTTTTATTTACTGAAGTTGCGTGTATACGCGCTTTTCTGCTCACCAACCTGCGTATGACTCAGTGCATAGTAACTTTGTATACGCGATTTTTCTTGAACATTTCCGCATATGCACGCGCTTTCCCTTTCACCAACTAGTGTATTCTTCTGTGTATGATTTCTTTCAGAATTATTTCAGACTCATATTCAGATCTGAAATCAGATTTCTGTTTCAGACAATCTATCAACCATGTAGAGCTGTTTATACAGTCATTCTTCCTTCATCAATTTAGTCATTGAATCATCAAACAAGTTGATCTTTAATCAACATAATTAGCAGCACAATCAACATTCAAACAACCTAGATCTGTATGAATACATCCTTGACAGATAGCATTAAAACATCACAAAAGATCAGACATTTCATTCCACATACTTCAGCAAAACCCTAGATTCCATATGTGCTTTTACTTCACTGAACCTGCGTATGTGCGCGCTTTCACAGAGACAAACCCGCGTATACTTTAGTGCATTTTATTCTTCAGAAGCCCTGACTGCCATACGTGCTTTTCTTTAAGTGGACCCGCGTATATACGTGCTTTTACCGAGACAAACTAACATATAGATCTATAAAAAATAAACTTTGCAGAACAGTCCAGATCTATAAACTTACCCAGATTTCTTCAATTTCTTCATTAGACGTGCGCCATGTCTTCATCATTTCTTTTCAGATCATCCTAGAGATTCATCATTTCTAGATCTAGAGATCTTGAACCTTCATCATATCCATAGGTGCATCATAGATTCAGATCTATCAATTAAGAGAAGAGTTCAACCATGCAGATATACTTCAGAGTGAAGTATTCATTAAAACCCAGACATATGCACACCCTTTCACTATGATCTTCTTCTCCTTATATATATTTAGCCTTTGTCAATACCATGAGCCAAAACCACACTACTTCCGATGGTAATCCTGGACGGGATCAAATAGATAATCCAGCGCTCAATCTGTGGGCCAATACCATGGTAATGTCCCTTGGTTTTAGAAATCTAGAGCACAAATAGGAATACGCTACTTGGTACGTACTTTTCCGTGTACATACGCTACTTTGCCTTTACAAACCCGCATATGCTTTGTGACATACCATTTTAATCATTGCTCTGGCCCTTACAGGAATTCCTTTCTCCATTACATCTGCACTGCTCTATAGATACAACAGATTTACATCATTAACAAATAGGACAAGTCTGTTTCCATCAAGGACAACTTCATCAAGTAGGTTGCCATCAACTTTATCAAGTAGGTTGCCATCAAGGACAACACTCTGCATCATATTGCCAAAAATCTGCCCCTTTGGACTTGATGGCAACCATGATGGTGTTTGATCACAACAATAGATAGATACATTGATTATAACCATTATTCAAACACCATGATACTCTCCTCCTATTCAAACACCATGATACTCTCCCCCTTTGACATCAAGGGCAAAGGGCAGATCAAAACCAAAACAAGGTTTTTTTTTTTCTTGTAGAGAGAAGAGCTCTGTAGATCTGATGTGCACTGAAGTTACCATGCTTCCCCTGAGTTCATGCTGAATATTAAAACATATTTTTCAATGAAGTACATGACTCTATGACCTTTCCTATCACCAAGGACTCATACTTACATCAAAGATCCAACCAAGTGGATTTACATATATGACTCAAGTACCCAACCAAGTGGGTTTACAAATTTGATCAAGTCCTTACATGACTGAATATTACAAATTTACATAATAGGTCTCAACATGACCCTTTCATAAAATTACAACTATGAACTTTTGTAACAAATACCAAAAATACCTCAAGAGAGAGATCATATTTCAAAACCATCATAATGCCAACAATGCATAATTCTCAGCAAGGCTAATGCTCCCCCTAAACCTGTACACCTATTCTTGAGCCATTTCACTCCTTCATCTCCCCCTTAGCTTGTGCATCCTGAACACTTTCAACATCAAATCATCAAGGCATCTTCATCAAATATCAGAGAATGAAACAGAAATATGAGAGCTGAAACATCACCAGAGATACCCAACAGCACCATAGTTGTGCTGAAGAATGCTGACCCTAAAAAAAATGTCAGCAACCACCCATACACGGTTTTATTTGTATAAACTCGCATATATACGCGACTGTCTTTCAGGAAATCCGTGTATCTAATTTAATCTTTTGCATTTAAGAAGATCTGATTTTGTGCATGGCAGAGACTACTCCCAACTTCTGTCTGAGATATTCGAACACTTCCCTGGGTAGAGGTTTGGTAAATATATCAGCAACTTGTTCTTTGGAGGGAACATACTCCAACTTCACCTTTTGTTCAAGCACTTGTTCACGTAAGAAGTGATACTTGATGGGAATGTGCTTGGTCTTGGAATGCATAACAGGATTTTTTGATATACTGATGGCACTTGTATTATCACACATAATGGAGATAGGAGGTGAAAATTTGATTTGAAAGTCTTGTAAGGTTTGCATCATCCAAAGAAGTTGAGTGCAACATGATGCGACAACCACATATTCTACTTCTGCTGTAGATAAGGCAATAGAGTTTTACTTCTTGATGAACGAAGATACTAACCGGGGCCCCATATAGAATGCACCACCACTAGTTCTTTTCCGATCATCAACATTTCCAGCCCAATCTGCATCAGTGTAAGCATGAAGAGTGAGATCAACATTCTTTGGATACCATAGTCCAAAGTCTTGAGTTCCTTGTATATATTTGAATATTCTTTTGACAGCCTGAAGGTGAGACTCTTTTGGATTAGCTTGGAATCGTCCAACAATCCCAACTGCATGCATAATGTCTGGTCTAGTCCCAGTGAGATAAAGTAGACTTCCTATCATAGATCCGTATTCTGGTTGATTCACCGTGGGAGAATCATCATGAGAACTGAGATTACATCTGGTTATCATTGGTGTACTTACAGGTTTGCACTCTTCCATGCCATACTTCTTCAAAATTTTCTTAAGATATTTTTCTTGTGATAAGAATATGCCATCTGTTGCTTGTTGCACTTGCAAGCCAAGAAAGAATGTTAGTTCCCCAAGTAAAGACATTTCAAATTCTTGCTACATATCAGAAGCAAATTTCTGACTCATAGACTCTTCATTACTTCCAAAAATTATATCATCAACATATACAACCACAATCAATAGTTTATCATTTTCAGTTTTTGTGTATAAGTTGCTATCAGCAGACCCCTTTGAAAATCCTTGTTGATGAAGATATTTGTCAATACGATAATACCATGCCCTTGGAGCTTGTTTGAGACCATATAGAGCCTTTTTAAGTCTACAAACAAGTTTTTCATCATTTCCCAAAATGAATCCTTCTGGTTGTTCTATATAAACTTCTTCTTCTAGATCACCATTGAGAAACGCAGATTTAACATCCATTTGATAAAATTTGATTTGTTGGAAGCTTGAAAAAGCAAGAAACATTCTTATGGCTTCAAGTCTAGCTATAGGAGAAAAATTTTCTTCAAAGTCTATACCTTCTTGTTGAGCATACCCCTTGCAAACAAGTCTAGCTTTATTTCTTATAACCTCCCCATTCTCATTTAACTTGTTTTTGAATATCCATTTAGTTCCAATGACATTTTTGTCATGAGTTCTTGGTACTAATTCCCAAGTGTGATTCTTTTCAATTTGATCAAGCTCTTCATTCATGGCTTGAATCCAACATTCATCTTTGCTAGCTTGATTGACATTGTGTGGCTCAATAGTGGATAGAAATGCCAGATAGCTAGAAGATCCCACAAGAGTCCTTCTTGTTTGTACACCTGATGCCTTATCTCCCAAAATTTGAGATTCTGGATGATTCTTTTGAACATATCTAGATGGAGCCTTTTCAGATAAATCATCTTCAGGCTCTTCATTGGGTTCACTGTCTATATCATTGCTATTTTATGTAGAAGGACATATTTACCATCGTCTTCATTTGTTGTTTGTTTTTCTTCTTTTGGGGCTGCAGGAGACTCATCAATAACAACATCAATACATTCAACAATCTTCCGAAGTCTTTTATTGTAACATTTATATGCTCTACTCCTAGAGGAGTAACCAAGAAGTATTCCTTCATCTGCTCTGGGTTCAAACTTGCCAAGTTTTTCATCATTATTTTTGATAAAGCATTTGCTTCCAAAAACTCTAAAATGCTTCATAGTGGGAGGATTACCATACCAGAGTTCATATGGAGTTTTGTCACTATTTACACGAACATGTGCCTTGTTAAGAATATTTACCACTGTATGTGCTGCTTCTCCCCAAAATGTGTCAGGTGTTCCAGAATCATCAAGCATATCTCTAGCCATTTGTTGAACTGTTCTATTCATTCTTTCTGCTACGCCATTTTGTTGTGGAGTGCCAGCTACAGAAAACTGTCTTTTTATGCCATGTTGTTCACAAAATTCAAGGAATTCATCTGAAGTATATTCTCCTCCTCGATTAGATCTAAGACACTTGATTTTTAGATCTAATTCATTTTCAACCAGAGCTTTGAAATTCTGAAATTTCTCAAATGCTTCATCTTTGTGTTTAAGCAACCCAATCCAACACATTCTAGAGAAATCATCAATAAACAAGATATAGTATTGTTCACCACGTGGTGAATTTTTCTTCATAGGTCCACATATGTCAGTATGAATGAGTTCAAGAGGCTTATTTGATGATCCTTCCTTGGCATTAAACTGTACTCTGGTCTGTTTACCAAATTAGCAAGACTTGCATATGATATTTTCAGGTAGAGTAATATTGGGAAGATCACGGACAACTTTAAGTCTGCTTGATTTGTTGATCTGAGAGAAGCTCAGATGCCCCAAACTTCTATGCCATAGCCAGTTTTCTAAAGATTTACTCAAGTAAAATTGTTCTTTGCAGTTCTTAAAAACATACAGGTTGCTTGGAGTTCTTTTTCCTTTTATAATTGTTTTACCTGTATCAAGATCACGTACCACACATTCTTTTGAACTAAAGACAACTTCAGTTCCTTGATCACACATTTGACTTACACTTAACAGGTTATGCCTTAATCCATCCACATACATGACATCATTAGCTTTCACCTTTTATTTTAGAAACAAAGACCCTTTTCCCTTAATTACCGCAGGAGTATCATTTCCAAATGTAACCTTATTTTCCTTTTCTAGAGCACTATATGCAACAAGTTTGTTTTGATCACCTGTCATGTGTCTTGAGCATCCACTATCAATGTAACATTGATTTTCTTCACCTTATACAAATAACGCTATGCCACAATTTTCAACCTGTAATTCCTTCTTTTTCCATACTTTGGAGCTTGAAGGAAAATGCTCTTTTTACTGAACTTTGCTCCTGCATTCAGATTCTTCATGGCCAAAGTTATTGCAATAAGCACATTCAACTTCATTTAGAAGAGGAGAAAAGTTGTTATAGGTATTCTTCTTTGTTTCAATATCAATCCTTTTCTTTCTTACTTCTCTTGTCATGATGGTTTTATATGCAACACATTGAACAACTTTATGACCAAAATTGTGACATGAGAAACATTGTCCATTGAAGAAGAAATTTATGCGATCATGAAATCTTCTACCTGAATTTACCTGTTGATTGGTGTTTCTTTGAAAGATATTCCTGTTAGTGTTCTTTGAATTGAGATGATCATGCTTTACTTGTAAAGATTCTTTATTCCCTTGCTGAGTGGTAGAATGTTGTAAACCAGTTGTAGCTGCTTTTAGATAATTTGGTGCTGAAGCCTGAGAAGATTCTCCAGTATATCCAAGACTTGTCTTTATAAGAGGAGAACGTTGTACGTTGATAATCTCATCCAAGGTTTCAGATCCTTGAGCAAATCTAAGATTCAGAGTCTTTACTTTCTCAAGTTCTTTTCTTAGACTTACCACTTCACATTCTAATTTCTCATTGTGTTTCTTCTCTTCTTCAATCTGATTTTTCAGAGTATCCATGATTATTTTACTTTCTTCTACGCATATTTTGAGTTGTTTTTTTTCATCAAGAAAATAATTTTCCTCTAGAGCATCCATAAAAGTATCCTTTTCTTCTCTAGATTCCTTTTCAAATGCCATGAGAAGTCTAAGATCTTGTTCACATTCTTCCTCACTATCAGATAACCCATCACTATCTTCATGAGTATAGTAACTTTTTCTAGTGCTAGACCGGTTCTTATTCCTTCTTGCTACTTCCTTCCCTTTTGCAGATGTATCTTTATAAGGACACTTAGCAGCATAATTACCAACTCTTCCACAATCAAAACATTTGAAAGGAAGCTTACCTCTGAACCGTCATGTGCCAAGTTGAAGTTTCTTTACAAAATTTACCTCATCTTCTTCTAAGATATATCCTGATCCTTCTGCTTCTTGTACTTATTTTACTTTTGTAGAAGCTCTAAAGACAACTTCTATGACTTCAGATGGTCCTCCTCTTCTCATTTCATATGCAATTAGTATGCCATGAAGTTGCACCATAGTAAGATTTTGAAGATCCTGTTTTTCTTCAAGAGCAGAGACTTTTGACTCAAATTTTGCCGTTAGAGATCTTAAAATATTCTCAACCAAAGTAGATTCAGTTATTGTTTCTCCCATATTTCTCATACGATTTACAACATCATCAATATGTAAAAATAAACTGGCAATACTCTCATCACTATGCATCTTCAAATTTTCATATTCAATTTTGAGAGTTTGGAGTTTTGCACTTTTTACCTTTGCATCACCTTCATAACTTAGAATGATTTTGTCCCATATTTCCTTTGTTGTATTCATCTACATGACTTTGAAAAATTCAGATTCAGTTAGACTTCCCGTTAGAGCATTGACCGCCTTTGCATTTGATTCATAATTCTTCCTTTCTGTCGGATCTGTTGGCACTGCGGTTGGATATTGATATCCTCCTTCAACAATGGCCCATACATCTGCTCCCAGGGACTGAAGATAGGATCTCATCCTTTTTTTCCAGAAGATTAAATTATTTTCGTTAAAGAGTGGAGGCCTGATAGATGTTATTCCTTCTTGATTTCTCATCTTGCTTGATCTTCCTTCTAGCGGCTAAGCTTTTTCAGAAGGACCTACTCTAATACCAATTGTTGGGAAAAATACTGAGAGGGGGGGGGGGGTGAATCAGTATTTAGTGTTGATTGAAATTTTTTTACTTTTTCTTGCTTTTAAACCCATACACTACTTTACTAAACACAACTCGCATATACACACAGATATCCTTAAGAAAACATGCATATGTCCAGAGATCTAATCATGCATTTAATTCTTAACTTAGATTATTGCATCATTCATTCATCAGATGTTTACTAAGGAGTAAACAGGTGTAGTAATATCAGAATAAATCATCACACATAAGCAACACACATGAACACCAGGATTTAAGGTGGAAACCCAATTCGGGAGAAAACCACCACTGCCGTCGTCTTAGTCTTCAATATTTATTATATAAAGAAAACTTCTTACAACCATGTACTGGCACAGACTCATACCAGCACATAGGCACCCACCTGCATAAGGCCACAACCTTCTCTCATTTACCAGCCTCTCCTGGAAGGGAGCTACAACCCCCTACTATAGTTTACCAGCCTCTCCTGGAAGGGAGCTACTACCCCCTGCTCTCATTTACTAGCTACCACTGGAAGGGAGCTACTACCCCCTCACTAAAGGCTTCGACCCCCAGCACCACTGCAGACCGCGTTTCATCAATTTTCAAACTGGATCAAACAGCTTCAACACAATCCTTCATTTATCAACAAACATACTTTGCCCAATACTTCAAACAGAACAGTGAGACCACTGTAACCAGAATATCAGAGATAACCCAGACTTCAGAATAGATATGCATATGTGAACTCAACCTAGATCATTCATTGATTCAAATATCATATGCTACTTTTATTTACTGAAGTCACGTGTATACGCGCTTTTCTACTCACCAACCTGCGTATGACTCAGTGCATAGTAACTTTGTATACGTGATTTGTATTGAACATTTCCACATATGCACGCACTTTCCCTTTCACCAACTAGTGTATTATTCTTTGTATGCTTTCTTTCAGAATTAGTTCAAACTCATATACAGATCTGAAATCAGATTTCTGTTTCAGACAATCTATCAACCATGCAGAGCTGTTTATACAATCATTCTTCCTTCATCAATTTAGTCATTGAATCATCAAACAAGTTGATCTTTAATCAACATAATTAGCAGCACAATCAACATTCAAACAACCTAGATCTTTATGAATCCATCCTTGACAGATAGCAGTAAAACATCACAACAGATCAGACATTTCGTTCCACATACTTAAGCAAAACCCTAGATTCCATACGCGCTTTTACTTCAATGAACCTGCGTATGTACGCTCTTTCACAGAGACAAACCCGTGTATACTTTAGTGCATTTTATTCTTCAGAAACCCTGACTGCCATATGTGATTTTCTTTAAGCGGACCCGCATATATATGCGCTTTTACCGAGACAAACTAGCGTATAGATATATAAAAGATAAACTTTGCAGAACAGTCCAGATCTATAAACTTACCCAGATTTCTTCAATTTCTTCATCAGACTTGCGTCAGGTCTTCATCATTTCTTTTCAGATCATCCTAGAGATTCATCATTTCTAGATCTAGAGATCTTGAACCTTCATCATATCCATAGGTGCATCATAGATTCAGAAATATCAATTAAGAGTAGAGTTCAACCATGCAGATATACTTCAGAGTGAAGTATTCATTAAAACCCAGACATATACACACCCTTGCACTATGATCTTCTTCTCCTTATATAGATTTATCCTTTGTCAATACCATGAGCCAAAACCACACCACTTCTGATGGTATTCCTGGATGGGATCAAATAGATAATCTAGCGCTCAATACTGTGGGCCAATACCATGGTAATGTCCCTTGGTTTTAGAAATTTAGAGTGCAAATAGGCATATGCTACTTGGTACGTACTTTTCCGTGTACATACGCTACTTTGCCTTTACAAACCTGCGTATGCTTTGTGACATACCATTTTAATCATTGCTCTGGCCCTTACAAGAATTCCTTTCTCCATTACATCTGCACTTCTTTGTAGATACATCAGATTTACATCATTAACAAATAGGACAAGTCAGTTTCCATCAAGGACAACTTCATCAAGTAGGTTGCCATCAACTTTATCAAGTAGGTTTCCATCAAGGACAACACTCTGCATCATATTTCCAATAGTATGCACATGAACATTTTCCTAAGACAAATTTCCATATCCCTATAGTTCAAACATAGTCTAACTAGGCAAGGTGTAAGCAGCCCATAATCTTCTCATCATTTATTTTTGCTAGGAGCATTAACACATAGGGTAATTAGAAAAGGATTGTAAAGGATCAACGCATATGCACATCTCATAACACTTGTGATTGTACACTCAAAAGCACACATGAAGCATTGGTAATCATTATACCAAAAGGAACCCAGTGTGTTGGGACCTTTATCCTCTTCTTACAGTACTTCACCAAGGCACACCCTATGAAAATTGAGACTCTCTAAAAATAATCATTAACCAAACTCACTAAATTATCCCCAAAGGGGCCATAAAAGAGATTATAGTTCAGGTTAGGACCATCAATATTAGGGATCCAATAAGCCGTCGTAGTCATAATACATTTTTAAACATAGATGTTGACTTTTTAGGGAGCTTCAAATCCGTCTATCCGCCCATGGAACGAATACCTGAGCATTACTAGAGACTCGATTTAGAGGGGGTTAAAATTAGGCGCAGTGCATGTGATACTTTTTGGGGCTACCTGATCCATATAGTGCTCGATATTGGTTGCTGATTACCAAGAATCTTAAGACTTGAATGCTCATGTGGGACGATTGTACTTCAGTGGCCAAAACTAGGGAATCTTTCCCTATAGGTGACAGTGCAGTCAACACTTGATACTCATACCATTACCTTGGTCGATTCTTTGGCTGTTGGAAGGTGTCGCCAGTTATTTTGGGACGTTAGCCCCTATACCCACCAAAAGACATCTTTGAAAGGCCTAATTACATTGAGAGTGTAAGGACGAATAGGTCTATATAGGCTTTTGAGTATCATATGTAAAAAAAACAAAACTATTTTTTTTATTGATCAAATAACATTAAATTAAAGGAAAATTAACCTCTTATTTTTTCACTTTGTTTTATGCATGTGATTGTATTTTATTTGATAAGAATATTCCTTCCTCCCATGAACCAAAAATATTGCCAATATTAAGCTATTCGACACCATAACGAACCCAACGAGACCCCGTCGATCTAGGCATTTCTTGGACCTCCCCCCATTAGAGGGAGGAGTGCTAGGTCTCCCGCCATTTAAGCGTCGAAGACAACATGCTGCTACCATTATCATTTCATACTTGATTGGGGAATATATGATTGGAAACCCCCAAGGGTCACTTAACAACACACTAATGGAAACCCCAGCAGGGTCACCACACTCAACCCATCCTACAACCCCTAGAGGGCATAAGAGCGCTACCCTTCAGGGAATCAACAAAGTATCCATCGAGGAATGCTACAGGGTAATATTCCCCAGGCACCTCCCCTAAACCATCGCATTCAGAAACCTATTTTTGCACAGTATACAATTGAAATCAATACGCGGTTACCCTTCTTATCATCACTTAATCTTCCAGATGTAACAAAGTTAACTAATGAACCCATTTATCATGGCCTTAATTGGCCTCCCATGACCACAAATCTCCCTTCATATATACCAAAATTCGAAGGGAAGTAAGCGAAAGACCTAGGAAATCATATTATGACTTTCCACCTGTGGTGTTGATCCAATAATATCATTGATGATACCATTAGGATAAGAATTTTTCAATACACCCTAAAAAGGCCTATGGCGACATGGTATTTTGAGAAGCTTTATGCTTCTCATGGAACCTTTAGTGCCCTCAATACCACGTTCCTCACCTATTTTCAACTACCCATTCGTCATGATTCAATGGAACTGCTGACACATTTGAGGCAAACGCTAGCCATCGATATATCTGACCATCTCCAAAAATGGAGGTGGTGTCATAGTTTTTGTAAAGCAAAACTCGATGATAGAGTGTTGCTGGACTTAGTTTTGCAAACTCTCATAGCTGAGATATCAAAAGATGTGGTGACACAGAAACCTACCTCTGAGGAGGACACCATTAGCAAGGCCCAATTTCTTGAAGTTGTTTTCACCCAGTCAGGATATATTTACAATGTCCTTTCAAATTCCTCGCGCCTGCAAACTTATAGAGAGTTATCAGGCATGTCAAATACTGCAGACGGTTTGATCAGGTCCTTGACGCAAGGTTGCCAAGAAGTAGTATCCAGTACCCAAGATATTCATATGATTCTACTCAGAATGTGTCGCAACCTAGCTACCATCAAAGCCAATCTTCACTTTTGCAGAATATGACAAATAGGGTAATACCATACCATCAACATCACAGAGGCTCATAACCTCCCTCACAGGGGAACTAATACTCAAATAGGAACACTAGTACAAGAGAGCCTCCCCAACAATATTACACCAATCAAGGATAGGGGAACCTATATCCCCCTTTTCCCACACCAAATCCACCACCAACACAAAAAAACAAGTCAATGGACATAGTGCAACCATCTCGGGCTCAACAACGATAGTATTACGACTAGGGGAAAAAAAATAACCCTCTAAATGTTGCAAAAAATAAGCCTAGGAATAAGCAAAATGGATACTAATGACAGGGGGGAAGTAATCAACAACGCCCCCTACGATATCAGTCTGGGGGAAACCCCAATCAAAATCAAAACCAATATCCAAATAATAACTCCCAAGGAAAAAACAAGAGACCCAGTTTAAGGACAAATCATTCTTGTGCCATATGTGGTGAATACAGAAATTACACTCACCACTGTCTCGAATTCCCTGAATTGAAAAAAATTTAGGGTAACCCAAGGGGGACCTACTCAACAACCTGCTGTAATGCAGGAACCATTCCCCCCACCAAGGAGTGGTTAACACCCAAAAACAACAAACACCCCAAAACGATATCGTAGGAGGCAATCACGAAATCTACATGGTTGGCAAAGAATTGTTATTCAAAATAGGGAATAGGAACTATGATACACCAACCCATCAGGTACAAGTAAAAATGCACCTACCGCACCATTAACTATCTCCAAAGTACCTATAGATCCCTTCCAAAAATGGTCAAGGGAATAGCCAGGCGCATTGGACACCACTCTAAAGTTGCTCATATATATGGCATAGTAGATGAGTTAGCACAATCACCAGCTGTTATGTTAGCTTTGGAAGTTCTGCAATCATGCCCAAGACAATAGAAAGCCTTAGTTTACGCATTAGGCGCAATCGATCCTTCTGATTCACGCCTAATATTTTTCGACCTAGAAAAATCAAGCTCGAGGCTTCCTTCTCTGGTCACTTTCCAAATAACGGTTTCGGTTTAGAACATCACCATACACCGATGCATTGTTGATGAAGGAGCATACACATGCATCATGTACAAATCAGTTTGGAAAAATTTAGGATCACTTGAATTAAAACCATCTGACATCATGATTAGAGCATACAATGGTTGTCCTTCATTCCCTGTCAATATGTATCAAAATGTCCCAGTAAACTTGGTCGGAAAGACAGTTCTTATAGGCATTGAGGTCTTAGATGCAAAACTTGACTACAATATACCCCTCGGGTGGAGTTATATGTATGCCATGAATATAGTGACATCCTCTATATTTAGGGTAATGATGTTTCCCCATGATGATTGAATCATCAGCATTAGCCAAATCACATACTATGATAAGAAACCCATGAAAAATCTCGATGTTGCGTTACCGTATGTAGAAACAACCACAAAATAACTTACATGATATATAGAATTCGGTCGAGGCCAGTTCAAACCATAATCCATCTTAGGTTCATTGCTAGGAGATCCCCCTATTGTACTAGAGGGAGTCCCAGAAAGCACGGGGGCATTGGTGTGCATGATTCCCTCATCAAACACCGAAACTAGCCCAGACATAGAAACCAGAACTATATAGGTCGAAGCCACTGGCATGACATTCCTACCCTACACCATTTCACAAATCCCATTCTTATACCCCCCACCTAATTTTGTGTCACAAAAAGTCATGGAAACTTTGACGTTGTCGAATATGGATTTTGTAATACCCATGTGGTATTTGGTCCCCCTAGCCATGCTAGTAAGTCCAAGAATCACCTCTGCAAGAATAAACCCTATTTCTCCTCAATAGATCATAGCAGTTAACGAAACACCTTTAGCAGCACCAGTTGACATGAAAAAGAAAAATAACAAAAAAGGGAAAAAATTCAAAACCCCTAAGCTACCTAGGGAATTACAGCCTTCCACATTATGCGATATCGTAGGTCATCCTACTAATATTTTCTTAGAGTTAGATGAAGTGAAACCCCTTCTACACACCAAAGGAAATGTCACAACCTTGAATTCCCATAAAAAGGAATAGGTCACGAGAAACCAAGGAAATGCATTACACACCAATGATGTTTGCACCATATGCGACCATTATGGGCATTATACCCATCACTGCCCAGAGATGCCATGATATAGGGATGCCTTGCAAGTCGTATAAAAATCTTACCAAGAGGACTGCTCAGTCCCACCCATGCAAATGGACAAGGGAGAACCTAAAACCATATTATACATATGAGAGGAGTTTTCCTCTTGCTCGTATACAGTCACCTCAAAGACCCAGAGACAACAAACAGAGGCCATACCGTATATCCTAGTTTGCAGACTATGTGATGAGCATAATCACTTAATCACACAGTGCCCCAAGTTAAGGGTGTTCAACCATTGGTATCAAATCCTGCCAGTTTCCTAAAGAAAGAAAGTTTGGAATCAACGATATACGTGTTAGATTTGTCGAAGCAACAACCACATCTACTATTGTCCCCATATCTATCGATTTTGGTCCTTGTTGGATTTCATGCGTCATTTTGTCGCAAAAACTCCAACTTAGCTGGCTCGGACATGAAATCCATAAACAACACTACAACTCAAAGGACAAAAGCAACAAGGACTATATTGTATGTGTTAGACGAGAGGTGATCACCTGAACGACCAAATCTTCCTCATTATCATCCTCAAGCTCCGGTCCAGCTCTACACACTCTGCGATGAACGAGATCACTTTATCGCTAAATATGTAGCTCTAGAGTTATTTCAAATATGGTACTCGGTCAACCTGATGTACTACGATGGCCTAAGAGTAGTCTAATATTCGTGTCAAGTGTGTTTAGATAACCACCTGGTTCATCGTTGTCCCTACATCCCCCTCTTCTGTTCGGTGTTAAATCATTTATGCCAGACCATAACCCATCTCACTGCAGCAGATAAATTGGATTCAGACTCAGTCGAAAGTTCAACAACCCAAGAGAATGAGGAAAATAGGTTCATCCTCTTCATATCGGCAAAAAAATAGCCAAAAGGGGGGCAGATTATTGTCCCCAACCACCCTCCATGAATAATCCCAACCTGCACATTGTGAAACACACACAATCATTTGATCGATCAATTCCTAGATTTACGATCGCTTCACAAACAGTACCTGATTGCTCCGGTAGTCCAATATAAGTGGAGAACCAAAGAGAAATAGTCTTCTATGATTTTTCAAGACAACCATCACGCTCAACATTGTACTTACATCCCCTAATTTTGACCTATGTTAGATGTCATATGCTCATTGTTCACCAAATACCCGGATGTAACCAGTTTTGAACCTAGGTAGCGAGGCGCAATGTGGCCTTCCCCCTATCATCACCAAAGCTCTAGGAAAGCTAAGGCGACCAATCATCCTAGTGGGGTATGAAACTAGCCAAGAAAAAAAAAATTTCTATGTGATAGAAAGGGCCACATGGTCAATCAATGTCAGGAACTCAAGGAACTCATCGACAGTCTTCTATGGTCACCACCATACCATATATCCATCTCTCTAATCAAGATAAGATCACATGTTGTTATTGAAATATTTTCTCACAATTCCACCACACCATGAATTGTCAGTACCTCCCAAGGTTGTGAGCAGCAAAAGCAGTGTTGAGTTTGGACTCCCTAAAGGAGTGACACCAACCAAGACCAAAGACCCAGAGATGGAAGAAGTGCAAAAATTACCCAATGCCTAATCATCTCCAAGCATCGACTTCTAGCATTGAGAGTAGTGTTGATTCTCACACCATCCACTTGATAGGAACCTTTACGCCATGCACCAATTGCATGAGCCATAACCATAAAATAGAGATGTGCCCCATAATGAAAACATTTTGGCACCTCTCCATTCAACGCAAGTTCCAGGTACAAGAAGGTGTGCATACCCTTAGTACACTGCCAAAAGAGCACGAGTTTTCTCTAAAAAAACAGTCATAATGGAAATTATTCCACCCTTTAATGCTGATGACACACAACACCATATACAATTCATATCATCATGTATGGGAACCATGACTCGCATTGTATTCTCATATTTCATTGGTGTCAAGACCACTGCAACTACCACAATGGTAGCAGTACCATTGATGGTGCAAACCCAACCCGTTTGCACCCTATCATCCTAGTCTGGTGCTATGAAATCAACTAAAAAATCATATTCATGTCTGTCGACCAACATTGTTAGGCATGAAAAAATTCCTCATGGCCTCGCACAAACTAATTCCCCCTTAGACATATTATTTCATTTTGATGAAGATATTCTAGAGGCCGTAATGGAACCAAATTTTCCATCAGACTCAATGCATCACCGCTCATTTTTTTATTCCAGAAAAAAACGTTTGTACCTAGCAGCCCAAAAACCCAAGATATTTACACCATTGAATTCAAAAACTTCCTTCAATCTGGGAAGGTAGCTTGGTTCAAAAACTCTATCCTAGCGCTTGATTTGTTTGAAGATGGGAATATGTCGAATATTTCACCAACCATTAAGGTGAATATTTCAAGAAAAATAGGCAAAAACGAAGAAATATCACTAGGGGAAACATGCTCCCCATACAAGGTAGTCCTTATACATACTTATTACAAGATTATAGGGATATCTTCACATGCGATTATTTAGAAATTATATGGCTAAGCCCCTCTATCGTAGAACACCACATTGACACCTGGCCTGACATATTACTAGTCCACCAAAAGAAATGTCAATTACACCCATCCAAGGCAAAAGCAATCAAGCAAGAGATTGAAAATATTCAAAAATTCGGGTTCATCTACCCAATCTCTTACACGTCGTGGGTTTCCAACCATGTACTCATCATGAAAAAATAGGGCACCATTCGAGTCTACACCGATTTTCAAGATGTAAATAAATCTTGGCCTGAGGACAACTAACCTACCCCATTTATCAACCAAGTCATTGATTATTGCACTAGTCACAAGGAATTGTCCTTCATCGACGAATTCTTAGGTACAATAAAATTCAAATCCGACATACGGATTGGTACAAAATGACGTTCACTACCCCTTGGGGCACATTCACATATCAAGTTATGCTTTTCGGTCTTAAAAAAATTGGAGCCACCTTCGAGCGGGCCATGAATTATATCTTCAATGACCTGGATCACCTCATCTTAGATTACTATTACAACCTCACCATATGATCCAAGAAATTAGGTGACCATCTGGAGGACTTATAATTGGTATTCCGATGGTGCCGACACTATAACCTACGCTTGAACCCCCTCAAGTGTGTCTTATGCATTAATGCAGGAAGACTATTAGGATTCATCATATCCCAACAAGGGATTGGATTTAACCCCCTCAAGGTCTAGGAAATAAAATAAGTACCACCACCTAAAACTCTCAAACAACTTCAAGCCTCTAGGGGAAAGCCAACTTCTTACGACGCCTTGTCCCCGACTATGCCACTTGCGTGCAAGGTTTCCTATGCCTAATCCATCATGACATTATGTTCAAATGGGATGATCAGGCTCAAATATAGTTTGAGGCAAAAAAATACACATTGTCTTCAACCCCTTTGATCAGTCCACCCAATTACGACAAAGAATACACCTTATTCTTGTCAGCATCAGACACAACCATAGTTTGGGTGTTAGTCCAAGATGGACTAGATAATAAAGAGCATGTAATCTATTACATCTACAATAACCTATTTGGCCCTATGTTAAAATACAAACCAAAAGAAAAAAATTCCCTAGCCCTAGTATATGCAATACAAAAAATTTGGCATTACATCATCCTAAGGACTAAAAAATTCATAACAACTATCAAACCCATGAGATATTTGCTAACCTGATGTTTGATGAACCATAACTATGCTTAGTGGGTAGTCATACTACAGGAATTTGACTTGTATTTTAGCTCCCCCAAGAGAAAAAAAACATTAATCTTAGCTGAGTTCATCACCGACCTTACAATTCTAACTCAAGGATCCCCAGTTAATGACTCACTACCAGATGCACATATATTCTTAGTGACGACCGAGGACCCTTGGTATGGCAACATCCTCCTATTCTTGCAAACCCAAAAGTTCAAGCTACAGCTCACCCGTGACGGCCGAAGGCGTATACGCCATCAACCCCCCCCCGGTACCTTCTAATGGGGGACGTCCGTTATCGAATAGGTGTTGAAATTGTTTTATGCCGATGTGTCCCACATGACCAAGCTGAGCAAGCCCTAAAATATTACCATAGTGGGGCTTACGGTGACCACCTCTCAGGGATGGCCACTACCCAAAAAGTCTTATGGGCTGGTTATTTTTGGCCTACCCTATTCCATGATTGAATTCAAGTAGTCAAACGGTGTGAGTGATGCCAACAATTTTCCCACAAGGCAAGAGGACCTCCCGCTTCTCTGCACGCAATCATTGTAGCAGGTCGCTTTTGTAAGTGGGGAAACTAATTTATGAATTTCAACCCTGTGTCATCTGTCAACCCCAAATACATTATTGTAGTTGTCGACTATTTCCCCAAGTGGGCAGAGGCCATGCCTACGTATGACAACATAGAAGAAACCAAAGCTCAGTTTCTCTTCAACCATGTCATCGCATGATTTGGTGTTCGTAAGGAATTAGTATCCGACCACGAAAAACATTTTGAAAATGAAATATTCTAGGATCTATCCCATCATCTAGGATTCACACACAAGTTTGTGTCACCAAACTGCCCCAAGTCCAATGGTTAGGTAGAAGTTGTTAACAAAGTGCTCAAAATGATGTTATAGTGTATGGTCAACAACCATAAAAATAACTAGCACCATATGGTATTTTTAGCGCTATGTGCATATCACACAACGGTTAAATATTCAACATGATTCACACCTTTTTGATTGGTATACAGAGTGGAGGCCGTGATTCCCATTGAACGATAAATCCCAAACTTACACGCAGTTATCAAACTTCTCTATGATATGCAACCTTTAGAGAAATAGTTGGTATAGTTAGAACTCATCAATGAAAATTGACGAGGGTCTCTCCAACATAATTAGGTGCACAAGAAAAGGGTAAAAGCATCATTCGGCCTGAACATCACCCCTTGTTCATTTTTTAGAGGGGGAGCTAGTCCTCCACTACGATGTTTCAAAATAAGCCTTAGGACTCAGGAAGTTCGAAACATTATGGAAGGGTCCTTACATCATAAAACACTGCCTCCTTGAAGGAGCATACATCTTATCTAAGCTTGAACGTACATGCCTATCTAACCCCATCAATGGGCTCTACCTTAAAACATTTCACCCATAAGGGTAGGAAGTCTCATACTTAGAGATAAGATGCATGTAACATAAATTGTTGAGATCATGATCATAATCATCGAGGACTTGTTCTAAGAAATTCTCTTGTGTCACATATGGATCGCCCCCCCATCCAATATTTTTGATTCACTGATTAAGCCTCGTGATGGTCACAAAATCTAGCAGCATCCACCTGCACCATATACTCTCTTGATCGATCATCGTTTCTCACCAACTGATCAGGAGATCATGTCCAAGTAATGAAAAATTATCAAAAATGAAAGTGCTCAAAAATGTTTGCAATCTGAACGACTAGAAAGGTCCCGTCAATGAAATTCGGGTACCGTGAACGGTTTTCAAAACTGAGGTCGTATGCAGAAGTTATTAAGGTTTGAAAACGCTGAGTGAACTCCAAAAAGGACTGCTTGACTTGGTTTGACTTTTGACATTTTATCAAAAAAATTATATGTCAAAAGTAATTTTTATTAAGGTCGGAGGAGGCTAATAAGTGGGTGCCACGTGGCCTACCCATAGGTTGCCACATGGCCCCAGGCCTAATTTGTTAAAAAAAAGGTCAAGGACAAAAAAATTGGTTGTTGAAGGCTGACCCGACCTGCACGCAGGCCTGAATGACCATTCGGGTCGGATGAGTTATGTTGTTTAAAACAAAATTTTGTCACTTGGAAAGATTTGAGCCATGGTTGAAGAGCTAACAGCCCACAGAACTTACCGGCCCGTGCTTGCAGTAGTTCGTACAATACAATGGGTGCAACTTCATTTTGTTGTTTGTAATTGTTTATGGCGGAAAAAGTTAAGGGGCTAGCCCCGACTCCATGTGACCACTGCTTGCGGTCGAGGGCTACCTCTAACAAACATCCTTGACCTATGGTTACGGTTAGTGGGAATCCCGCATGTGAACACGCATTAACATTTGTTGCCACGGTTGGATAACCATCATGACAAACAATTGCGCCGACAGTTTTGTTGGAACCTGTCACATGTGCATTTAAACGGATAACCTTCACATTTAATTTGACCACTACTGTCTGCCAGATTTGGGGTGCCTCCACCATTTTTGGGAGGTTGGCTAGTTTGGCGCTGCTAACTAGAAATTAATCCACATTTAGTGGGGTTTTTGGGGGACATTGGGCAGTTTTCTTGGAGAAGCCATAACTTCCTCATTTTTGAACCAAATTGAGTGAAAATATAGCCAATTTCGGGTCTTTTCGACATTCTGAGCAGTTTGGAACATGTTTTAGGTCGAACAAAGGTAATCTACAGTAGTTGTAGCTTCTAGGAAGATCAATGATCCAAGGTGGCTCAAACAAAGGAGAGATTACAACATAAAATACATGCATACAACCGAAATTTTCATATGTACAAAATGAGTATGTCTTACCATGTTAAGAATTACATCCACTTCTTACCAAGCCACTTCCATGGTGACTTTTGTTGTTGCAACTCTTCTTCATGTGAAAAAACCGTTCTCACATCAATAATGGAATCCTTGGTTCGACTTGCACCAATATTTATGTCCTCTTGTTGCATGTGCTTGGGACGACTAGTTGGATGCAAATTCCAACAATTGGAGACAAGATGTCCCCTCTTCTGGCAATATGTGCAAATCTTATGCACTTTCTTTGAAAGTTGCCTTTGCTTCATTTGATTCCTGTATGCCTTCTTCCTCATCTAGCATCTCGAAACATCATGGTTAAACTGACCACAATATGTACAACAACTTTTTGTTCCTTTTATACATGAAGAATTGTCATGCCTTGTAGAAACACAATCAAATTGATCATGGGAAGATTTATACCTCTTGTGCTGCTTTGCATGTTCATCTTTTTTTCCTATATGAGGAGATGAACTAGTAGAGGTTCCAGCTTTCATTTTTAGACTAACATCATCGTTCTTGTCTTGAAAACTATCTAAACTCGCATGCTTTCCATAAGCTGCATGCCTACCATAGTCTTGCTACAACAAAGGCTTAAAGCAATGGCAATCATCTTTGAAACAAGTTTGACATGTTTTCATATTAGAACTTGGAATAAAAGTTCTCTTTGAAGTAGCCTCACATGCCTTCATGGCTTTGGAGTCTTCACCATTATATTTCACATAACCAAGACCAAAATTCTTGGGTCGTTCCTTAACCAAAATAGGTTCAACCATGCCTTGTGCATGCTTTCCTAAACCCTTGCCTTCATAGCCCATTTTAATCATTAACTTGGACCCTATACCTCTCGTGTGCTTTTCTAAAGAACCAACACATTTTTCTAATGAGGAAATTGAGGACAAATTAGAATGGATTACCTCTTCCTCATGCATGTTCTTGGTCAAAGCTTCTTGAGCTTGATGGAGTTGCATCTCCATATCATGCAATATTTGAAGAATTTCTTCCTTCTCTTCCTTCATGGCAAACAATTGCTCATGAAGTTTAGTGCTTTATCTTCTATCTTCAAATAGAATTTGCACCATGTCCCTCAATATAATAAAGTCACGCTTCATATCTTCATCGAAGAATCTTGTGAAGGAGGAAACCTCACTTGTAGAATTTTTCATTATGATTTCAATGAACAAAAGAAACTTCAAAAAATCTCTCAAAGCTTTATAAACAAATGACAAGATTTTTTAAACCAAATGACTATAGATACAAAATCTTATTCAAACAGCCAAACAACAAACAATAATCAAGAGGGCTTTTGTTCCAAGGGTGACCTTGAGGTAGTTTGGGGTAAGGAAGAAGCCTTCAACCCTTTCTTCCTTTTTGTCCTCTCCAGGACTTAGTTATCAATAACTATCCCTTCACCTCTAGCAAAATCTAACAACAGTCAGTTTGCAAACAGTAAAACAATCAATCTTTTACACTGTTTTAACACCTTTCTAGTAATACAAGCAATACCTTTCTCTGTCAATCAAGCGACCAACCTTTCTCTTCACAACTTGCAAGAGTCGTTATGCAAACTATTAAACAAATCCTTTTTTACAAATTTTAAACAGATAAAATACTCTAGCTTAACCTAATGCTCAACCTGAGCTCTGATACCAACCTGATCTGAATGGATTGTATTAGTTATGTTGTGCTAAGTATCCAAACAGTAATAATAATGTGTGCATAAGGTTCTCCTTAATTTGCAGGTTAAAAAAATAGTTCTGGCTTTGTTAAACATATTATTGTGTGAGGATTGATTAAGTATTTTATCTATTTATCATCATACAACAAAAAGAAGTTGCACTTGTTGTATGGTAAGAACTTCGTGAGCAATTGTTTTCCATGAAGGAAGAGAAGGAAGAAATTATTCAAAGATTGCATGATATGGAGATGAAATTCCATCAAGCTCAAGAATATTTGACCAAGAACATGCATGAGGAAGAGGTAATCCATTCTAATTTGTCTTCAATTTCCTCATTAGAATGATGTGTTGGTTCTTCCGAAAAGCACATGAGAGGTATAAGGTCCAAATTAATGATTAAAATGGGCTATAAAGGAAATGGTTTAGGAAAGCATGCACAAGGCATGGTTGAACCTATTTTGGTTAATGAACGACCCAAGAATTTTGGTCTTGGTTATGTGCAATCTAATGGCGAAGACTCCAAAGCCGTGAAGGCATGTGAGGCTACTTCAAAGAGAAATTTTGTTCCAAGTTCTAATATGATAATATGTCAAATTTGTTTCAAAGATGATTGCCATTGCTTTAAGCCTTTGTTTCAGCAAGAATATGTTAGACATGTAGCTTATTGAAAGCATGAGAATTTAGACAATTTTCAAGACAAGAACAATGATGTTAGTCTACAAATGAAAGCTGGAGCCTCTACTAGTTCATCTCCTCATAAAGGCAAAAAATATGAACATGCAAAGAAGTACAAGAGGTAGAAATCTTCCCGTGATCAATTTGATTATGTTTCTGCAAGGCATGACAATTCTGCATGTATAAAAGGAATAAAAAGTTGTTTTACATATTGTGTTCAGTTTAACCATGATGTTTCGAGATGCTGGATGAGGAAGAAGGCATACAGGAAGGAGATGAAGCAATGGAAACTTTCAAACAAAGTGCATAATATTTTCACATATTCCAAGAAGAGGGGACATGTTGTCTCCCATTGTTGGAATTTGCATCCAAGTAGTCATCCCAAGCACATGCAACAAGAGGACAGAAAGATTGGTGCAAGTGGAACCAAGGATTCCATTATTGAAGTGAGAATGGATGTTTCACATGAAGAAGAGTTGCAGCAACAAAATTCACCATGGAAGTGGCTTGGTAAGAAGTGGATGGACTTCTTAACACAATAAGACATACTCATTTTGTACATATGAAAATTTTGGTTGTATGCATGTATTTTATGCTGTAATCTCTCGTTTTTTTGAGCCACCTTGGGTCATTGATCAAGGCAGCGATGTTCAGCTAGCTTCTGCAAATTTCTCGCCAGAAATTTTCTGAGTGAGTGCAAGAAAGACAGTTCTTGACAGTAGGACAAACACATCCAGGAAGGGAAGTGTCAATTTCTTTCTAGTTGTGGTTCAAAGTCACTAGCCATGCAAGGCAAGTGTTTGGAGGCTGAAGAGAAGAGGGTGTTGTACTCTTATTTACTATACAAATCAAGGATTGTTTGACTTGGTTTGACTTTTGACATTTTATCAAAAAAATTATATGTCAAAAGTAATTTTTATTAAGGTTAGAGGAGGCCAATCAGTGGGTGCCGCATGGCCTGCCCAAAGGCTACCATGTGGACCCAGGCCTAATTGGTTAAAAAAATGGTCAAGGACAAAAAATTTGGTTGTTGAAGGCCGACCCGACCTGCACGTAGACCTGAATGGGAATTCGGGTCAGATGAGTTCCATCGTTTAGAAAAAAATGTTGTGACTTGGCAGGATTCGAGCCATGTTCGACGAGCTGCCAGCCCATAGGCCCAACTGGCCCACCCTCACAGTAGTTCTTACCATACAATGGGCGCAACTTCGTTTTGTTGTTTGTAATTTTTTATGGCGGGAAAATTTAAGGGGATATCCCTCAGGTCTAGCCCCGATTCCACGTAACCACCACTTGCGACCGAGAGCTACCTCCAACAAAAATCCTTTGCCTATAGTTACGGTTAGCAGGAATCTTACATGTGAACACGCATTAACATTTGTTGCCACGGTTGGATAACCGTCATGACAAACAATTGCGTCGGCGGTTTTGTAGGAACCTGTCACATGCACATTTAAATGGATAACCTTCACATTTAATTTCACCACTAACTGTCCACCAGATTTGGGGCGCCTCCACCATTTTTGGGAGGTTGGCCAGTTTGGCGCTACTAACTAGCAGTTACTCCACATTTAGTGGTGTTTTTGGGGGACATTGGGCAGTTTTCTTGGAGAAGCCATAACTTCCTCATTTTTGAACCAAATTGAGTGAAAAAATAGTCAATTTTTGGTATTTTCAACATTTTGCGTAGCCTGGCATAGGTTTCAGGTCCAATAAAGGTCATCTACAATATTTTTAGCTTCGAGGAAGATCAAGGAGCCATGAGGGCCATCATGGAGAAGGAAGTGTATCGGGCTTTCTTTATCTATTTTATGTAAATTAATAGTTATCTCTAGCTATTTCATACCTTCTGAAGATGATTTTATAGAGATTTTTTCCTGTTGAGGCTTATTTTCACTTGTACTTACATTTTGAGAAAATTAATACAAGGACATGCCATTGGGAGCTGGACTAGCAGATGTAGCCCAGGAGGGGTGAACTGCTTCAACAATTTGCTGAGTAATGTGCTTTGTGAAGTTTATTTCTATGTTCTTTACTGCTATGTAATGATAAACAGATAAAATACTTAATCAATCCTCACACAATAATATGTTTAACAAAGCCAGAACTATTTTTTTAACCTGCAAATTAAGGATAACCTTATGCACACATTATTATTACTGTTTGGATACTTAGCACAACATAACTAATATAATCCATTTAGATCACCAACGAATTATGTATTGGATCTGTTAGTTTCAGTATTTTCATCCTGCCATCAATGATAAAAAATCCTCTTTTCATATCATTTTAAGTGTCCCATTCATAAATTTTTTATCATTCCACTAGGTCATGCAAAAATTTAGTCACTAATGGTAGCTTTGTCCAAAAACATCTCTTCCTCAAATTTGATTACTTGCTGGAATAGTTTCATACCTTGCTGACTGTACACCATCCAGAAAGTCAATATCATCATATCATTATGAATTTCAGTCCTTCAAGGTTTCATTAGGTCATTAGGGTTTCCAAGGTCCAATATTGCATAAGACCTGCAAGTAAAGGGTGATCCAATAACATCTCTTCACCATATGAATATGATTTGTAAAGAAAAATTCTTGTTTCAACATGTAATTTTGGTTTTAAGATGTAATTTCTAATTTTCATTATGTAATTTATGTAATTCAAAATGTAATAAGTTCATGATTCCCAAGCTACTAACTCAGAGTTCCAAAATTCCAAAGCATAAAAAATGTCAAATCCTAGTGTTCTTAAAGTCATCAGATGATCAATTTGTCAAAGAAAAATTCAAATGAAAAGGTATAATTTCGAAGTAAAAAGTGAAGTGAAGAAAGGAGAAAGTGGGTCCCAAGGCCCAATTCAATCAAATGATGAAGTATAAATACCACCAAGACATCAAAATGAAACTTATTTGCACTCCCAAAAGTCGAGGTTGCACTCCCTTACCTGGAAAAATCAAATTACATGGTCAGAAGCCGAGTTTTTTTTAGTGGCGATGTGCTTTGAGAGAGTGGTGCTATGCTTAGAGAAGTGGCATTGTGCCTAGAGCAAGCAACACTACAATTTTCACCCACTAGCACTGTGCTTCTAGGTAAGGCATTGCGCTTTTTCCCAATGTGTTGTGCTTTTGTCCAGCAAACTCAAGAGGCACCAAAACACCTCCAATTCTCTCAAAACCTTGATTGAATGCCTCTTGTTATCACTCAAAAAATTCAAAACATCATTTTGAAAAGATTACTTATGGTCATGGGTCAAAATAGGGTTTTAAGAGTCATTTTAAGTTTGACCAAGGGAAGCATTAATTTTTTTTATAGTTTGATCCTACCCTAAGGTTTAAACAAACTCATTTTTAAAGTCCTTCATGTCAAATCATTCATAATTTTAGGATTCATTTCATTTCCTAATTTTTTTTTGCCAAAAAATACCTAATAAAAAAATAATCCCTACTTTCGTAGCACATTCAGTACAAAAAAGGCAAAAAGCGCTATGAAAATGTTGGAAGTTTAGTAGCGAAATATGAAGCAAAACTCTGTTTTCTGGTTTTGGGCAGTCAACTTCAAAGGAGGTTTCTGAGCAAACAGAAAGGTATTTCAAGAAACAGAGAGAGGTTATTTTCAAAAACATATCAAATAACAATAATTTCTCTTCTTTTTCTCATAGGTGTTATAAATTAGGAGATAAAAGGCTTTCTTTGAATCCCTATTTTCAGAAAACAGAGTTTTCTTGTTTTACACATGTTTTTCAAAGCAAGTTTCTGGACAACAGGAGACGTGTTTCAAAAAACCAAGAGAGGTATTTATTAAAGACATAATGGCATATTAAAAATTCCTTCAGTTCCTCAAAATACATCATGGATTAGGAGATATAGGCTCTGTCCCAACACCTATGTTTCAGGGGAAAAAACAGGAGAAATCTGCAAGAAATACCTTAAGGAAGCTAAAATGAAGTTGGTTTATGGTTTTTATGGATTGTAGATGATGAGGATAGGTTAGACTTTGAGGTTTTGGGCAACCAAACTTTTCATTTGATAAAATTTATGAAAAAATCTGCATACTCAACAGTTTCGTAGCGCCTCCAGGCTTAAAAAGCAAAAAAGCACTACGAAACTGTTGTAGCTGCCTTTTTTGCTTCTTTTGATCAGTATTTAAGGGGTTAAAGGCTACGTGAGGAGCTTAAATTTCTATGAAATATGTGCTGAAGGGTGATTAAAATTATGCAAGAGGAAAGAATCAAGTTTTTGGAGGACAAAGGCTTGTTTTGCAGCACTACAAAAGTGCACTACGAAACCGCCTTACTTTCGTAGTGCACTGTCTTTCAGCCTTTTTAGTAGATTTGGAGAAGTTTTTGGACATCTGGAGGTTATGGGAGAGTTAAAGATAATTTTGAGAAATTATTTAAAATTCAAGGACCATGAATTGAAGATTAAAGGATAGCCTAAGTGTTTGAAGAAGAAGAAGACCATTTGCCTAAAAAACAGGGTATTGTTTTCTAGTTTTAAGGAGGTCAATTTAGCGATCATAAAGTGATGAATCCCATCATATAAATTTGACCATGTGAATGCATAATTGTCAAATATGTGATTTATTTTAGTATATAAGGTTGTTAATGATAATAATGAGTAGTTTGAGTCCTATTTGAAATAGGACTGTCAAGTAGGATAGGTGTCTATTCATCATTAAAGTTGATGTTTTATGGTTATGCAAGGTATCATTAGGAAAAAATTAGATGTATCTTGCCTAGATTCAGATAATATGATGATTTAAGATGTATATTAAAGGCCATGGGGTCGAATTTGTCAAGGGTTGGAGACTTTTTGGCAAAATTGCAGCTTATTGTAAAATCACTGTTTCAGCAATATAGAGATGGATTACATGGCCAACTTGAGATTTTGAAGGGGTTTTTGGTGCTTAATTGTTCTATATTTACCTTTTATGTATCTCTCTTGTAGTGGTTTTCATTTATATTACTCAGAATTCACCCTTGTGATGCTCTGACTTCCTTTGTAAGTGAATTGACTGTGTATTTCCATGTCTCATGTGTGTGTGTCCTACTACTAAAAACTCTGACTTGCCTCAACTTCCATGTCAAGTAAACTCACTAGATCACTGAAATTTTGACCCCATAAGCTCAATGGCTAGATATTGATATTATTTTCAACCTATAGGTTGGAAAATTTTGTCTCGGCAGACTATTTTATTGCAAAGATTTTGGAGTTTCTAATATACACAGTAACAATACCACTTTCCTTCGCCTGAGATTCTTATGATATTTCAATGAGTTTATGTCCTATATTTTGAAATGTTTTTATTTCAATGTCTTGATGTCTCATTACTCGAAATTCATGTATCACATGCTATGACTTCCTTTGAAACTCAAGTTATTGGGATTTTCCTGAATGTGTTACTCTTTTATTGAAGTAAATACAAGCCTCAGCTTCCAAAAGGAAAGCCTTTTTTATTGAGAGCCCTATCACTGGCTCCATAGCCCAATGGTAGCAAGAATTCATCTTTTCAACTTGAACCAAAACAAAAATAATATATTTATCCATCTATCTATATCTTTATTCCATATCATTAACCCTTGAGAGAGCCCTATTAGACTTAGGAGGCTAAGCCTCAGTACAAAGGTTGGTTTGAAATAGTTACACTGAAGTTGTCTGATCGCCAGCCTAATCAGGTATGATTTTGGTGCATTTGCTGGGAGTCTGAAAATATAAATCTCTCTAAAATTGTGAAGTTGAACTCTTGAAGGTAGCGGGAGCCCAGAATCTGTTCGAGGCTGCAACTACCTTGGCCACTTCATTGTTGAAGAATTCAAAATTCTTAGATTCATGGTGATTCCACTGGACATATGAAGAGCTCAGATGCTTCCATTCTTGTTTCAAAGTATGCATGTATAGATTTTTCAGGAATTCATGGTTTCCCAAATAATTTTCCCAAGGATGCATATTTTTTAAGGAATGGTCCAAAATTCAATGGAGAATATTTGAGTTAGACTTTGAAACATATATCAGATTTATGTGACTTTACTGAGCTCCTTAAAGTAAAAAATGAATATATTTGCATCATATTGTTCTATGATTCATTTCAAGGAAAATGTAAACAGTGGATTGAGAGATTTCCTATCAGATCTATTAAGTCATTTGCAGATTTTTGGCTTATGTTTTTAGAAGAATGGATATACATAACAGAGTTGGTGGTAGACTCTCCTTCAATTCAAGGTTTTAAACAATGGTATGATGATCATATTAATGAGGACGTAGATGATAATTTTTCTTTGTCCTTGTATTCTTATCTAAAATCATTGGAATGCAAGTCAAAATATAAGATTCAATTTTTGGATGAAGTTGCTAAGAACATTGAGAAAGACATTGAAGTTTTACAAGGTCAAATTCAATCATATAGTCTTCCTTTATCATGATCATTCTTTTCAAAAGCGTTCCATGCCAGAACATAAAGAGAGGATGTTGTTACCTATCTCTTTTAAGTTTGAGGAAGAATAAACTATTTTTGAAAATCAATTTGAACAACAGTTTGATAGCACACAATTGTAGCCGAGCAAAGCATATATGAGCTGTCCAAATTTGCAGAATGTTTTGAGAATCACCAAACAGATCATGTCTTCTTTGATCCTATAGCCGAATACATGGAAGAGTTCTATAGTCCAAATTTTCAGTTATATTTTCATTATGAGGATCAGATAACATTATATGTTTCCTTGGTCATTTCAATATCATGCTTACTATTGGTTCAAGTGCAGTTAATAGGTTCAAATGTCAGATTAGATCAATGACTGGCTTCATTGGAAGTTTCATGTTGCTTGAGTTAAAAAAGGAGATTTCAGTTGATAGGTAGGTAGGAGTGTGTGAATAAGCTCAAAATTGACTGAGCATCTTTTCAGTAGGTACAAATTTGGTTCTTCTGCAGTGATCATCAAGTTTGAGCCCGAGGTGAAGGCCATTTGAGTTTGAGGAGAAAGCTTGCCAATTTGAAAGTTTTTTCTGTTTTTCAAGAAGATGGATAGCAGCACAGGAACTACTGGTTCTTTAGTATACCACAGGGACACACTCTCCCAAGTTGAGCCACTATTGTCACTCAAAAAATTCAAAACATATTTTTGACAAGATTACTTATGTTCACAGGTCAAAATAGGGTTTTAAGAGTCATTTTAAGATTGACCAAGGGAAGCATTAAATTTTTTGTAGTTTGATCCTACCCTAAGGTTTGATCAAACTCATTTTTAAATTCCTTCATGTCAAATCATTCATCATCTTAGGATTCATTTCATTTCCTAAAGTTTTTGTGCCAAAAATGCCTAATAAGCTAAGAATCCTTACTTTCATAGCACATTCAGTGTAAAAAATGAAGAAATCACTATGAAAATGCTGAAAGTTTCGTAGCGAAATATGAAGCAAAACTCTATTTTCTGGTTTTGAGCATTCAACTTCAAACGAGGTTTCTAAGCAAACAGAAAGGTATTTTAAGAAAATGAGAGAGGTTATTTTCAAAAACATAACAAATAACAATAACCTCTCTCACTTGTCTCACATGTTGATCCAAGTGGATATTGGTGGCCACCCACCTATTCCACTTGGGGCCCCACCATTGTCTCTTTCAGTTTTTCAGTTTCATCACAAATTATTTTTAGCAGTTTTTCGAGTCCTAAACTTCCAGAGCCGTTTTGAGGCCCTAAACAACGTTTTTTGGGAAAATCGGGAGAAACATGGGTCCATGGACCAATTTTTCTCACTAAAAATTTGTAGTCCTCGAATAGATATTTCTAATGAGGTATGGTTCGCATCAAATGAAGATCGTATGCCAAAGTTACGTCCCCAGGAAGTTGAAACACCAATTTACCCAAATGGGCCCCATAGTTTTGGCACTTCATCTCCTAGGGTTATGGTTTTGGATGTTTAGGGTTTTCCATTGTTTATAAATAATAAATAGGCCCTCGAGCGTCATTGTAACTCAGTTCAGAGGCCTGTAGCTGCCACATCTCTTCTCAGAGATAAGCTACCAGCACCCTAGCTAGTTTATTTCCATTCTATATGTAAGAAAATTTCAGTTCTTTGATATTAATGAAATGAAGTGTTATTTCCACTACATATTTTTATTTATGGTTATATGTGTATTTTTTTGCATTCCTGCATAAATCCAGATCAGTGGTATCAGATCAGTCTGCTTTTCTCGATCCTTCTTTGCATGTCCCCAACCATGTTGGGGTATAAGGAGTTAGGGCTCGATCTGGTGGAACCTTTGCAAGATCAGCCTCGCAAACCCCGACGGACGCACATGGGGGACGAAAAGAAAGATGAGGGAGCAGGAGATCCTACCAAAATATTTCTCGAGGAGGCCCTCGAAAAACAAAGAAACACGATGATGGACACTTTTCCCAGATCCTTCAATGACTGCCACCAGCGGCGCATCTGCATCGAGCAGCCAATCTGGAGGTGCGACTCCCTTTAAGGTACAAGTAAAATTTGACATTCCCATATTTGAGGTTCAAATAGATGCAGATGTCGTATATAGATGGTTGAATCTATTAGAAGGATATTTCTCAATTCATGACTTTTCCGACCGAGAGAAGATTATTTTTGCACTCCTCAAAGCTACCCCCCGTGTCAAGGAATGGTGGGAAACCTATTGTGAGAAAAAGGATGAGATAGAACCCTCTCTATTCTTAGTTGTACCCACTTGGAATTCTTTCCGAGATGCCATCAAGGAACAATACTATCCCGTGGGGAGCTATGAGGACAAGTACATACAATGGACCATGCTACGGCAACAAAGGGATCAAGATGTGCATGAGCTGATGAATCTGTTCCATACCCTGTGCACAAAGTTGGGTATCAAAGATTCAGAGAAACATTTGGTGCTAAAGTATTGCATTTTTCTGCACAGATACATTCAGGAGAAAATTTATTTCCTTGAAATCTCCTCGCTTGGTACGACATACTGATATGCTACCAAGATTGAGCATAAATTCAAACAGAAGAAGCGAGACTTTGGATCTGCGAATCAAAAGCAAGGGAAAGGTGCCCCCAAACCGCAGAACAAAGGAAAAATCCAAGGCATGGTGGCCCAAGACAATCTTCCAAAGCCACAAGCAAAGAACAACACCATGAATCCAAATAAGGACACGGGAAAGTGGTGTGAGTTACATAAGGGCTCCACTCAATACACAAGTCAGTGTCAGGCCAAGCAGTCGCTAGTGGCCGAGATGAGGGCTTCTAAATAAAATGCATGCTCTGAATCTGAATCAGAACCTGACAAGGGGAATGACAAAGGGAAGCAGATTACTGATGTTGAGCCCAATGCCACTATTTCCACTGCGAAGATCCAGGAGGAGGAACCAGAAGATCCAGAGGAGGCAGAGCATCTCTTTCACTCCCATATGTGGGTAAATTGTTCCCCACTACAGTTCATTGGCGAAAATGGGAGCCAAAAGAACCTCATTTTAGCAGATGTCGTAAAGTGGTTGGGCTTGCCAACCACAATGCACCCACAACCATAAACCATCAGGTGGCTTCACCAAGGACGAGATCTCTGTGTCAACCAACAGTGTCACCTTCCTTATAGCATCAAGCCCTTCCCAGATGAGGTATTGTGTGACATTGCTCCTATTGATGTTTCTGATGTATTATTAGGTCAACCATACTTGTGGAAGTGACATGTTGTGTATGAGTCCCAGCCTCGTGTTTTTATTGTTACTTTGGGAAATAATCTGTACAGGATACCAAAGGTACCACCACCTCCCACTATCTCTTTGGTTACTGCAAAACAATGCAGTAAGCTCATTTCCCAAACCAGGAATTTTTTTTCCTGATGATCCGCCCCCAGGGCAAGAAGAATATTATGGAAATGACCTCCAGACATGGCTCCTCTACATGAAAACAACAAATGGACAAGGTTGTGGACGAGTACGGGGACATCTTCACCTCACCCACAAGGGTGCCTTTGCACTGTCAGGTCAAGCACCCAATTGACCTGACCCCAGGTGCGCCGCTATCCAATGGATCGATCTATAGGCGCTCTATTCTAAAGAATGATGAAATCAAGAGGCAGATTTAGGAGTTGCTGTAGAAAGGTCACATCTGGCCAAGTTCATCATCCTGTGGGAGCCTAATCTTGTTGGTACAGAAGGATGGGACTTGGAGACTCTGTATTGACTATCGGGCATTGAACAATATCACTGTCTAGAATAGGTACCCAATCCCACGGATTGATGACCTTCTGGACCAACTCAAAGGGGAAAAATATTCCAGCAAGATTGACTTGAAGTCTAGGTATCACCAGGTACCAATTGAACCCTCAGACATGTGGAATATTTCTTTCAAAGCCAAGGAGGGCCTTTTTGAATGGCTCGTCATGCCTTTTGGGTTGACGAATTCTCCCACAACCTTCATGAGGATGATGGATTACATCTTGCGTCCATTCACCAACTCATTTGTAGTTTTGTACTTGGATGATATTTTGATCTTCATCCAGACTTGGGAAGATCACCTCCACCACATCCAAGAAGTCCTCTAAACACTACGGAAACACAAGTTGTGTGCCAATTTGGAGAAGTGCACTTTTGGCATGACCCAGGTTCAATATCTGGGATACATTATTGATGAAAAGGGGGTGCATGTGGATCCCGCCAAGATCCAAGTCATTCAGGATTGGCCAGCCCCAACCACTCGAACAGAGCTTTGCAAATTTATGGGTCTTGCTAATTTCTACTGCAGGTTCGTGTTGGAATTTTCTCATATCACTTGGCCCTTGAGTCAAGTCACCAAGGGAGGAGCAAAAGCATAATTCTTTTGGTCTAAATCTCAATAGAAGGCGTTCATAGAATTGAAACATCGCCTCTGCTCTGCCCCAATGCTCACATTACCAGACTTGCAAAAAATGTTTGAGATCGATACAGATGCCTCTGACTATGCTATTGGGGAAGTTCTTACTCAACAAGGGCATCCAGTGGCATATCATAGTGAGATATTGTCTGACACAATTCGCAAGTATCCCACTTATGACAAAGAAATGTATTCCATTGTGCAAGCTTGTTGAAAATGGAAGCATTACATTTTGGGGAAGGAGACAATCATCCACACAGATCACCGATCCCTGAAGTTCATACAAACATAAGGGAAGTTGCAGAACGATCTCCATCAGAAGTGGTCCACATATCTGCAATAATTTCATTTGAACATTAAGTACAAGAAGGGTAGCACCAAAAATGTTGCAGACTACCTCAGCCGACCACCGATCGTGGCCATAACCACCATTATCAACTCTTATGGGCACGAGACTTTTGATTGGCTACTTCTCTACAAGAGCGATCTAGAATTCAGCCACACATACAAGGCACACTTGGAGGGTACGGAAGTTCCAAATTTTCACTTCCAAGATGCATTGTTATGTCACCTGGGACACCTTTGTGTTCCTTCAAGCAAGCATGCCAAGATGATATGGGAAGCGCACTACAGTCGAGTCGCTGGGCATTTTGGGGTCGAGAAAATAGTGGCACTACAGAGGTATTTCTATTGGCCGAACCTTCGACAGGATGTCGGGATGTACATCAGATCTTGCACTACTTGCACCATTGCCAAACCGACCATCAAGAAGCAAGGCCTCTATACTCCACTACCTACCCCTAGTCGACCTTGGGAATCCATCTCCATGGATTACATGTCAGGCCTTCCTTCTACTAAGCATGGAAACGATTGTGTTTTCATGGTCGTCGACAGATTCTCGAAGATGGCCATTATGGTGGCCTGCAAGAAGAATATGACAGCAGAAGCCACTGCTAAACTCTTCTTCGAACGAGTGTGGGTTCACTTTGGGGTCTCGCAGTCTATCATATCAGATCATGACAGTAGGTTCCTCAACACATTTTGGTCTATAATTTGGTTAATGTTGGACACCAAGCTCACCAAGTCCACAACTTTCCATCCCGAAACTGATGGTCAGATAGAGGTCGTCAACAGGATGATTGTACATATTATGCACATATACAATTCAAAGCATCCACGTACATGGGATGAGAGCCTCCCCTATGTACAACACAGTTATAACCGGGCTCTCTGCAACTCAATCAACCATAGCCCCTTTCAGGTGCAATTGGGATTCCAACCACTATGTCCCATTGATGTAGCCATTCCATTTGTGGCTACTCAGGCTGATTCGGCTCATGTCCAGTCTGAAGCTGACAAAGTGAACAACTTCATCGAGCACATTTAGCACATCCGCCAACACGTTCATGACATATTGGACAGAGCCAAGGCTAAGTACAAGCAATAGCATGATCGACATTAGGTGCCACACAACTTCCAGGGGCGACAAAGTGTGGCTACATTTACAGAAGGAGCGCCTCACTGGACCCCACCGAAAGCTTTGCCCACATCAATATGGGTCATACACCATCACCAAGGCTATAGGGAAAAATTCCTTCGAGCTTAGTATTCCACCATTCCTTGGTCTGCACCCTGTATTCAATGTAGATCGCCTTCGTCCCTACTTCCCACCTCTACTGGACACCTATGACATTGCATAAGAACTCACAACAAAAGAGTTAAACCCAGACTGCATGGAACTGGCCACTATAGATTGTATCATGGACATGCAAATCAAGAACACTCGCCAAAAATAGATCCAAATCTATCGGGTTGTCAAAGTTGGCCAACTCCTACACCAAGCTAAGTGGTTCACTAGGGACCAAATTCAGCAAAACTTTCCTCATCTCATGGAGGAACTCAACGTAATGGGGACCATTTCTTCCTAAGGGGGGAGGAATGATCCAAGTGGATATTGGTGGCCACCGACCTATTCCACTTGGGGCCTCACCATTATCTCTTTCATTTTTTTAGTTTCGGCACAACTTACTATTTTTAGCAGTTTTTCGGGTCCTGAACTTCCAGAGCCGTTTTGAGGCCCTAAATGATGTTTTTTGGGAAATCCAGGAGAAACACCAATCCGTGGCTCAATTTTTCTCACTCAAAATTTTTATTCCTCAGATATATCTTTCTAATGAGGTATGTTTCGCATCAAACGGAGATCATATGCCAAAGTTACGTCTCGGGGAAATTGAAACACCAATTTACCCAAACGGGGCCCATAGTTTTGGCGCTTCATCTCTTAGGGTTAGGGTTTTGGATGTTTGGGGTTTTCCATTGTTTATAAATAATAAATAGGCCCTTGAGCCTCATTTTAAATCAGTTTATAGGCCTGTAGCTGCCACATCTCTTCTCAAAGATAAGCTACCAATACCCTAGCTAGCTTATTTCTATTCTGTCTATAAGAAAATTTCAGTTATTTGATATTAATGAAATGAAGTGTTATTTCCGCTGCATATTTTTATTTATGGTTATATGTGTATTCTGTTGCATTCCTGCATAAATATGGATCGCAGGTGTTATCAGTTGGGAGATACAAGGCTTTCTTTGAAGCCCTATTTTCATAAAACAAAGTTTTCCTATTTTACACATGTTTTTCAAAGGCAGTTTCTGGACAACAGGAGATTTTTTTCAAAAAAAAATGAGAATTTTTTATTCAATAAATAATGGCCTACAAAAACCTCCTTCATTTCCTCAAACTACATCATGTATTAGGAGATATAGGCTCTATCCCAAGACCTATTTTTTAGGGAAAAACTAGGGTAAATCTCCAAGAAATGCCTCAAGGAAGCTAAAATGAAGTTGGTTTATGGTTTGTATGGTTTGTAGATGATGAGTACATGTTATATTTTGAGCTTTTGGGAAACTACACTTTTCATTTGACAAATTTATGAAAAAATATGCATACTCAGCAGTTTCGTAGCACCTCCAGGCTTAAAAAGTAGAAAAGCGCTACGAAACTACTGTAGGTGCCTTTTTTGCTTCTTTTGATCAGTATTTAAGGGGTTAAAGGATGAGTTAGGAGCTGAAATTGATATGAAAGATGTGTTTTAGGGTGATTAAAAAAATTCAAGAGAAAAGAATCAAGTTTTTGGAGGACAAAGGCTTGTTTTGTAGCACTACGAAAGTGCACTACGAAATTGCCTTACTTTCGTAGCGCACTGTCCTTCAGCCTTTTTAGCAGATTTGGAGTAGTTTTTGGACATATAGAGGTTATGAAAGAGTTAAATATAATTTCAAGAAATTATTTAACATTCAAGGACCACGAATTGAATATTAAAGGACAGTCTAAGTGTTTGAAGAAGAAGAAGACCATTTGCCTAAAAAACAGGGTATTGTTTCCTAGTTTTAAGGAGGTCAATTTAGAAATCATAAAGTGATGAATCCCATCATCTAAATTCGACCATGTGAATGTATAATTGTCAAATATGTTATTTAATTTAGTAGATAAGGTTTTTAATAATAATGAGCAGTTTGAGTCCTATTTGAAATAGGACTATCAAGTAGAATAGGTGTTTATTTATCATTAAAGATGATGTTTTATGGTTATGCAAGGTGTCATTAGGAAAATATTCAATGTATCTAGCCTAGAGGCAGATCATATGATGATGTAATATGTCTATTAAAGGCCATGGGGTCGAAATTTTCAAGGGTTGGAGACTTTTTGGCAAAATTGCAGCTTATTATAAAATCATTGTTTCAGCAATACATAGATGGATGACTTGGCCAACTTGAGATTCTGAAGGAGGTTTTGGTTCTTACTTGTTATATATTTACCTTTTATGTATCTCTCTTGTAGTGTTTTTCATTTATATTACTCAGAATTCATCCTTGTGATGCTCTGACTACCTTTATAAGTGAATTTACTATGCATTTCCATGTTTCATGTGTGTGTGTCCTACTACTAAAAAATCTGACCTCCCTCAACTTCCATGTCAATTAAACTCACGGGATCACTAAAATTTTGACCCCATAATCTCAATGGTTACATATTGATATTATTTTCAACCTACAGGTTGGAAAATGTTATCTAAGCAGACTATTTTATTGCAAAGCTTTTGGAGTTTCTGATATATATTGTAACAATACCACTTTCCTTCACCTGAAATTCTTATAATATTTCAATGATTTTATGTCCTATATTTTGAAAAAAAATTCTTTCAATGCCTTGATGTCTCATTATTCAGAATTCATGTATCACATGCTTTGAATTCCTTTGAACCTCAAGTTATTGGGATTTTCCTGAATGTGTTACGCTTTCATTGAAGTATATACAAGCCTCAACTTCCACAAGGAAAGCCATTGTTATTGAGAGCCCTATCACTGACTCCATAGCCCAATGGTAGCAAGAATTCATCTTTTCAACCTGAACCAAAACACAAATAATAGAGTTAGCCATCTATCTATATCTTTATTCCATATCATCAACCCTTGAGAGAGCCCTCTCAGACTGAGGCTAAGCCTCAGTCCAAAGATTGGTTTGAAATAGTTACACTGAAGTTGTGTGATCACCGGCAATAAGGTACGATTTTGGTGATAACACCTCTTACGCACTCTTGCAAGTAAGTACACCAAATTTTTTTCCTCCTTGCACTCCTAAACTTTGAATTCAATGTGTTTTTTTTCCTAAGTTAAATTGACATTTGATTTAGTGAAGAAACCTTAATTTTATTCCTAATTCCCAAATTTTATTCCCTAATACCCTACATTTCCTTCCCACATATCTAAAAACCCTATCCCTACCCCTACACTACCATTTCATAGTCCATAAAGCCCTTTCCCTTAAAAACCTAAGTCCTAGGCTTCTAAATTCCTAGGCAACCACTTCCCCCAAACTGTAATTTAATTATAATTTCCCACTCCCTTCACATTTCAACCTCCTATCACCTCCCAAAGTTCCATAATCCCTTCCCCAATCTCCATAATTTTACTAGAGTTATCCCTATTCCCTATGCCTATCTCCACCCCTAATTCCCATCCACCTTATCCTTAGGGTTTCTTGGCTACCAAACACTATGGAGGAAGACAAAGACTATATGGAAGATAAGGATAGACAAGGAGAGGAGGATAGAGAAAGAGAAGGCATCACAAAGGAGGAAGAATCCTAAGGCTGGAGCCCACCAACACAAATGAACTAATGGCTTCTCCTATGAATATTAGTTGTTTTGAGTATGTAGGTTGCCTTGAATTTTGTAACATGATTTAGAGGGTCCAACATAATCCTATGTTGAGTAGAGTCTTCATTTCAAACCTCAAAGACAATCAGGTAACCCTTGCAGGTGTGACCTTTAGTGTATATGCATCCATCATTGCTGCTGCCACATGGACTCAAAACATGGGTGAGAAATGGTTTAAATCCAAAGATTTTGAGGATCAATACTATGAACCATTCATCAATCCAAGATACAGAAATGAAAGGAAGAGAGTTTTCCCTTTCAGCTACCTCCTTGATATGTATGCCCCCATGATGAAAATCGTCATGAAGTACTTATATTGTGAAGGAAGGTTCTCAAGGCTCTACACATACCACATTAGATGGTTGATGCACTTCACAATAGTAAGATTTCTCAATACCCCATACTTTCTATTAAAGAGGATTAAAAAAATGGCCTTAATTGTACAAAAGAGAGACTATGACCAACATATGAATAACCTCTTCCACCACTCATTGATCAAGATCATTTTCGTCCATCACCTTGATCAGTTGGGAATCTCATGGGACACCTTCATTGCAAATGACATCTTCAATGCTCCACAAGCTCCACATGTTGAAGATATGCCTTCTTCATCTCATCTCGCTACATCTATGCCTCCACCTCAATCCACTTCACCTACTCCATCACCATCACCACCATCATCACCATTTCATGGTCAGGATGAGTCACCTAGCGGAGTTTTAATTAGAAATTCTAAGAGGGTTGAATTGGGCATATTGGAAAAGACATATCAGATAGGGAATAGGTAGGTGTTTGGCCCATAGATTGTGGGAGGGGACCTGCATTCTTCACCAACAAAGTAGGTACATAAAGGGGAAACAAAATATGGCAGAGGAATATGTACATGAGGAAGCCATTCATGAGGAGGATGACCTCCATGAGACAGAGACTGATTTTGAACTTTTTGACTTGGATGAGAAGCATGATGATGACGCCTCAAAATTTATTATAAAACAGAAGGATGCCCAAATCAGGGAGCTTCATACCAACTTAGAGATATCTAAGCTTATCATTTCATAATATGAGTAGAAAAATGAACAACTCAAAACCAAGAAGGAAATCATGGAGATTTATCTTCTCAAGGAAAAACGAGAAGAAAAAAAGGAAAATGCCTTGCTTGATGAGGCTTATGAGAGGTATGGTGAAACAAATGAGGCAGGAGAGTAAGTGCCAAGAAATAAACCTAGGACTAGAGGGTTGAAAATATCTCTAGAACTAGAGAGGCAAAAGGAGGTTGAACTTGCTAATGAGTTAAGTTTGAATGAACAGTTTTCCATCATGGTCAATGAGAACCGGTAGCATTGGCTTGACAGGGCCAACCAAAATCCTGAGAAGCTCCTGGAGAAGGAAAATAAGGACAATGACATACTGAGGAAGAGGGAAAAACACTACTTCAAGAGAAATGAAATTGCAAGCTCAAAGCTCCAAAAGGCCAAATCAAGACTTGAAACCCTAACCAAGAAAAATGAAGGGGAAAAGCTTGATATTATCGATGAGGAATCACGCATTTCCTAACACACCTCATGAGCCTCCTACACAAGAAAATTTGAGGAAATTTGAGCAATTTTTGGAATTTTTTGTTTTTTTCGCAGTTTTACACAGTCCCACTATCAAAAGTGCAATGACCTAGGTGTTGTGCTTTTTGTACAGATCTCCAATGGAAAAAATGAAAGAAAAATTAGATTAAAAAGGCCATTTATAGTAAGGAAAATAACTTTACAAAACTTTTTTGGGTCAAAGGAGCAATCAAAAAGTCAAAAAACACTCAAAAAATCACATTTCTGCCCTCTTTTGGAGGTTGGCGTTGTGCTTTTGACTAGTCTTAGGAGAATCCATTTTTGGAGGTTCAAATCAAAACCATTTTAAAAAAAAAGAATATATATCGAAACTATAATAGACATGATTTCCAATGAGCTATCCTGAGCTCAATTTGGACTCCTAGAACCCCCTCAAAGGTGGAGTTGAAGTTGGCACTGCGCTTTTGACAAATTTTCTGAGTTTGCTTATATTTTCAAATTTTCTCAGTTTTTCTCAGTTTCACTTCGAAAATGGTTTTTTTACCAATTTAATTCATGATGTAAATTTAATTAGTGGTTTTACAGTTACCTATGGTAAATAAATTAGATGAAAACTTTTGATGATGATGTAATGAATCAGTTTCCAAAAAGAGAGGGATGAGTGAGTTTGACCTCCCTACACTCTAGGTATCAGTTTGACTTTTGGTCAAACTACTCCTCCTCTGAGGGATTCAACCCTTTACGATGAGAGAGTGTGTTTTTGGTCTATATCTTGTACTTTTTTACTCATTTAAGAGGTTGGATGTTTTTGCATTGATCATAGACTCTAGTGTAATCAGTATTTGGCAGGAAATTAATGAAAGAGTTGAATCTATTTCTTTGGGATACCTGTGGTATGAAAATTTAGCACAGTTTCTTCTTATGCTACATATTTATGAATTTTTTTATCTTTGTGATCCATTTCATCTCTATTATATACTGATTTTCAAGTTGATAAGAATAATACATCTTCTATGCTCTGTTTCTGGAAAATCTTCATAGTTTGTCTCATTTTTTTAGTTTAGATAGAATACATGCATTTTATTTATCTTTCTAGCTCCTCATTAGTCTGATCCATCTCACATTGAAACCATAAAGTGTAAACCATCCTACCTACCTTTCCCCATTGAATGGACTGCAATCCTAATCTTATTTTACCTGACCTAGCCTCTTTGACCTATTTCACCCATCGAGAAAACCAATTCAAACAAACAAACCCCTGTACTCATACCTAGCCTAAAACCCTAATTCATCCATCCCTCTTGGCTGTGACTTTGTGAAGAGAGCACTCTTCAGTTTGGTATGCCTAGCTACCAAGCTAAAATATTTCTCTGTGGTTATCTCTGTTTGGACTCTTTCTCAGCCTTAGAGATCCGGTGGAGTGATAATAGGATAAACTAGCAATAATGGATCATAATATGATGTAGTCCTCGGGTTGTTCAACGATGCATCCAACCAGGGTATTCACCATCTACATTTTTATCTTGATTCCCAGCTAGTGGTATCACAGTTACTAAGCTTTTGAAGTACGTGATTCACACCTATTTAGGAAATACTTTCAATCACGACAGTTGACTCATCATTTTTATCACATTACATTTACACATATACCAAAAATTCATAACTAGACAGTCGATCTCATAGCTAACCATATCCTAAACTGGAATACATCTTGTATAAACTATCATCCATAAAACGCAAGGCATAAAGCATAAATATCCATCATAGTTACATAACCTCCATCATAAAAATAAATAATAAACATAAACACATCATAAGAGCCGCAAAAATATACATCTCGCATATACACATAAAAAATATATGAGTCCTAGTATAAAAAATAGGTCCCTGACCATCATGTCAACCAAAAATATACATGTCATCAAAATAGGGAAGCATCCTCATAATGGGTGATTTCCATAACCATACAAAAATCTCTAGAGATGAGCCCTACTTGGTGGGTCCTCTGGACCCATGACTCCACCCGGTGCCAATATAGGTGTAGCAACCACAACTGCAAGTTCTGCCTGGCGTAAAGTCAGGTGATGTGTCCTCTCACAAGACATCACCATCTCCAACTAGACATCATCCAAGTCAGCAAAGAAACCCTGGGTCAGCATGCCTTGGCTAAATCTCTCTAACTGTCTCCATGAATCTGTTAGACCTGTTGCACGAGTATCATAAGCCTCGGTCTGAGCCTCTTCCACCAGCACTCTAAGGTTAGCAGCAGCCAACTTCTCCTCGACTGCTGCTACATGTGCCTCAACTACCTAAGCATGGGCAAGGAGAGCAGCATCCCCACTAGCAGCTGCAGTGCTGCAGTCCTCTCCTGAAGGGGCTCCTACACCACTCTGCCCCCCAACTAGGGCCTGACTGGCCCCAAGTGGGACTCCCCTCAGAGGTTGATGACCCACCAAGTGGGTGGTAAGACGCCCTGTCGAATCCACATCTACAAGAGAAATAAAAAATATTATCAATGTCATCATCAAAGACATATAGATCTATATATAATAAAAATCCTCAAAATGTAGAAAATAATCAAAAGTCATACCTGTTAGGTCCCATGCATAACATGTAGAATACCCATATCCAGGTCCCCCAGAAGTCCATCCCAGAGTACAGGTAGTTAAGAAACATATGTGTGTTCGACTTGAACCATGCCTCAACCTTCACATCCTAGTAGCCACCTACCTCTCCTCATCCATGACAGGTGCCCACCGATGCATCCTAGGATCCCTCAAAGGACCTAGGCGCATTACCACAAAAGGCCACAACATCACAACCCTCTCATACATGAAATTGCATAGGATACTCACATAAGCGAAGGCCTTAATGACCCCCCTCTGGACCTTTCCTAGCTATGTAACCATGCCCTAGTAGACATAGTGAGCCTAGTTGAAGAAGTGACTAACCCGAAGCCAGCGCAAAAACGCAATATGCGAACTCGACACTTGATGAGGCGATGTTGACTTAGATATGTGAACTATCATCGCCAAGGCAACCCTCTCATCCAAGTCCTTCACAGAGCTCAAACAGACACATCCATGAGTGATTGCATCATGACCATAGTGCTCCTTGGCCTAGTGATGGATGTTCACTCCCAAAGCTGGGAGTGGATACGGAAGAGCCTCCCCCTGAGGCAGAAGACCAATCACAAAATAAATTTCATTCTTTGGTTGGATCATAATTTCTCTTTAATGCAAAACCATAATGCATCGTCTCATCTTCAGGAAACAGACTAGGTATCACAGTAACCCATCCTGCAATCTCAACAGGTTGTTCTCTAAAAAATTTAGTAACCCATACTAAGACAAGACCCTCTGAGCATTAGGGTTTTGGGCCATAGCTGCACAGAGATTAGACCAATATCTTTCCTGCCACAACATCCGGTCACTAGAGAAAAAAAAAAATAGTTTTTTAAACCAAAAATATTAAAAAAAAATAAAAAATGGACTCCACTACACCTGTGAAAAGGTTAAGCGCGATGACCATGCATCTGTATCAAATAAAAGTTTTCATGAACGTGAAGGCCTCACGCAAAATTTACCTTCAACACGAGGACTGCGCGGGTCATCCTTGATCACCCGTGTAGCCAGACCTAAAATGGGTATAAATTCCATACAAATCCATATTTGTACAGACCCCCCCATGCAATAAAATGACAAAAAATGAAAATCAAGACGTTTAGGGTCCTACCTAACACTGACGACACAAATCTCGAGTACTTAGGCTCACCACAACGACAAGAGAGCCTCAAGAACATGGGCTCAGCTCTGACCTCATACCCTCAAAAGATACAAATGAGTTCAAATGAGCCATATTGTCCCATATATCTCCCTTTTTCATTATTCGATAGACCATAACTGGAGCTCATAGTACCCGATCGAAATTATGCGAGAAACATAGCGATCAACACTTCATTATGTTCAAACCAAGCCCCATAAATCGATGCCTCTGAAAAAATTTATTTTCAGTCACAACAAGTATGCCCTTTCTTGTTTCTTTACATTAAAATTATTTAAAATATGTTTGTATAAAAATATGCTTTTACTTGGGGTATTGGTTTTAGGTATTACAAACATCCCAAATCACCATATTCCGAGCCAACAAAAGTACAAGAGAAGGTATCATTCTACCCCTAGCATGATAGCCTCCGCAAGAAGCTTTGCATATCCTGACATCATTTATTCAAATAAATCAACCACAGGTTTCATTCACCTGACCATGTTTATCATCACCCCACCTTGTACATGATAAACACCCTTGCAAGTCGGTAGAGCCTTACCCTCCATGCCATCCATCATTCATATATACCATACACCAAATTTTTGGATACATGGCCATAAAAACCCAAACCCCGAAAGGACTTCATGTTCATTCACCCATCATACATCAAGTAAATTTTTACCCATGTCATGTTAAAACCCCTTTCTCAGGCTACCATTCTCACAAGAAGATTGAAAAACGCACCACCACATCTCACATTTGGCCTATCACATCCTTGCCACCATAGCCCATCTGCGACATTTTGTGTTCGCTTAATCACCTCTGCACTGAGACCAACCAATGGGACCCCATCCTTAGCAAAACACACTCCTCACACCATAGTGACTGATTTTTTCATGTTTAGAGGGACACCCATCTCTGTGCTTGTATATCTGAATCCATTCTATATTCTTTTGGCAAGTGTACAAATATTTTTTAGGATAGCACTCCCACCCATCCATTTACATTTCTCACATGGTAGCAGTCCCTAATCACCTTTGGTCAGAGTTGCACATTCCTTTACCACACCCATCCATGAAAATCATAGAAACCATACACCCACTGAGGATGTCCTACCAACTCCAGGGATTTCCTCATCAGAAACTGTTATGTCTACCGCCACTCATATTTACAGCTCCAACCTTGAGCCACCTAACTACCATCCTAAGTTATAACCATTTCTAACCACAATTCCTAGTTAACCCATCACACCACACCCTACTACATCAGAAACCCTATTCCCTTGCATCAATACTCTTTTTTATCGGTTGATACTTCCTTCTTCTCGACTTCAACAACCATTTTATAACAAGGAGGTAGTACCTTGGATGCCTCCTCACCTCAACGGGGGAATCCCTGGATGGAATTATGGGAATAATCATTGCCCATTGATGTCATCGATCCTCTTCACATTCAACTTCAAGATGAGGTTTCATGTCAATATGGTATCATACTTCATAACTGTTGCACTCTGTCAGAATCCATCAAAGACCCGTAACTTGATAAGCATATCTTTCAGCAATGCTTACATGGGAAGGTCCCCAACAGTCAAAGGCCCATGCATACAATGATAAATCATTATAAAAAAACATGCCATACCAATATTATGGATGTGGGCACCACATTCAACCTTCTTTCTAAGAAAAAATCCCCCGAGGGCGTTAGCAACCGTCATCGTCAACCAACAGTAGGTCACTACCAAAAGTAGCATAAAAAAAACCGCTATCTATCAAATAAGGTTAACTAGTCAAAACATCACGAGCATGGGACATGCTTGCCTCATAGAAATATTTTATTCATTATATCTCTTGTAGGTTTCCAACAAAGCATGGTGTTTTTTTTACTCAAGGAAAGGGGTCTTTCAACTTAGTTCCAAAGCAAGTTACTCTCTCTCTCTCTCTCAAAATAATCATAGAGAAAAGAAACCATAATGTATTTCGGCAATACAGTTCTTCCTAGACCTCATACATTTGGGGGAAACTATTAACATTGGAAAATTCTATGGGCATAAGACATTAAAAATGTCAATTAGGAGGTACAAATAAAGGTTCCCAAAGAGGAAATACATTAGGAGGAGCCAAAAATTTAACTTTTCCGAAGGCCAAAAGATAAAATTTATGGACCTAGCATAGGCAACACTAGCTCTTGGCACGCAGTGTGGCTTTTTCTTCGATAGTCGCGCACTGCGTAGATATCCCTTTGATAGCCATGCGGTTCTGGGGATGATGGAATGTCACCATCCAGGACCACTTGGCACACTTGGTTAAAAATATTCCCACTCAATCTAACCAAGTACAGTCATGTTTGAGCCACCTTGAGGCCTTCATGCAACACACAAAGGAATCATACCCCCATTCTTGTTTCACCATCCATCTTGGGCCAAGAGAAGGAGGGAAAAGTTTAAAATGGTCTATAAAAGCCATCCTTGCGAAGAGAAATGTGAGACACATTGTTATGCTAGCCAAATTGCTCCATAGAAAACCAACTTATGTTTTCCACCAGCAGGAAGATTGGAATTAATCAATTGTTGGAAACCCAAAATCTCAGTCCAAAAGAGAGGATTTCACCACATGTTTGTCTGTCTACCATCCTTTGAGAGGGAAGATAGGCTTAGTGAAAACTTGAGGGGAAGATACCCCCTTGTCTTGGATATTGGAGCTCCGTAGCTCAAAGGATCACTACAATAGATTTAGCATTCTATCTTCTAGTACCACCAGCACCTAATAAAGGGAGAAGCTCTCCATTGTTGATTTATTAGTGTGTTTTCTCTATTGAGGGTGTATCTTGTGCATATTGTTTTGTTTTTGTCTCATTTTTTATGTAGCATGCTATGTTTCCTTTCTAACTTAACTTATTACATGTTAATCTCTCCATTGTTGATTTATTAGTGTGTTTTCTCTATTGAGGGTGTATCTTGTGCATGTTGTTTTGTTTTTGTTTCATTGTTTATGTAGCATGCTATGTTTCCTTTCTAAATTAACTTATTACATGTTGAAATTTTTCCACTAACGTTTGACAAACCATTTTGACCTTTGACCCTTATGTAGTTAAGAAGCCTCCATACTAAGAAAAGTGTATTTCATTTGCCCATGTGTTGAATACAATACAAGAATGTATTTCAATGCCATGTTGATCCATTGAATGAAGTATTTAGATGGTGCTACATAGATATCGTAGATCGTTGGCTTGTGTTGTATGATTTTGCAAGTTCTAATTATAGCGACGAGAGCTAGGATTGGAACATTCAAGTCAAGAAATGACTGAAGCATATGACAAATCATAAGTAGGATTCATCCCATTATCTATTTATTTTAAGGGAAACAATAACTTATTTGTGTTTCTGTTATTCTAGGCTAGGCCACCAAATCTAGGGAAGTGACTTTATAAAGTTTTTATTTATTTTTTCCATAGCCACTTTTTTAATTTAGTTATTCACTATCACTTCTATATTCTTTTATTTTCACCCAATTGACATTCAAACAGTTAAATGATTCTCTTTTCCCCACCTATAGCCTATAGGAATCAAATAGGTTATTGAATCAGTATCCAAAAGTGATCATTATGAAAGGGACATTACAATATTCCCTTCCAAAGATTTTATTCCCTCAAGTAATATAGAACATGGATATCAATACTAGGATCTCAAATCTGCCTAAAAAATGCTCCCACATAAGCATGTTTTATCATATCAACACAACTAAACCTAGAATCACTTTCACATTCTTCCATACTAAAAATCAATCCACTTCCAAAAGAATTTCCTTTTTCAAAAAGTATCTTCTTTTGAATTTATTCCAACTTTATTTTCATGACTGAAATTACTACATATGCATGGGAGAAGTCCCCTTTGCTAATAAATTTTCCACCTATAGGTATAGAGTCTTAAAAACTTTTGAAATCACATGTTTCCCGCTTACAAAGAGAAAATAAAAAATAAGCCTTTGAAGCCTCTATTGCACTCATAAATCTCAAGCTTGATATTATGTAAGAACTAATTTTGTACCTTTCCAAACTTTCACTTTCTGAACAAAATAAAGAGAAGAAGCATTTCCAAATGGAGGAGCATTGAAAATCAAGTTGGATGGAGAGACTAGAGATGGTTGAGGAGGAAAAAACAATGTTTCAATTGCAAGGAGTCTTGGGAACTGGGACCAATGTGCAAGGGAAAAGGAAAAGTGCATTGCATAGAGGTACATTCAGATAGTGATGAGGAAGAAGAGGCTAAAATAGTTGAGGAAAATGAGCATAAAAATACAAGAAATGAACAACCACATTTGGAGATCGAGGATGGTATCATAGCCACACTTTAAAGTTTTTCAAGTTACCATACCTTTAGTGTTAGGAATAAAAAATGGATAGTTTGTAAATGTCCAAATTTTTGTGGGTCAACCCATAATTTTATTGACTCAGTGTTAGTAGATAGGAGAGGCATCCCTACGAAGGATTTTGTAGGTTTTGATGTAGAGGTTGTTGGAAATTTTGGCATTGATGTCATTAATAGAAATTTTGTTAATGTATGATGAGTTTTGTTTTACAAAAGGCTGAAATTTATGTGAAGTGAAAAGGCTATGCTAATCAATATGAAGGCTAAACAGTGTCACTAAGGACATGATATATTAAGACAAAGCTGAAATAAATATACTTCATTAAACATAAAATGTAAACAATACAAGTTTGATTTGTCACTTGCCATCATTTCTGATTGAGATGTTACAATATCTTTTTCTATTAGAAATATTTTCAAAACTGAACATAAAATAAGAGTGAGGTTTTCTGTTGGAAGCCTAGGAGATAATACTTCATTTCATATTCTTCCATGAAGACAAACAACCAAGGAGGCTTACTTACAAAAGGCACGACATAAAGCAAAAAGTGGTTGTTGTTTTTTTAGAAAAAGGAAGAAGGGCTTTTGTACGAAGAAATTTATGGTTAATAGAAGAAGAGAAAGAGAAAATGGAAGAGGGTAAGAAATTCATCAATGAAGTTGATGACAAAATGGTCTATGAGGTAACTAGCATATGAAAATTGATGTTTTGATTGAGAGCTTTATGTCCTCTTATATGTTATAGTTCGAAGAGGAACATGTTATTTCCTGTTGAGGTAGGAGCATCCTGTGGGTTGTAGCCCACATAAAATTTGTGGGAGTTGGAGCTTCCTTTGAGGTAGTAGCCTCTTGTAGGTTGGAGCCTAAAAAAATCTAATGTAATAAGGAGAAGCAGCCTTCCTTCACATCACTTTCAGCCTAATATTCGTGATTTTCTCCCTTTGGGGTTTCCACTCATATCTTGTGTCCTTATGTGCTGATTATGAATGCTATGTGAATGATTTTGAGCTCTTGATAAGAAATCTAAAAATTCTCTTCATAACACTTGAAAAAATAATTAAATGTAACATGAACATAAATTATTAGTTTAATAACAAAGAAAAACTAGGAAAGTTAAATAATGTTAAATTACTGATTCACCCCCCCTCTTAGTAATTTCCTATCTTAAATATCAATTGGTATTAGAGCCAAGTTCTTTTAGTAACAATATAACAGCTAGAAGGAGGTCCTAAGTCAAAAAAATGGCCAGTCTAGAAGGATGCTCAATGAATAAATCCCCATTATTTACTAGCACACACTATGCTCTCTAGAAAGTGAGAATGAAGACCTACTTAATGTCTCTTGGAATAGAATTCTGGGTTGTAGTGGTGGTACATATGAAGAACCAAAGGAAGGGACAAGTGAAAAAGATGCCAAACAAGATTTCATAGCAAAGGCAAAAGAAATGAATGCACTTTTGAGTGGTCTATGTGATTCTGAATTTATCAAAGTAATGCATTTTCAAACAACCAAAGAAATCTAGGATAAATTAGAAAATATTCATGAGGGAGATAAAAGGGTAAGGAGTGGGCTAGGGGGGTGAATCAGTAATCTAAAATTATTTAATTTTGATAGTGGAGGAAAAATATTGGATGAGGTGTCTGTTAAGTAGTGCAACATCAGCCACTTATTGTGTTGCTTCACCAAGTATTGCTAGTACTTCTCCCAGTCAAGATTTGCTAACTTCCTGATGCTTTATTCCTTTGCTTTTGACATTTCTTGCCACTGTTTCGTCAAATATTTGATATTAGGGAGAGAAAAAGGTGGGAATTATTTGATTATATTTCCACCAAATATGTTATTTCTGACTGTTTCAACAATGTTGTTAGCCACATCCCTTGCACTTAATATTGCTCTCTTTGCTTGTTTCAACTGTATGTCCAAATTAGTTAATAGGGTTCATTTTTGGAATCCATAATTCTGGGAATATTTTCCTTTCGCCCTATGAACTGTCCTTCCAAGTGATATATCTAGTAATTTTTTCATCAATGTCATCTAATTTCGTCCTCATTTCGGTCGATTTATTCATCAGTGAATCATTTTATCGCATAGATCGTTGATGATTGTTAGCTTTTGAAAAAATATTACTTCTTGTTGATCCAAAAAGGTGTTGAGTTCCAAATATTCCTTCTTGAAGTCATATATATTTGGGATCCTTCAATTGTTCCATTTTGAACTGGAGTTGATGAATTTGAGCATCTTTGACATTGATGTCAGATTTATGCTGTAATTTTAATTGATCAAAGAATGGTTGGAATTGTGATAATTGAGACTATAATTGATGATTAATTCTATGTTTATATTCTAATAAATATTGTTCTATCAAAAATATTCTTTCATCCTTCTCTTTGACTAATTTTTGGACCTATGATGCCTCATTAATTGTGGAAAATGCCTAAGCAACTAAAAACTGTGTCAACCTTTTCGGATCTTCATATGGATCGGTTTGTGGACCTTTCCACACTAATTCCATTGGTATATCACCAGGGATTAATTCCTATCATTGATCAACTCTCCTTCTCTTTTTCTGCTTGCTCATTACAGCCTGAGATTTTGGACTGTAAAAGATGTCGAGAGGAGGGATTTCGGTTATCTTAAGAACAATCTCATATGAAGGGAAGGTCAGGATGAATTGAATTTCCTCTGTATTGGCCACCTTATCACAAGCCCCAACATTAAATGGGCTCTAACTCTTGTCTTGAGATGTGTTGATTGTCTCTTCAATATCAATGATTTTATCCTCCTATTATCCTTTAAGCTGTTGGACAAATTGATTCCAGACTTTATCCAATTCACTGTTGAGTAATGGATTATTAATATGTTCTTTAGTTGATTTAACTTACTTTTATCCCTGTAGGACCTCAGTTTCTTTGCGAGGTTGTTCCAGCTTTCATTTTCTGTGAAATAGTGTTGTGTAGGTAAATCCCCTCTGTGGACAGAGGGGATCCCTCTAGCCCTAGGGTGGGTCTAGCAGCAAGAGGAAATGCTAATGTGTCGATTCCTAGTTAATGAATGAAATTAAGTCGGGATAGATGTCCTACCTTTGTTCCAAAAAAATTGTCGTAGCTGTGGTAGAAGTCTCTTGATCTTTGTCCTGACATGTCACGGTCCTTCAACAGTGGTACCCAGGTGCCTGCACAAGGATCAAAGGACGATAGAAGCATACGAAAACATACTTTCATTCATAACTATTTAAGTGGTAAACGAGAACCAAACATGTTGCACAATATTAAATTTATCAAACGCAAAACGGGAACCAAAACATCAGTCATGTATTAATAAGAAGAGAGAAAGAGTTTACAACCAAAAGAGCCTTGACGTTGTAGCCTCCTTTAGCGGGTCCAGTCAAAACACGTCTCAAGAATTCATTGGGGAATAGGAATTGGCGAGGCAATAAGCCTAGACTCTCTCTTGACAATGGGTCTGTCTTTGCTCTATCTCACACCAGCTATATCAGACTGTTTAGTTATTCAACCATTTCCACTAGCTGCAACTATTTGAGAGAGATGTATTTATAGGAGAGGAGGAGGAGGTTGGGATCCCTCATATGGTGGAAGGGAGGCCTTATCCTTTGGGAGGTTGCTCAAATGTAGGAAAAAAGAAGCCAAAGGATTATTTTTGATGTTATTCAATTGAACAACCCATGCTCATTACACTCACGAAGTGGTTGGGAATGGAAACTTCGCTTCTATTTTTAAAAAAATTCCAAAAACAGCTTGGTGCAGGCAGTCCACTGAGATAGAGTGCCAATGGGCGCGAGGCCATAAATAACTTCCATCGCCGACCCAAAATCATATGTTTTTGATAGTCTGCTCTAGGAATAGTCAACAGAGGAAATTTTCTTCTCATGGCAAGGGATGCAATGACACTTTTTGCAAGGCATGACAATACAAAAAAGTCATAGAAATGGTCCTCCAATGTTCGGGATGGAGATTGTAGGGACAGTGACAAAATGATGTGTAACAGATTCCCCATAAAGCATGAGGTCCGAGAGAGAGGGAGGTGTTAAATGATTTATGAGAGTGCATTCAAAACAAACTTTGTCGTCAAAATACTTGCAAGTACAAGTACAAATGATATCTTTGATACATGAACATGTGGCATGGGCGTAGCCATCCATAATAGAGTACATATAAAACTGAGATCCGAGGTATGGACGTAGCCATCTAGCAAGAAGGATCAATAAATATAATCAAGTATGGTCGCATCCATGTAATCAAAAGATTCATGCACATAGTCATGATAGACCAAAATATCCCGCAGCCTATATTTTATCAGACAAAACCCACGGTCTTGCGCTCCATCTCAACCCAAACAAGTACAAATTCAAGCATGCAAATATGTGAGCTGAAGTCTAACATGCAATAAATTCACGTGACTACTAGCCAATGATGAAAGATGTTCACATGCAAGAGAGAAACCATCAATAATGAAAATGGCTCTCAAGGTAGAACTAGTAGAATCCACAGAATGTGAATAGTGATCTGGTGTCGAAGAGCTGTAGAATCACTAAATCGAAGGCCAATTATGAGGACCTGTTTTCAAATGCAAAGAACTTTCCATTGAGGCATGAAAGCTCCAAGGTACTGGAAGGGAGTCTCTAGATAAGCTTCCTGGATAATTAGCTGAAGTCGACAGGAAGTGACCTGGTCGAAGTAGGGACATAATGTTTCCCACATCATTGACACGAGACAAAGGAATAAGATGATAGTGAATCACGATTAAAAAGAGGATCAGAGGTTGAAAATTGCAAAAGGAAACTTCTCTTGACCATATCGGTGACACGACTCCAGAATTTGGCAGTATTTGACATCAAGGGATCTGAGGTCATGATGACGTGGAAAAGAGAAGATGAGAGGCCAAAATAGATTACCAAAAACCATGGAGTAAAAAATTACGAAATGAGATGTCCCCAACCTGACACGAAAGCAAACGAGTGTCATGTTCAAGAGCGACATACTGCCAACACGACTGAGAACCGGTTCCATTTTCCCACACCATTGCTGGCGAGTACCCTAAATATTTTTGGAAACAAGCTTGAAGGGGATAGCATAAGCTTGTCATGTAAGTTTTTCCTTCGGAAAAATACATCCTAGTACATTTTACAAGCCCTAGGAAGGAGGAACTCGGTTATGTCATGGTGACAATTTCCGATGTCATTTATATTTTAATGAGTCTGACAAAGGAAGAACTCAGAATATTTTCATATTTAGAGAGTTTGAAAAGAAGCAGAAAATAAAACTCCAACAGGTCCCATTTTGTAGGTAGTCTCACAGATCCGAAAAGGTAGAAAACTATGTCTGAGAGAAATGATAGGCTAAGGTATTCATTTTTCGTAAATAATCTATCCTAGCCCGAAAAAGGGGTAAACATATACTAAGTAGATATTGTTTCGCAGCCTTTTAACAAGCTCAAAATGACAAAGAGTCTCGGCAATATTTTCAATTTTCGAGAGTCACAAAAGAGCTGAAAGATGACTCTAGGGGTGACTTTTTCAAGTTTTTACCGAGCCCGAAAAAGTATAAAATACAACTTGTCACTTCATCGTTGTCACGTTGAGGACCTGTCGCTACACAAGAGACACACATAAAAACCATTTTTTGAAATAACATATCAAAATAATCAAAAAATATGCTTCAAAACCTAATGAGGGTTCTGAAAAGTTTATAAAATGCCAAAAATGATAAAAAAATAAATTACTTTTCACTTTTACCTCTTGTGAGCACTTTTTACCCTTTTTCACTGTTATCTTGTGGAGCTGATAGGGAAAATCCAAAAGGCCAATCTCAAATCCTTCTATTCCAGGTAAGAACTCACAACCTTCCCTACATTTAGATATAATTTTCATTGCCTACAACCCTTTTTGTAGATCTATGGGAGGAATTTTGTAAAAACTAGGGCATGGCGGCCGGTGCAGGTATTGAGCATGGACTCGTTCCAACCAGCCTTGAATCCAAATGGGGGTGCGCCAACTGCGAAAAAAATTGTAAGCTTGTAAATTCAAACAAAGAAAATTACTTGACAAGAAAATTTATTTTTAAACACTTAAAAAGAAAATTACTTGACTAATGACAACCATATGGATGTTTTTGCAGGTGTGAAAGAACAAAATGGTGATCAAATGGAAAGAACGAGAACATAGTGAAGAAGATGAGGAATCCATGGGCAATGTGAGATGCATGGACGTTCTCAGGGACTGTGGGCTCAAGAAATGTTTCATGGCACCATGTCTCAAAGCTCAACCGAAGATATTGCAGCACTTGATCAGTGTCTGGGACATTGATTAGGAAATATTCATAATTAATGATTAGGAACTCAAGATTGAGGTCTTAGATGTTTACTTCATAATAGGATTGTCGCGGAGGGGGGTAGTACCAATCCTAATAGGTACTCGACTCACAATGGAAAACATGAGCATGGTTATTGATAAAGTGTGCTGAGGAGCACAGAAAGGATCCAAAAACGGGAAGGTGGATATCCAAACCATTCTCGATTTGGCACTAAGAGTAGTGCTACACGCCATCACCTAAGCTGTTGGAGTTCAAGATCCACATGAGGCCAAAAAAACAAAGTTACTTCTTGCAGTAGATTGCATGGAACCAACACTCTACAACTGGGCAGAGGCACTAACAATCAACATAAAATGCCAGTTGACAAAATGCAAGAATGGTAAGCTGAAATAGTTTGGCTATGGGTCCATCTTGGTACCTTTCATCTTGGAATGGCTACCAATTTTCCAACGTCAGGAAGTGATAGTTTCAACACCACCAGCCTAGGAGCCACGGATGGTCCATTGGGCGGCTTTGATGCCAAGATCAAGAGGCAGTCAATAGATGTCCTGGAGACTAGATTTCTTTGAGTGGCTCCATCGACAATTGATTATCACTGAGGACTGGCCCTATTCATGCACAGACTTCACCGGTTATGCGGATCTCCCACTCCCAGCAAGAGAGGATTGGGATGAAGCATTGGGTAAGACTCATTTTTTATTTTGATGAGTATTAAACTTTTTTTGTTATTTATATTATGACATTAATCCATGTAATTGCATATGTTGGCCCAGATGTTAGAAAATTATATATTATGGAGCAATGCAACACATAAAATATGCGGAAAAATACAAGCACACAAAACACATAAACCGTAGAGCACAATTGAACCTGCATATACATGTTCCACCCAGCTTGCAGATAAATGCTCGCGAACAGCCAGTCCTTCCTTTCTATTATCCAGCAAAAATGAAGAGACAAAACCTACAACAGATCCGCTGTAATATCCTCTATTCTCTCTCACAGTCTCCGTCTCTATTTCTCGTTCTGAGAATACACATACAATACACAGCCGCAATACAATACCCTCATATATACAAGGGGGTTGCCTTCTAGGGAAAAAAACCCTAATCTAAACATAACGTCTACCGTTAGATCATTTTCCTAATGAACGGCCTAGATTGACTATAAATTACTATACTTTTACAAGGCAATTTTACATCTGTTTTTAGCTTCGGGGGCAATGCCCCCGAAAACCCCCACCAGGGGGGGGCTCCAAAAAGCGCTGCCGCCCCCCCTAGACCCCCCACGACAGCGATTAATTACGGGCGGCGTTGCCGCCCCTTTGAAGGTATAGGGGTCCAATGCTGTGATACAAAGTAAACAAGATAATCAGGCTCCACACCCAACAATCTCCCACTTGGAAGCTGATTGTAGCAACTCCATCGCTGCTTCATTTGCTGGACAATGACTCCTCTTTGGACCTGGCTGTTTCTAATCTTCATCGTCATCCATGAAGACCAATTGAAACTGAGCATGTTCTCAGTTTCTCCCTGGTTACAACTTTTGTTAGCATATCTACAGGATTCTGGCTAGTGTGTATTTTTTCCAGCTTCAACTCTCCATCTTCCAATACTCACTGTATGAAATGGTACTTGAGATGTATGTGTTTAGTCCTGGAATGAAATGATGAGTTCTTTGCAAGATGAATAGCACTTTGGCTATCACTGTATAGTGTGCCCATATCATGCTTCTTACCCAATTCATCCATAAACCTTTGTAACCAAATCATTTCTTTACTAGCCTCTGTAGCAGCAACATACTCGGCTTCTGTTGTTGAAAGTGCAACAACACTTTGGATTTTTGAAACCTAACTGACAGCTGTTCCACCTACAGTAAATACATATCCTGTAGTGCTCCTCCTATTATCTCTGTCACCTGCCATATCTGCATCAACATATCCCTGTAGAGCAATGTTTGAACCACCAAAGCATAATGCTTGATTTGTGGTACCTCTCAAATATCTGAGAATCCATTTTACCGCCATCCAATGTTCTTTTCCTGGATTATTCATGTACCTGCTTACAACTCCCACTGCATGTGCAATATCAGGCCTTGTGCAGACCATTGCATACATTAAGCTTCCAACTGCTGATGCATATGGAACTTTAGACATATAGTCCATTTCTTCTTGGGTATTGGGGCACATCTCCTTACTAAGTTTGAAATGGCTAGCAAAAGGTGTACTAACTGGTTTTGCATTCTACATATTAAATATTTTCAACACCTTCTCTATGTACTCATTCTGAGAACGTGTTAATTTGCGATTTTTCCTGTCTCTAGTTATCCTCATACCAAGGATTTGTTTTTCAGCTCCCAAATCCTTCATTGCAAATGAATTTGCCAATTTTCTTTTGAGCACATTTATTTCCTACATGTTAGACCCTGCAACAAGCATGCCATCTACATACAATAACAATATAATATAGCTGCCATCATTTTTCCTTTTTAGATAAACACAATGATCAGAGTGACATCTAGTATAACCTTGCTCAGACATAAACTTGTCAAATTTTAGATACCACTGCCTTGGAGCCTGTTTTAAGCCATACAAGCTCTTCTTTAACCTACACACCAATTTTTCTTTCCCTTTTACCTCATATCCTTCTGGTTGCTGCATGTATATCTCTTCCTCCAAATCTCCATGGAGAAATGTTGTCTTTACATCTAACTGTTCAAGATGTGAATCTTCCGCTGCTACTAGAATTAATATAGTTCTGATTGAATTCATTTTAACAACAGGAGAAAATATTTCATCAAAATCAATACCTTTCTTCTGTGCAAACCACTTCACCACAAGTCTAGCTTTGTAGCTCTGTTTTCCTCCTTCTTCCTCCTTCATCCTGTAAACCCATTTATTTTGCAATGTAGTTTTACCTGCAGGCAACCTGACTAAGTCCCAAGTCTGGTTATGCATTAAGGAATCCATCTCTTCTTCCATGGCTAGCTCCCACTTCTTCCTGCTTTCAACCTGCATTGCTTCTTCATAACATTCAGGTTCACCAGAATCAGTCAACAATAAATAATATAATGAAGGAGAGTATCGTTCAGGGGGTCTAGTTATCCCGGTAGATCTTCTAACACCACTTTCAGGTGTTTGAGGTGCCTATTTCTGTTGTGGTGGTTGTTGCTGTTGTGGTTGTTGATTATTATTATTTTTAGGCACCTTTACTTTTTCAGATATCTCATCAAGAACCGCGTATTCCTTGCTTTCTTTTTCCTGTTTCTTTTCCTGCAACTGATTCTTATACAAGACCTTTTCATTGAATATTACATCTCTGCTCCGAATGATTTTGTGATTTTCATAATCATATAAGCGATAACCAAAATCATTAGCACCATATCCAATAAAGGTACATTTCTTTGATTGTGCTTCAAGCTTTGTTCTGTTTTCTTTATTAATATGGACAAAGGCCTCACAACCAAAAGGCTTTAAAAAGGATTAGTTTACCTTTTTACCTGTCCATGCTTCCAATGGAATACCACCATCCAAGGAACTTGAAGGCCCTCTGTTTATTAGATAAACAACAGTATCTACAGCATCTGCCCAAAATTGTAAAGGCAATCCTGCATGCAATCTCATGCACCTTGCACACTCCATGATTGTTCTGTTCATCCTTTCTAACACACCATTTTCTTGTGGTGTTCTTGGAACTGTCTTCTCTCTACGAATTCCATGCTCTGAACAGTACCTATCAAACTCTTTGCTGCAATACTCACCTCCATTGTCTGATCTGAGACACTTCAACTTCTTTCCTGTCTCAATCTCAACCAAAGCTTTCCATTTCTTGAAAGTATCAAACACATCATATTTATTCTGAATACAATAAATCCAAGTTTTTCTAGTTGCATCATCAATAAAAGTAACATAATAATGAGAGCCACCAAGAGATGATACCTGAGCAGGTCCCCATACATCTGTATGCACAAGCTCTAATTTTTCGCTCTTATTTTCTTTCCCAACTCTGAGAAATCTGACTCTCTTCTATTTTCCATAAATGCAATTCTCACAGAAATCCAAATCAACATTCTTCAAACCTGGTAGTAAATTTCTTGAGTGAAGAATTTTCATCCCCTTCTCACTCATGTGTCCGAGCCTATGATGCCATAATGCTGCATCTGCTCCTTTGGAAGTTAAAGCATTAACAGAGTTAGAAATACTATTTCATAAATACAATGTACCAACCTTTTCACTTTTTGCTATTACTAGGGCTCCTTTGGTGACCTTCCAAGTTTTATCCGTGAAAGTTGTCACACAACCTTCACCGCCTAACTGCCCTGTTGAAATCAGATTTTTCTTTAGATCTGGAACATGCCTTACCTCCCTTAGTAGCCATTGGTTTCCATTCTGTTGTTTTACAAGAACTTTACCCATTCCAACAATTTTACAGGGTTTATCATCACCCAAACAGACTTGTCTAAAATCTCCTTGAACATAGTCATGAAAATATTTCTTATCAGGTGTGGCATGGAATGAAGCCCCTGAATCTACAACCCAAGAATCAATAACATTTTCTAAAGAAAGAATCAAAGCATCTTGTAACACATCACCTGTCACATTTTCTTCATGATTGTTTTCTTGCTGTGTGTCTCCTTCTTTTCCTTTCCGAGATCTACAGTCTTTCTTTAGGTGTCCTTTATTTCCGCAATTCTAGCACACTATCCCTGATCTGGACTTGGATCTGCCTTTCCTTGATTTACTGCAATATCCCGAGCTCTTTCCTCTTTCCATTCTTCTTCCCCTAGACTCTGTACTCAAAGCATTATCCGATGTCTCACTGGATCTTTTCCGTCGCATTTCCTCGCTAAGGATAGCACCGACAACATCATCAAACTTTAAAGTACTAGATCCAAAGACAGAGTTACTAATGGCCATAACTAAACCATTCCATCTTTCTAGTAATGAGCACAAGAATAACAGAGCTCTAACTTCATCATCAAATTTTACCCCTACAGAACTTAACTGACTAGTAACTATATTAAATTCATTTAAATGGTCTGCAACAGATCCACCTTTTGAAATCTTCATATTAAATAGTTGTTTCATAAGAAATACCTTGTTTGAGGCCGAGGGTTTTTCATATAGTTTCGCCAACGTCTGCATCAAACCCTCAGTTGTTGTTTCCTTCGAAATATTGAATGCGACTGACGCCACAAGGCACAACCGTACTGTTCCGAGTGCCTTTCTATCAAGAATGTTCCATTCCACATTTGTCATGGCCACCGGCTTCTTTGTTTTTCCGCTCAATGGTAGGTATAGATATTTTTGATACAGATAATCTTCCATCTGCATCTTCCACAGCGGGAAGTTTTGGCCGTTAAATTTCTCGACCCTAAACTTACCATCGTCCGCCATTGCTCCCACTCGAACCAGGAACCCTTCTTTCCTGCGAGTTTATTATTTAAAATATACCTTCGACTACGATACCGGTTGTTAGAAAATTATATAGCCTGGAGCTTAATGCAACACATAAAATATACGGAAAAATACAATACACAAAACACATAAAACCGGAGAGACACGGATATACGTGGTTCACGATTTGGGCTCCATCCACCCGAACGACCGATCCTTAAAAGAAGTTATCCAACAAAAATGAAGAGACAAAACCTACAGCAGATCCACTGTAATATCCTTTGTTCTCTCTCACAGTCTCCCTCTCTATTTCTCGTTCCGAGAATACACATACAATACACAGCCGCAATACAATACCCTCATATATACAAGGGGGTTGCCTTCTAGGGCAAAAAACCCTAATCTAAAAATAACTTCTACCATCAGATCATTTGCCTAATGAACGGCCTAGATTGACTAGAAATTACTATACTTTTACAAGGAAATTTTACATTTGTTTTTAGCTTCGGGGGCGCTGCCCCCGAAAACCCTCGCCAGGGGGGTGCTCCGAAAAGCGCTGCCGCCCCCCTGGACCCTCCACGACAGCGATTAATTACGGGCGGCGTTTCCGCCCCTTTGAAGGTATAGGGGTCCAATGTTGTGATACAAGGTAAACAAGATAATCAGGCTCCACACCTAACACCAGAAAGTCCTGCAGGCATGTCTCCAATAGCATGGAGAATTCCTCATGACTTTGATGTGGCTCCTCATGGTGAGGGAAGCGAGGAGGAGGAAATCATATGCAACTTGGAGGGAATCTCTTGGGATCCCTGACTATGCGATAATTGATGATGTTCCTCATGCATACGAGAGACACATTGCAGGGGTGTCGAACCGTGTTTACCACTTATTGAGGTGGCTCGTACAGGCAGTGACGTGTTATCATGAGGTTCACGCTGACTAGACACCTAGGCTTTTCTTTCTTCATATTTTTTTAGAGACATGATTTCTCAGGATGTAACCAAAACATACATATTTTTTGAACTTATGATGCGCGTGTATGAAAACACTTGATATATATATATATATATATATATGTTGGAGAGTTAAATCCCCTCTGCGGACAAAGGCGATCCCTACTAGCCCAGATCGGGTCTAGCAACAACTGAGTCATGCTAAGACGCAATTTCCTAATTGCAAAAGACCAAGATGCGATAAGAGGCCTACCTTAAGTCCTATGCTGCCATCGTTTGTGGAGAAGATAGCGCTTATGTCCCCTGCTTTGTCAGATTACAATTCTATCGCTCAATGTGATCGAACACCTGCACGTACAAGAAGAAACAACAAACAAAAAAGCGTAAAACCTAATACATGCAATTATGTATCCGTCAAAGAAGATACAACTCATAACGTAAAACATGAACATCTGAGTGGAACCATAATCAAAGTCGCTTATTATTAATCAGAACAAAGAAAGATACAACCTGAGCTCTGACGCTGGATATTCCTTCGGTAGGTCGACAGAGGAGTACGTCTTGATAAAGCTCATCGGGAAAAGGACAAGTCTCTCTCTCTTCAGCTGTCTGACGATAATCTCCTTCATTTTGATTCAGCTCTATTCAGGCTAGCTTGCAAAGGGAAAATTACAAGCTTATATAGATGGTGGAAGGGGAGTTGGGATCCCTACAATGGTTGGATTGGCCCTATCCTCAAGGAAGCTTCAATGATAGGTGAAAAACCACTTCCCCTACATGGAGATCCGGAGCCAAACCTCCCAAATCATTTTAGAGACTCATTCAGGAGTTGGTTGGAATAAAAATTCTGCCATTTATTTTTAAAAAAAACTCCTTATTAAGCCTGGTGTGGGTGATACACTGGGACAGAGCGCCAGTTGGCACACCCTCTTTGGTGGATTTCCCCCATTGGCGCGAGGGTTGAACTGGCTAGTCATGCCAAGGCTAAAAAGGCATTTCTACGGCTTTTCACAGGAAATTTTCTTCAGGGAAATGATTGTCCTTGTCAAGGGGGATGCCATGAAAGTGGTTTCAGGTCATGTCACTGCTCACAGGTCACGGAATAAGCCCTCCAATGCATGGGATGGTGGATTGCAGGGATGGTGACAAATTACTGTGTAACAGATGGCCCCTAAAGCATGAGGCCCGAAAGAGAGAGAGGGGTGAAATGCTTTATGAGAACGCGCCCAACTGAAGACATTATCGTCAGAAAACCTGCGTACACAAATACAACTGATATCTCAAATACATGATATATATGTGGTATGGGCGCAGCCATCCAATAAGGATTGATAAATAGACTCAGGTATGGTCATAGCCATCCAATAAATGAGTCATGTAACCAATCATAATAATCCACAAAATCGCAGCTTGGATTCTAATAGACAAAATCCAGGGTCTTGCGCTCCATCTCGACCCGGAAAGAGTACAAGTTCAAGCATGTGAATAAGTGAGCTGAAGTCAAACATGCAAGAACATCATCTGATTACCAGCCAATGATGAAAGCTGTTAACAGACGCGAGAGGAACCACCAATAATGAAAATGGCCCTCAAGGTACTATAGGTACAATCCATGGAATGTGAACAATGAGCTGGCATCAAACACCTGTAGAATCATCCGATCAAAGGTCAATGATGAAAACCTTGCATCAAATGAGAAGAACCTGCCATTGAGGCATGAAGGTTCCAAGGTACCAGAAGGGAGTCTCTAGATCAAATTCCTGGATAATGAGATAAAGTCGACAGGAAGTGACCTTGATCGAAGGTGGGCCATAGTGTTTCCCACATCATTGACGTGAGACAAAGGAAAATAATGTTTGTGAATCAGGATCAGATGAGAATCAGAGGAAGGTTGAAACTTGTAGAGGCCAACTTCTCTTGAACATATCGGCGACACAATAGTGGATTTGGCATTATTTGACATCAAAATATCATAGGTCATGATGACGAGGCAAATAGCAGATGAGAGGTCAAAAAGGATTATCCAAATCCATGGAGGCAAATAGATAATGAGATGAGATGTCCCCAACCCAACATGAATGCAGACAAGTGCCATGTTCAAGAGCGACATACTGCTGACACAACGATGATACTGGTTCCATTTTTCCCCACCATTTCTGGCAAGTACCCCAATTATTTTTGAGAACAAGCTTGAAGGGGATAACATATGATTGTAATATAAGTTTGTCCTTCAGACGAATCCATACTAGTACATTTAAAAAGCCCTACGAAGGCGAAACTTGAATATCGTCATTATGACTGGATCCGATGTCATCAGGGTTTAACGAGTCTGAAAAAGGAAGAACTCGGCGTCTTTTCATGTTTAGAGAGTTTGAAAAGACAACAAAAAAGTAAACTCCAATGGTCCCTTTTTGTAAATAGTTCCTCAGATCCAAAAAGGTAGAAAACTATATCTGAGAAAACCTCCTAGTCGCAATAGGCTAGGGTATTCCTTTTTCGTAAATAATCTATCCCAACCCGAAAAAGGGGTAAACATATACTGGGTAGATGTCGTTTCGTAGCCACTTTAACAAGATCGAAACGACAAGGGACTCGGCAATCTTTTCATGTTTAGAGAGTCAGAAAAGAGCTGAAAGATGACTCCAAAAATGACTTTTTCGTGTTTTTACCGAGTTTGAAAAAGTATAGAGTACAACTTGTATCACTATCCAAGTAGCGTAAAAACCTGTCGCTGCACATAAAAGCGCGTGTAAAATCGATTTTTCGACAAAATATATTAAAATATTGAGAAAAATGACTTTCAAAACCTAATTTTGACTTCAAAAGTTATAAATATGCCACAAATGGTAAAAACCTATTTACTTTTACTTTTTACCTCATTTGGAGAGCAACAGTGAGCTTTTGGTGTGCGAACTTGTAGTGGTGATTGTGACCAATCCAGTACATAATTTAGATTCTCGTTCATTCCAGGTAAGAGGTGCTCCCCTTAGCTTTGTTTTGATTCATTTTATGTAAATTTCCATTGTGTATTTGACCTTTGGAGGAACCTTTTTGCAAATTTAGGGCTCGTCCAATTGGCGCGGGTATCGGGCACGGACCCGCGCAAATTGGCTCCTTTTTCCAAAGGGGTCGCGCCAATGGCGCAACTCAAATTTCCATGTTAATTTACCAAAATGTGAGCCACTCAAATTAATTTTTAAGTGTTGCAGAGATCTAATAAGGTGTTTTTGACCATTTTGGTGCAGATATCCAGGCACAATGGTGATTGAGTGGAAGGAGAGGGAACATGGGGAAGAGGACGAAATGGCCATGGAAAATGAAGCTTGCATGAACACCCTCCAGGACTAAGGTCTCAACCTGAGCTATTGCAGTATTTGGTTAGCATATGGGATGAGAATGAAGAAGTATTCAAACTCTGAGACCAAGTACTGGCACTTGAAGTCTCTGATTTTTATTTTATAACCGAATTGTCACGCAGAGGCCTAGTGCCAATCATGACAGGTAGTAGACCTTCTAGGGAGAAAATGGATATGGTAATGGCGAGAGTGTGCCTAGGGGCACAAACAGGATCGGGTAGTGGGAAAGTAGACATCTACATAGTTCGCGATCTAGCACTCCGGGTAGTGCTTCATACCATTACGTGGGCTGCAGGATCGCAGGCCCCGCATGAGGCAAAAAAAGCGTAGCTCCTACTAGATTTCGAATGCATGAATTCTACACTTTTCGATTGGGCCACTTCCGTGACGACAAACATCAAATGGCAGCTAACAAAGTGCAAGAAAGCCAAACTGAAATAGTTTGGGTATGGTTCCATTCTGGTGTTGTTCATTCTGGAACGATTACCAATTTTCCAGGGCCAAGGGGCGATAATCGCCGAGTTGTCATTGAGGGAGCCGAGGATGGCTCGATGGGCAGCACTTATGACCAGGTCTGAAGGAGGCCAGCAGAAGTCCTGGAGGCCTAATTTTTTTGTATGGTTATGGCGTCAGCTGATTGTAGTTGAGGATTGGCCCTACACAGGTACCGATTTCACGAGAGACCCAGATCTTCCACTTCTGGAGGGGGAGGACTGGGACGAGGAGCTGGGTATGACTCTTTTTCATTTTTTATTTATTTATGATTTTTTTTTTTGTGATACATGCATATTCTAACAACAGCTATATGTGTATGCAGATGTTGGCCTAGAGAGGCCCACAGGCATGTCACCCATTGCCCGGAGGACCCCTCTCGCATACAACCCCCAAGCTGAGGGCGGCGAAGGGATTGATCTGATCCAAAACCTAGAGGTCATCGCCGGGGGAATCCCAGACTATGCACGGCTGGCAAATGTCCCGTTGGCTTACCAGCGACACACTGTGGGGGTGCCTAGTCGCCTCCATCGACTGCTGAGGTGATTGGTGTGCGCAGTGGCATGTTACCACGAGCACCATGATGATTAGCCATCTACGGATTTTTATATGCATATTTTTGAGAGACATGTTGTCTCTGGCTATTATTAGACAGACATGTATATTTTTGATTTTATGTGATGTACACAAACTGCAAACTATCGACATATATATATATATATATATCTATTTCTGGATGGATATTTTTACATGTGATGATGTTTTTTATATGCTATGAAAATTTATAATACACTGTTATCTGATGCATTAGTTACATAACAAACGACCCAATGGAAAATTTCACAAAATGCATTGAATCACATTTTATTTTTATGCAAGCTTAAAAGCACACATGGAAACACATATGCAAACTATGCTTGAAATGAGGAAAAGGGACATGCCCCCCATCATGGTGTCTCAATTTGAGGTCCATGCCCCCCAAGCTTCAGTCCATAGAAAATGGAGTGAAGGTTCAAAACACAAGAGATTTAATGTAAATCTAACAAAACTCAAATTGAACGGGCTCGTGTTTCATTATTTTAACGAGGTTGACACACTTAAAATAACTTTCCTCGTAGCATCTTGTTTCATTTTTTTAGGAGCTTGACACAAGAAGAGGAACTGTGCTCTGACGAGCTCAAAGGAGGAGGCTCAAGAGGGGGATAACCAGATACATCGCGCTCTAGAAAATTAGACATTGTGCTTAGGCCCGACATGAAAAAGGAACGATGATGTCCATCTCTCCACGGTAGATCTTCAAGAGACATGGTTTCAACAATATCTTCACCAGAAGGGAAAAATTCTCTTAAAGGGTCATGCGAATCTACATCGCTGAGCGAAGGGGATTGAGAATATATATCTAGAGCCATGCTCGAAGGAGCATGTTCAGGAGGAGGATCAGATGCAGCAACGATTTCACAATAATTGATCTCAACAGGAGTTAACGACATCGATTCTCTAAAAGAGATCACCTATTTAGGTGAAGGGATGATCCAAGGGTCATCGGACCGAGAGACCATATTAAATTGAACGATGTGCAGTGGTGGCGTGGGAAAAATACCCATGAGGATGGGGTCTTTGAAGAGATCGGGTCCTACACTGTCAGGGGGATTGGGGATCTGATCCACGTAAGGAATGTTGTTCTCAGAGGATGAGGTGAAGAAAGACAAATGATCCACATTAATGATTTTTCCCTCATGAGGGAACTTAAGAAGCCAGAAGAGGGTGGACGGCATGCATAGCATGGCGTGACTCCAACTTGCGGCCGAGAAGAATATTGTAGTTAAGCTTGGCATCAACCACTTCTACTTCTATGTTGACTGTCTTCCCCTATAACATAATCGAAAAAATCTCGAGAACACCCAGGGGTTTTGATTCCCGACCATCGAATGCCTCTAAAGCATTGGGAGACGATGTAAGAGTTGGAGAGCCAATGGCCTTCTAGCATGCAGATGACATAACATAGGTGGAAGCACCTTCATCCAAAATGGCTCTATGGATGTTAAGGTCGTTGATCCTGACTTGTATAACAAGAGAAATTTGATGTGGAAGTCGGGGGAAAATTTTTTCTAGGTCGAAGGTGAGAAGATTAGAATCAGCGGGATCGATTCCACCGATTGCAGACAACAGAGCTTTCCATTGCGATGGGAAAATTTTAATTACTTCCAATGCAAACATGGAAGAAGGCGCCTGTGCCAAATCCTGAACAATACTGTAATGCTGAAAGGCATGGGCATTTGGGTTGTAGGAAGATATTCGCATAACACCTTTAGAAGGTGGCCTTACAACAGGTTCAGTGTTGGGCTTCTTAATTTCCAAAGGACCAGAGACAGGTGGTGGAGGTGGGCCATCCACAACTTCCTTCCTAGCTGCCTAGCGTGATTCGGGATAATCCTTCAAATGTGTAGCAATTGAGACAGGTGCAACACCATTCATTATAAAGACCTAGGACCCAAATGGTGAAGATGGTGAAGGCTGCTCAACCATCTGGGTCTGCTGAGACAGGAACGGTTCTTTGAGAACTGCCAGAGTCCCTTTGGATCCTTTCAGAAGTTGAATAACTTCAGATCATCGAGGACAATCTTTGGTATAATGGTCTCCTTCACAAATAAGGCATGGGTACTTCGGTTTACGTTGGGAACCATTATCAGTACGAGGTTTAGAAGACTCTGGTTTTGGGGTGTCGGGTTTGGATATTCCTTTGCCCTTCTTCTTTCCTTTGGAGGCATTTTCCATAGGATTAGCCTGAATGGCGTTGACCTCCATAGTTTTGCCAGAATTTGGAGGGGCGAGAAGAGTAGGATTATTGGAAGAATTGGACTTCTTCTTCCCATTTGAGGATTTCTGAGAATTTTGAGAAACAGAACCAATAACACCATCCACCGCGGGGGTAGGTGGTGCTTTCGAGGTTCCTGGCTGCAGAGCATCAGTAAAAATATCATAAAGCGTACCAGACTGGGAGTACACCAGATCTAGGTACTGGGCACGAGCGATGGCTTGTTCTTGAGTCACACATGCCCCCATAGAAATATCTTGAGCGATTTTGTTAACGAAGGAGGTGGTGAACCAATGAGTTAGTAGCTAATCAAGTATATCAAACTTGATTAGTCTACGACAACGTCGCCACTCATGAATATGATTGGATATGTGGGTGGCTTTATCCAGCTTCAAAGAAGTCAGGAGATGCGTTCCGGCTTCATAGGGAACCGGTAACTAGAAGTGAGTCAGAAAATCCATAGCTAACGTATTGAAGTCGTGAAAGATTCCACGGGGTAATTCTATATACCACTTAGCGGTAGCACCGGTAAGAGTGCGCTGGAAGAGATGTAGACGAATTGAATCATCCACCCAAGAATTGGACGAACACCACAGATGGTAGGTCATTACATGAGCTTGGGGTTCTCTCCAGCTTTACCTTCAAACTTAGGACAGTCACCGGGTACCTTGGTCGGAACCGGAGGCCAATAAGGATTGTGAAGAATTGGATCATTGGTTAATTTAGAAACGTCTGGTAACTCCAAGGTGGCCAGGAACGACAATTGCAGATTGAAAGGCATGATAGGCCCTCGATAAGGACCTGTACCTGTACTCCACCCTAGTTGGGCATAACCTTGCCCCCATGGGTTCTGTCCCGAAGGATTCTGACCATAGGGGGTATAGGCCATATAACTAGTCTGATACGATTACTGGTAACCAGTGTACGGGGATTGATAACCGGGGTATGGACCCTGATTATATGTCGGCCCCATTTGAGAAGTATGCAGATTTGGCTGCTGAGTATAGGTATAGCTTGGTTGTTGAGGATAATAATGGGAACCTTGGGGCGGGTTGTAAACCAGTTGCGATTGACCTTGAGGAAAGTAACCGCCTTGGGGTTGAGTGGGCTGCTGATAAGTGGGGCCCTGCTGAGCCTGACAAGTAGGGTGCACTAGTTGATTGGGTTGCGGCATCGAATAAATCGGCTATTGAGCAGGGTTGACAGGATGTGCAGGTTGGCCTGGTTGGATAGGTTGACCTGGCTGAATGGGCTGCCCTGGTTTAACAGGTTGACTCGGGTGAACAGGTTGCACAGGTTGTACAGGTTAACCTGACTGATGTGGGACACTAGGCTATACCGGATGGGCTGGTTGGCCTGGTGGTGGAATGGGGCCAGGTTGTGCCTGATAACCAATTTGACCTGCAACAGGACCGTAGGATGATCCTGGCTATGAAACATTCAGACCAATAGGATACTGAGGTTGCTGAGGTTGCACCATAGGTTGAGAAGGTTGGACTTGCCCCCCACGACCATACAACGGCCCTGGTTGGTACCCTAATTGACCTGTGGGTCCTTCAGGCTGATCAGGTTGGAACACAGGGTGAGGCTGGATAGGTTGACTTGAAGGACTGTAGGACTGTCCTTGCGGATTTTATAACAACCCCTGCTGACTTGAAGGTTGGCCTTGTAAGGGCTATCCTTGTGGGTCATAAAGATAACCAAGTTGGCCCGAAGGTTGGCCCTGGAAGGGTTGCCCTTGCGGATTATAAAGATAACCAGGCTGGCCCAAATGTTGGCCCTGGAACAGTTTCCCTTGCGGGTTGTAAGGTTTCCCAGCCTGGTTAGACGGAAAACCTTGACCATGGAGATAAGCCTCTGGAGCAAGTAAACATAAAGGGTTTCCCTGCTCATCGTATTGATATGGAAAAATGTAAACGGGGTACCATCCTGTGCATAATGCGAAAAATATGGACGGTTGGGATCTTGGGAGGATTTACCGACCTCGGGGTTCGATTGTTGTAGGGACAATCGATACTCTTTAGGAGAAATTCTCTCTGGAATAGCAGATGCTATATAGACGTCTTCGGGAAGTGACGCGGTCCTTATAGACTAAGTGGTAACAACGGGTGTAGATGTGGCCACACAAACAGTGGGCCTGATAGGTACTGAAGTGACCTGAGGGGATGACATAATGGGTGTCCTAGGAGACATCCCCAATGAAGGAATAATCGACCTTGTAGAAGGAGTTGATATTCCCATAGAGGCGACAGCGGTCATAATCGGACTTAAGGATCTATACCCTACTAGAAGTGAAGGACCGGGTGAAGACATGACGTATAACTCGGGGTTGTCTTCTGGGAACAACTGGTAATATTCACCAGACGTGGGGATTTCCTCACTAGGAGAATGGCTGGATGAGCCCATATCTAAACTTGCCGCTAGATCTTGTAGCAGACGACAAGGATTAGGTGTAATAACAACAGCTAGAAAAGGCGAACCTGATGTAAGAGGAGGGAAATGTTCCCCTACTCCGAATCTAGACCAAGCGTCAGATAAGGGTTAATTGAACTCAAATGGTGCTCCAAATGGAAGCTTAGATAGAACTGGTCCCCCGTCAGGAAACTCGGAAACGATGGGTTGTTGAGGTTCGGCAGAGGATTGAGAGACCTTTGATGAATCATCTGTGTACGGACTACCAGTAGATGAAACTAAGGGTTCCGCCACTGTGACAGTAACGACAAAGGAAAAATATAAAAACACAACACACGAGGTAAAAAGTCAAGGCACGCAGTCAAACGGCCAACAAGCAAATTCTAACAGGGCATGTGATCACAGGTGATTTATTTTACCACATTGAAACTTAGAAAATTCACCATTTCATGTTTTAAGAGTCGAGAAATGGATGAAAGGTGACTCTATGTCTTTCAGTTTTGAAACAAGCGTGAAAGGACAAGTGCTTGATGATCCTTTCAAATTTATAGAGTCAGAAAATATTGAAATGACTACTCTGGTAATCTAGGCAAAGGGTGTACCAGATATCCGTGAACTGCAATATACACCTTGGTTTCAAAAATGAAAGAGAAATCAACCAAGGACTTGACGTACGTGTAGGCAATCTCCCTGAATGCTATGTTCGGTGTATCACGGGTATAAGGCGGTAGACTCGGCTTCCTACAGATAAAGGATAGCAACCTAGTGGGGTCTCCCTTTATATACGCGACGGTACGGGGAGCACAAGTTCGTACTAGTGCTATCTAAAGCCAAGAGGCGAACGACAACTACTAGGTTTAACGACGTCGGAACACGTCACTAGCCTAGACCTATAAATATTTCATTAATGTTTCAATGCTACCTTAAGGTAAATTGAATAAATTTTAATGTTGATCTTCAATTGTGTTTCAATTTCCAGGCCCTACCGAATGTTATGTCTCAAAATCTCCTAAATGCACACTACATGCCACAATGTATCATTCCGTTCGATTAATAGCTAACTATGGGAAGGTTGAGAGCTTTCACACAGTAACAAAATGATCATAAAAAAAACCACTAGTGTCTCTAATGCACGCTAATGAAAACTAAAAGATTTTCTTTCAAAGTTACAAATCACTAATAACACAGAAAAGATTCAATTTACATTAACTAATCGAAATCAAAAGAGATTTTTTGTATTTTCAATCTTTAAGAGCAAGATGCACTAAACAAAATGAAAACCAATGCAAAGAACTATTTGAGAGGTGGTAGCAAAAGAGCAAAGACAAGAAAGTTCACTCAATGTCAAACACACAATCAGATCCCAAATTGATAAAGAAGTCCCTCAAATCTAAGAGAAATTCTAAAGACTCAAATGAACCATGTAATCTAGGCTCAAAGCAAGACAAAGTGGAATTTGAATGAAGAAGAATCCAATCACTCAAATAATGCAATAAAACAGTGGACAACCACCAAACAAATGCAAAGAAGCAATAAAAAAAATTGACTGATCAAATGAGGACCAAAAACTCCCATGGGAGGCTCGACACACTATAGCACCTAAATGCCCTAGGGTTAGAATGTAAAATTGATAGAAGAGGGAAAAAAACCAGAGGATGAAGGTCACAGTCAGTCAAAAAAGGCTTCAGAACACTCAGGCAGTCGAAAAAGTGACACCAAAACCACAGACCAAGCTCAGAAAGCCCAAAAAGGAGCAAACCCTAGCACCTTACAGGATTGGCACGACTGTTAGGCTGCAACTAGCACCAAAACAAGATTGGCGCGGGTGATAAACTGGAAACATGCACCAGCTGGCGCGACTGTCAGGGAAAAAACCATGCCAGTCAAGTTTACTAATGGAGAAGAGGAAAAATAGCAATCCAGAAGCAGATCAGGGATGGTGAGGCTAAACAATAGTTTAACACTAAAAAAGAGCGAACCACAAGAGTTGATCAAGCAGGAAAATACCAAAATCAACCGAAAAGACAAGACAAACCCCAATCAATGTTTCCCCAGTGGAGTCACCAGTTTGTTGGAGAGGTAAATCCCCTCTGCAGACAGAGGCGATCCCTACTAGCCTAGATCGGGTCCAGCAACAACCGAATCATGCTAAGACGCAAGTTCCTAATTGCAAAAGACCAAGATGAGAAAATAGGCCTACCTTAAGTCCTACGTTGTTGTTGTTTGTGGAGAAGATAGTGCTTCCATCCCCTGCTTTGGTAGATTAAAATTCTCTCGCTCAATGCGATCAAACACCTGCATGTACAAGAAGAAACAACAAACAAACAAGCGTAAAACCTAATACATGCAATTATGTATCAGTAAGAGAAGATACAACTCATAACATAAAACATGAACATCTGAGTGGAACCATAATCGAAGTCGCTTATTATTAATCATAACAAAGAAAGATACAACCTGAGCTCTGACGCTAGATCTTCCTTCGGCGGGTTGACAGAGGAGTACGTCTCAATAAAGCTTGTCGAGAAAAGGAAAAGTCTCTCTCTCTTCGGCTTTCTGACAATAATCTCCTTACTATTGATTCAGCTCTATTTAGGCTAGCTTGCAAAGGGAAAATGAAAAGCTTATATATATGGTGGAAGGGGAGTTTGGATCCCTACAATGGTGGGATTTGCCCTATCCTCAAGGAAGCTTCCATGATAGGTGGAAAACCACTTCCCCTACATGGAGATCTAGAGCCAAACCTCCCAACTCATTTTAGAGACTCGTTCAGGAGTTGGTTGGTATCAAGCTTCCACCATTTATTTTTTAAAAACACTCCTTATTAAGCCTGGCATGGGTGATACACTGGGATAGAGCACCAGTTGGCGTGCCCTCTTTGGTGGATTTCCCCCATTGGCGCGAGGGCTAAACTGGATAGTTGCGCCAAGGCTAAAAAGGCTATTTTTAGGGCTTTTCACAGGAAATTGTCTTCAGGGGAATGATTTTCCTTATCAAGGGGGATGCCATGAAAGTGGTTTTAGGTCATGTCACTACTCACAGGTCATGGAATAAGCCCTCCAATGTGCAGGACGGGGGATTGCAGGGACGGTGACAAATTACTGTGTAACAATATATATACATCTATTTTCTTGTATGGATATTTTCATGCGATGATGATGTTTTTACAAATTACGCAAATGTATATCTAATACAATATTAGCTATTGTATCAGTTCATGAATTCATTCATTTAGGAATATGTTGATATGTAATGTAATCAAAATTTCTTTCCAGTAAACTAACACGTAAATACAACCTTAAGGTGTGAGTATTTCTAACAGAATAATGCCCATTAAGTTGAAAAATGATAAGTTGTGGGTCTAGGTTAACAATCAATGCACGAATGTCGAGAGAAGTGGAGTTGGTCAATAGTTCAATAACAAAACTATATTCAGCCACATTGTTTGTGGTTCATCCTAGATAGATACCTTGAAGGTCTATCAACTCACCAGCAGGATTATAAATCACCCAGGTTGTAGAAGACAGGTTCTGGGTACTATGGGAAGCATCATCTGTGAAACCGACATAAGGGGTTATAGATATCTACACAATAAGCAAAAATACAATAAGCAGGAAACGCTCGCAAAGCACACCAAGCCAAAAATGTACAAAAATGAAAAAGCACCTATGTACAAATAAACATGCACAAAAGACTCATGCATAGTACATTTTGAGATACAACCCATTTCTGGGTTGATCCAGAGGATGAACTTCATAATCAATTTTCTCATAATCCTTGTTCTATAAAATGCGCTTAACAATGTAAGGCCCATGACACATGGGTTGGAATTTTCCTGCCCCTAGCTTATTGTGAGCTTGGTCATACAAGAGGATGAGGTCTCCTTCTATAAAGGAACGAGGGGAAACTGACTGGTCAAAATGAACTTTGACCCGCTTTTTCTGTGCTTATATGAAAAGAGCAGTAAAGCGGTCAGTTTAATCAAGCCTCTCTAAATATAGAAGACGTTCTTCTTCTAGCAAGGTATTAGGCAGCAATTCAACAGCTATTTTGAGAGAAGGAATTTCACATTCAATCGAAAGGGTAGCTTCCAGACCATAGAAAAGTTAAAATAGAGTGAATCTGGTTGCATCCTTCACTGAGGTTCGGTAAGCCTAGAGAGTTGAAAACAACATGAGATGCCAGTTGTATTTGTGCATCCCAATCATACGTTGAAGCATAGTGACGAGAAATTTGTTCATGGCTTCAATCTGGCCATTGGCCTGAGGGTAGTATGGCGTTGAGCTGTTGTGATGTAGACCCAACTTAGAAGTCAACTCAACCACCATGTAATGACGAAAATGAGACCCATGATCGGTAAAAATGGCTTAAGGGACACCAAACCTAGTAATGAGATGATTTAATAGAAAACTGTGTGGCTATCTTACCGTCAACCGTAAGTGTAGGCATTGCTTCAGCCCATTTTGTGAAGTAGTCCATGGCTACGATAATATAAGCATGCCCCCCGATCGAGTGAGGGTTACACGTCATAAAATTGATGCCCCACTTCACAAAGGGACCAACAGTAATGACATGGTGAAGATGTGAGGGTGGCGTGTGCATCTTCCATTGATAAATCTGGAAATCATGGCACTTACGGACATAAAAAATGCAGTCTTTAAATATAGTGGGCTAGAAATATCCAGCGCGAAGAATCTTTTGTGAAATAGCGTATCCATACATGTGACTACCACACGCTCCACTGTGACAATCATTCAGGACCTTTTCAACCTCCTCGAAATTCAAACACTGGCAGAGAATGGAATCAAAACCGGTGTGGAAGAGAGTATCTCCGACTATGCGATAAGGTTACGAATGATGGGGGATGCGTCAGTGGGAATCCTTCATCAACTCGGATTGGAAGGTAGAAGTATGAAGATATATGATCATACCATCATACCAAGGATCGATGGCACTAATAAGAAAAAGCCTTCCATCTGAAATGCGTTCCTCGGAACCAGACAGAGCAGAATCGAAAGGGAGAGAGTAGATCAAATCGGCGAAGACCAATGAATTCTTCGACTTGGCTGAAGTGAACTCCAAATCAAACTCTTGGAGGATAAAAATCCACTTTTATTATTTCACCCCCAGCAATTGACGAGTCAGTATGTAAATCATATGGTTATGATTAGAAATCACGGTCACTGTGCACAACAGAATATAGTGACGAAAACATTGAACAGCTTGAAAAGTAGCCAACACCAACTTCTCGACATGTGCATAATGCATCTCGGTATCGACAAGATTTCAACTTATATATTAAATTACATGCTCGTCACCATCATCATCGTCTTGTACCGCAACCATGGCAATCATGCTAAAAACAACAGCCAAATAGATGGAGTAATCGTGATGATAATTTGGAGGACGCAACAGAGGAGCCATTAGGGGAATTTTGAGGTCTAAAATGGGTCTCCTAATGAAAATGTACAACCAAAATAAAATTTATAATAAACAATAGGATTCAAGATGATGATTTCAGCCATGGGGGATGATTTACCATTTTTTAAGTAAAAGGGTAAAAAGATAAAAAAAATAAAAAAATATTAAAACTATTTTTCCAACTTGTATTTTCAACTTATCTCCCAAAATTTTTACTCAAATTTTGAGCAGGAGTACTCGTTGGATATAAAATTTAATTCCTTATCCAAGGAGTACCCATGTTGCATACTTTCGATGGATCCTACTACACGAAAACTGAGAAATACATGAAAAACGTGATTGTAATCACATTTTTCATGTATTTCTTAGTTTTCGTGTAGTAGGATCCATCGAAAGTATGAAACATGGGTACTCCTTGGATGAGGAATTAAATTTTACAACCAATGAGTACCCCCACTCGAAATTTGAGTAAAAAATTTGGGAGATAAGTTGAAAATATGAGTTGAAAAAGTAGTTTTTTCTTTTTTACCCTCTAGAATTTGATGATGTAATCAAATATTATTTTATTGTTTCCACTATTATTTTATAATTTCCTTAGGAGGCCCATTTTATACCTCAAAATTCCCCTAATGATTGACTAACAATGTCTTCAGTGCATCGAAGTACTTTTGGGCGATCTCATCCCAGAGGAATAGGATGCCTTGCTTCAGTAATCACATAAATCCTTTGGCCACTTTAGCATAGTTAGGTATAAAACAACGTAGGAAGTTAACTTTCCCCTGCATACTTTGCAGCTGCTGTAAGGAGGAAGGAGAGGGGTGATTAATGATAGCTTCAACATTGAGGGGATCGAGATGAATTCCGTCTTTGGAGATGATAAACCCTAAGAGTCTACCAAAATCAACGCAGAAGACGAACTTATGCGGATTTAGCCAGATGTTATAGCATCAGCAACGAAGAAAAATCTGACGGAGATGATTAGGATGGTATTTACGCTTAGTCGAATGAGCCGGAAGGTCATCCAGATAAGGCTGAACAATGCGCTTGATATCGTGGAAAGCAAATGACATTGCTTGCTAAAATGTAGCCCCAACATTTTTAAGACCGAAAGGGAGCTTTTTATAGGAAAAAGTACCTCAAGGACAGATAAAGTCAATCTTGTGTTGATCAGCCGAAAGAATATTAATCTGGTTATACCCAGAAAACCCATCCATAAGGGAAACTATCTCACTCCCAACATAGTCATCAATGATTTGATCAATAAAAGGAGTGGGATAATTATCCTTAGGGAAAGCACGGTTAATTTCATGGTATTAAACACAGACCTGAACAGTAACCTTTTTCTTACCCACATGAAAAATATTGGAAACCCATTCTGTCAAAGGAATCAGTTAGATAAAACCAGCTCGAAGAAGTTTTTCAACTTCACCTTTGATAGCAGTCGCCTTTCTAGGGTGCACAGGACGAAGATGTTGGTGAACAGACTTCAAACCAATATAGGGAGGAATCTCATGCACCACTATACTTGGATTGATGATGATAATTTATTCATAAGACCATGCCAAAACATCAGGAAACTCACAAAAGAGACTATTATAGACCTCAATCTCATCGAGAGAACATGTCACCCCAATATGGATGTTCTCGACAACCCCTGGTTTAACGGAGATGTTGATAGGCATCGTTTGTGTGATGTTGCCTAAGTTACCTTCCACAAAGACTTCATGTGTCAGGATGGGAATTTGAAGCAGAGGAGAAGGAACTTGAGAAGTGAACCTTTTGAGACAAGTAGACATGGCCCCAAGGCCACGCATGAACGAGGAACGATGATGACTATCATCCCAAGGAGGATCCTTAAGAGACATAGTTTCCATGATGACCTCATCAGAGGGAAATATCTCACTTAAGGGATCGAACGAATTCAAATCGCTGAGCCAAGGGGATTGAGAATAAGTGTCAAGAGACATACTCAAAGGAGCATGATCAGGAGGTGGAGGATCCAAGGTCGAAATAAGTTCACAATAATCAATCTCGATCATACTTAACGGCATCAAATCTCCAAATGAATCTATATGCTCAGGTGAAGGGATGATCCATCGATCAGAATACCTAGAGATCATGCTAACCTAAATAGTTTTGGGTGGAGGAAGAGGATAAATACCCATGAGGGCGGGATCTTTGAAAGACTCGGCCTGAAACTCTCATAAGGCATAGGAATTTTATCTACGTATGGAACATTTCTCTTGGAAGATGAAGAAGTGAAAAAAGACAACTGATCGACAGTGATAATATTTCCTTCATGTAGAAATCACAAAACATGAAAGAGAGTGGACAGAATGCACATCATGGTGTGAGTCCAACTGTGACTGAGAAGAAGATTGTAATTGAGTTGGGCGTCAATGACTTCAACCTCAACGTTAATTTTTTTCCCTTCTAAAGTAATTGGTAAACTAGCGAGAACACCACGAGGTTTAGATTCCCTTCCATCAAACGTTTTTAGAGCATGTGGAGATGAATTGAGAGTTGGAGAACTAATGTCTTTCCGGCAGTTAGATGACATGATGCACATAGATGCACCCTCGTCCACGACCGCTCAATGGATATTCAGTCCATTAATCCCAACTTGAATGATCAGTGCAAGCTGGTGAGGGAGACAGGGGACGAAATTCTCCAAATCGAAAGTGATAAGGCTCGAATCAACAGTATCAACCCCACCAATGGCAGATAGCAAAGCCTTCCGTTGAGATGGACAAATCTAAAGTACTTCTAATGCAGACATAGCATATGGTGCCTGAGCCAAATCCTTAACAATACTGTAATATTGAGCAGCATGGGCGTTAGGATTGTAAGAATACTTATGGAGTACACCTTTGGAAGGTGGCCGGACAACAGGCTCAGTACTGGGCCTTTCAATATGAAGAGGGCCAAAAACAGGTAGAGGAGGAGTATCATCAACGATCTCTTTCCCCGTTGCCTGATGCGGTTCGGTATAATCTTTCGATCGGGTAGCAATAAAGACAGATGCATGATCGTTCATCATGAAAACCTAAGAGCCAAATTAGGCAGAGGACTGAGGTTGCTCTACCAATTGGGTCTATGGTTATGGAAATGGTTCTTTGAGAATAGATGGAGTGACTTGGGCGCCTTTGAGCAATCGACTCATTTTGGCCCATCAAGGACAGTCCTTGGTGTAGTGCTCTTCATCACAAATCAAACAAGGGTACTTTGGTTTATGTTGTTAACCATCATCAGCACGAGATTTATGAGAATCTTGTTTCGGGGTATCGGCTTTGGCCTTACATTTAGCCTTCTTTTTATCCTTGGAAATTTTATCCACCGGATTGGCCAGTATGGAATTCACTTACGAGGTTTTGCCAGAATTTGAGATCGGTTGAGAAGAAGTCTCATTGGAAGGAGTATATTTTTGCTTCCCAGGATTCGAAGGAGAAGACTTCTAAGAAGTCTGAGACCTAGAACTAATGATATTGTCGATGGATGGTGTCGCTAGTGCTTTTGACGTTCCAGGTCAAGGGGCATAAGGCAATAGTTCGTACAATGTGCTGGACTGAGAGTAAATGAGATCAAGGTATTGGGCATGAGAAATGGCTTGTTCCTCAGTAACGCATGACCCCATAGCAACATACTTAGCAATTGGAGCAACGAAGGAGGTAGTGAACCAATCAGTTAGAATTTGATCAAGAATTTCGAACTTGATCAGACGATGATGACGCTTTCATTCATGAATATGATCAGATATATGGGTAGCTCGATCATGCTTCAAGGATGTGAGGAGGTGCGTCCCAGTTTCATACCAAATCGGTAACTGAAAATGCGTGAGAAACACCATGGCTAAAGAGTTGAAATATTGGAAGACACCACGAGATAGTTCGATGTACCACTTGGTAACAACACCAGTAAGAGTTCGTTGGAAAATACGGAGTCGAATAGAATCGTCAACCAAAGAGTTAGAGGAACACCAAAGATGATATGTCATAACATGAGTTTGGGGGTCCTCTCCGGACTTGCCCTCAAACTTGGGACAATCGCCAGGAATTTTAGTTGGAACTGGAGGCCAATATGGGTTATGAAGGATAGGATCGTTCATCAACTTTGACAAATCAGGTAGTTCCAAAGTAGCAAGAAAAGGTAATTGAGTATTGAAAGGCATTTTAGGTCATTGATAAAGACCAACATTCAAATTCCACCTAGGTTGAGAGAAATTCTGCCCCCATATGTTTTGTCCTAGAGGATTTTGTCCATAGGGGTTATAAGCCTGAAATTTCTGCCCATACATGGGTTGAAGACCAGGATATTGATTTTGAGCATACCACTGACGTCCTTGCTGAGCAACATATGGATTTTGTTGTGGAATGAAAGCAGTACGTTGAGGTGCATTATACAACACCTGAGTTTGACCTAGTGGACGATACGCAGTGCCTTGAAGAGCGTTGTATACCATCTGGGATTGAACTTGAGGGATGTAAGTAATGCCTTGGGGCGCACTGTATACGACCTGAGATTGACCTTGAGGAAGATAAGTGGTGCCTTGCAGCTGAACAGGTTTCCCCTAGGGTGTAGGTTGACACTGATACTGAGGTTGGATAGGTTGTCCCTATGGAGTAGGTTGGCTTGGATACTAAGGGCCACGAGGTTTACCTTGTGTAAAATGTTGGTCTGATGGTTGGGATGGGCTAGGTTTCCCCTAAAGACCAGGTTGACCCAGCACAGGACCATAGGGTTTTCCTTGTTGTACAAAATTTTGGCCTTGCTGAACGTAAGGCATATGTTGTTGCACAAAATTTTGTCCCTGTTGCGGATAGATTTTCCCCCCAGGAACATAAGATGTGCCTTGTTGAACATGGGATTGACTAGCAGAACCGAAGGGTTGTCCTTATTGGACCGAAGGTTGTTGCTAAAATGGTTGTCCTTGTAGACCATAAGGTTGTCCCTTTGAATCGGAGGGTTTTCCCTGCTGGATCGAAGGTTGTCCCTATAAGGGTTGTCCTTGTGAACAAAAGGGTTGTCCTTGTTTGTATGTGAACTGACTCGGATCAATCATAGGAAAATATATGGGATTACCGTACGCATTGTAATGATGTGGAGGATTTCCAAAAGTTGCTAACTGCTGAGAACCCTGAGGGGTGGAATTCTTCTGCTGAGGACCCTGAGAGGTAGAATATTGTTGTTGAATAGCCAGCAGATACTCATTGAATGTATAACTGCTAGGAATGGAAGTAGAAACCATATGTGCACTATAAGAAGGTCATATTTCCACAACGTGAGACTGTGATCCACTCACGGCGAGCCTAACAGGTATCATGGGATTGATAAAGATAGACCTATGGAAAATAGAAGCCCTCGATGATGACAGAGTCATACTAACAATCAGTGTATATGAATCCACATAGACATTGGGTCGGATAGGAATAGAGGTTACAATCATCAAAGTCATAGGAGTCGAGGGTTATGCTCTCAAAACTAAGACAACTGATCTCATGAAGGGAATTAACGTATCAGACCATATTGGATTCTGATACAATGATGCAACGCTAGAAATAATCTGACTCAAAGTTTGATAACCACGAGGGAGAGACACTAGTTGACAGGAAGGTTGACTTGAAATATAAGGAAATTTCTCTAGAGGGATTTGATGATATTCTGTAGAAACATAAAGCTCTTCACTACTAACAGGACTCGAAGAATCCATGTCGAATAAAGCCACTTGATCATCGAAAAGATGATGAGTGGTAGCAAGTAAAGCGGTAGCTAATAAATATGGCTCTGAAGTAAGAGGAGGGAATTCTTCCTCGCTCCCAAAACTAGACCAAGCATCCCGAGGTTTCCAATTGATATCAAATGGATCTTCAAGAGGAGATTAGGTAGCGAGAGGTAAGATCCTCGGAAGGATAGACTGCCAGAAATCGACAGACCTAGTGGGTTGAGATTCTTTTGAAGAAACTTCAAGAGAAGGATCACCACTAGGAGGTAATGAGGAGGATGAAGAAACAGGTAGTTCCACCATCGTGACTGTGTTTCAAAACAAAAAAGAAACAAGATAGCCTATTCAAGGATTCAAGACCAAACACTAAGAAACTACTAAAAAAAAACCGAGAAAATATCTTTAATGGGCATGTAATCGTAGGGAATTAATTTTATGACATTGAAATGAAACTTTATTGTTTCATGTTTTAAGAGTCGAGAAACATGCAAAATATGAATGTAGTCACTTTCAGATTGAAAAAACGTGAAAGGACAAGTGCTCGATGATCTTTTCAATTTTAGAGAGTCACGAAAAGACCAAAATGACTACTCAGGTATTCTAAGCAAGAGGGTGTACCAAGCTTTCGTGAACTGCAATATACACCTTGGTGATCAAATTAAAGAGAAATTACCAAGGACTTGACATACGTGCAGGCAGTCTCCCCGAATGTTGTGTTCGGTGTATCACGGTTACATGGAAATAGACTCGGCTTCCTATGGATAAAGGATTGCAACCTATGAGGGTCTCCCTTTAAATACCTGATGGTACAAGGAGCGCAAGTTCGAGCTAGCATTGTCTAATGCTAGATGGCAAACGACAACTACTAGGTTTATCGACACCAGAACACGTCACTAGCCTAGACCTCTAAAATATGTGTGTTAGGTTTCAATGTTTCCTTAGGTTGATTGAATTAATTTTAAAGTTGATATTGAACTAATGTTGCGATTTCAAGGCCTTACCGAATGTGATCTCGAATTCTTAATGCAAACTACATGCAAAATAAAATCATTTCCATTCAATGAACACTAGCTAAGAGAAGGATAGGAATCTATGAGAAAGCAACAATCAATTGAATCACAAGAATAATTTCACTAATGCATCTAATACAACCAAAGCAAAAAATGAAGAAACTCTTCTCTAGTTCCCTCGGAGCTACTAGTGCAAAAGAAAATTTTCACTTTCAATTTAAGCAAAAGGATGCAAATTTTGTGTTCTTAGATGAATAATAAACACAATGCACTGTTACACTAAAAAGAAAAATAAACACTAGTTTTGAGCACTTCGAATGTAACGATATAAAAGAAAGAGACCAATGCAATACAAAAATTAAATGCACTCAAAATAGGGATGCACTCTTCCAAGCAAACAAAGGGTTTTCGAAATAATTGAACGAGCAATGTAATCTATGCTCAAAGTGGCGAATGGAGAGCTAAAAGAAAACAAAGGTGATCATTCAACAAACCAAATACACGAAGAACCAAAATAAAGACTTAAAACAATTAGTCAGTGAATTGAAACGACAAAGATCAATGTGAATCGAACCCAACTCATAAGGCTCAGTGAGGAGAGAGCCGAAAAAATGGCACAAGGCACCTAAAAACCCTAGTGCAACAAACTCGACTGATAAGATGATGGAAAAATAGTTGAGAAGACCAAAACTATAGAGTCAAAACAATCTTAGTAGACCAATTGCAAGGCGAAAATCCAATCCGAAGCCAAGAAACACTAAAAAAACTCAGAAAAGAGGCCAAAATTCAATCCTACAGGATTCAACACGACTGTTTAGCTGTAATCCGTGCTAAAAAAGGGTTGGCACACATGTGACAAAATCAACATGCGCCAATCAATGCGATTGTTCAAAGAAAATTAACATTGAGCTAGAAAACCCTAGGAAAAAATAAAAACCACTGAGCAGAGGTCAGATTTGACACTTTGAGACTGAACGGGATGGTTTAAAATAGTCAGACAAGTCAAACAAAGCAGAAAAATGATGAAACGACCAAAGTTGACTCGACAAGAAAAAATCTATACAAATAATGAGAGATGACAAACACACACTGATCCCCAGTGGAGAGCCAAATTTTTGTGTAGGTAAATCCCCTCTGTGGACAGAGGCGATCCCTCTAGCCCTAGGGTGGGTATAGGAGCAAGAGGATATGTTAATGTGTTGATTCCTAGTTAATGAATGAAACTGAGTCGGGATATATGTCCTACCTTTGTTCGAACACAGTTGTCATAGCTGTGGCAGTAGTCTTCTGATATTCATCCTGACACGTTGTGGTGCTTCAATGGTGGTACTCAGGTGCCTGCACAAGGATCAGAGGACGATAGCAACATATGAAAACATACTTGCATTCATAACTATTTAAATGGTCAAGGAGAACTAAACATATTACACAAGATTAAACATATCAAATGCAAAATGGGAAGCAAAACATCAGTCATGTATTAATAAGAAGAGAGAAAGAGTTTACAACCAAATGATCCTTGATGTTGCAGCCTCCTTCAGCAGGTCCAGTAAAAACGTGTCTCAAGAATTTGTCGGGGAATTGGACTTGGCGAGGCAATAAGACTAGACTCTCTCTTGAAAATGGATTTGTCTATGCTCTATCTCACACCAACTATATCAGACTGTGCATCTATTCAACCATTTCCGCTAGCTACAACTATGTGAGAGAGATGTATTTATAGGAGAGGAGGAGGAGGTTGGGATCCCTCATATGGTGGAAGGGAGGCCTTATCCTTTGGGAGGTTGCTCAAATGTAGGAAACAAGAAGCCAAAGGAATATGTTCGACGTTATTCAGTCGAACAACCCATGCTGACTCTGCTCACGAAGTGGTTGGGAATGGAAACTTTGCTTCTATTTTAAGAAACTTTCCAAAAACAACTTGGCACAGGCAGTCCACTAAGACAAAGTGCCAATGGGCACGAGGCCTAGTGCTAATTTATCTATGGGCGTGAGGCCCAATGCTAATTTCTCTATGGGCACGAGGCCATAACTACTTGCAAGCACCGACCCAAAATCATATGTTTTTGATAGTCTGCTCCAGGAATAGTTAACAGAGGAAATTTTCTTCTCATGGAAAGGGATGCAATGAAACTTTTTTCAAGGCATGAAAATACACAAAAGTCATAGAAATGGTCCTCCAATGTTTAGGATGAGGATTGTAGGGATGGTGCCAAAATTCTGTGTAACAAATATGTTGAGACAATTTTAAGATATCGAGAGGAATACTCTCCAAACTTTTTTTCCTATATTATTTAAATTGGGAAAGTTGTTTAGGGTTAAGGCACATTTCCACTAGCTTTTAAACCTATAAATAGGTGTCATTCGATTCAAAAAAATCATCATAGCCTTCATTTTCATGAATGAATTTCCTGATATTTACTTGAGTTGTATAGTTTTGGGATATTTTATTAGGATCAAACAGTTTGTCAGGAACAATAGATAGCTTTAAGAATTGAATCTGATTGATTTCCAATCCAACATATTTGAATTTTTCTAGAACATAAACACCACAATGGATAGGGAAATAAGGCCGGGAATATTTTTTATTCTTTCAAAGATTTGGTTAACCCATTTCCAACTATTTGATAAGAAATTTCCCGTGCCAGGAGCTTGTCTGGTACATATAGTGGGATGACATGGGGTTTGGCAAGACTTCCATAAAATATGACATATGTAAATAGTTCTTCCCCAAACCATTTTCCTATGGAATTTAAATCATCTCAGGCTTATTTTAATAATATTGGGTATTTATCACCAAAAACAACATGGAGAAGTGGTAAAATAACTCCATGGAATCTATATAAATGAGACTCATACTTGGATTCCTAGAAGATATTATGGTAAAAATGGATGGGAGTAGGGTCTTGAATGGTCCATTTCTATCCCATTTTTGGGAAATATAAAGTAAAACACACTACGTCTATGATATAAGAACTCATAAAAATGGGGGAACTGTCCTGGAGGTGACTATATGATTATTTCTATAGTTTAGGATTTGTGAGGCAATATTATTGGAAATAATGGTTCCCCAATCCATAATGTATGTCTGATACAACCTCAATAAAGGGACCCATTAAATTCCCATGAGGAAGGCCCACTTTCTCGAGTGCACGTTGTGTCAGAAAATAATGGAGCCATCTCTGTTACTTCCAAAGTAGGAGGTGTTGGTTTTGGAGGAGCCATGGGTTTTTTACCCTTTTTTTTAGCCTTAGAAATATTGCAAGAGTTATGTTTCTCAGGAGTGGCTTGTAATATAAAAAATAGGGAATGAAGAAAAATACTAAAAATGCGGGAGCAATTTTAGAAATAAAACTTTAAGTGATGGTGAATCTAGTTTTGAAAGTAGACAAATCTAAAACATTAATTAACCGGCCATAAAGTCACTTTTGGAAGCTCGATGCTTTCATACTGTTATGGCTGAGTAATTATGAGAACTACGGATTCACGTGACTGACTTAGACACTTGTCTTTTAATTAAAATGTCGCATCGCAAATTTGTTTGGGAGCATGAATTTAAAACATGCAATGTGTTCATCTTACTGATATGCGATCAAGTGTTTACTTTTAAATAATGTTTAAGTTCTTTATCGGAAGATTAGAGTGATCATAACTTTGAAGGGGTGAGAGTGCTGGGATTTTTGCGATGTGATATCCATATCGCAATAAAAATATTAGTGAATTGTGTGGATTTATTGAAGGTTGGAAGAAATACGATGCGATGGCGAGAATACAATGCGATATATCACATCGGGGGTTTTGAAAGCGAACATGGTAGATGGTACTAAAGGTATTTGGGATATGCGATGGATGATGTGGTAGTGAGTGGATCCCACCAATGGTTCTTATGAAATAATGCTTGACAAGGAGCCTTTGTGCCTTTTATACCTTTTGCTATATCGAATCACAACTAAAGAGTGGAGCATTTTATGTGTTGCTTGTTGCATTTACTATATGCAATAAGCGAAGGGCTTATTGGGTTTTCCATTTAAGTCCTTCGGCCAATATGATATGAGTTAATCCTTTAGATATCATATTGATGTCCTATAAGTTATATAAAAAAAAAATTAATGTTCTAACTTTAAAAATTAAAAAGGGTCCCTATTATTTCCTAAGGTATTTATACACAAATAAGTAGTTATCTCTGATTTATCATAATTAAATTTATAAAACTTTCAATAAGTAAAAAATGATTAAGGAAAGGAAAACTAATTTTGAAATATTTGGATAGGTAAAATAACTTTGAATAAAAGAAACACATTTTATTTTAATAATTTTAAAAACCGTTATAGATAAAAATATTTAAGTATCCATATCGGTTATTTAATCAATTATAAAGATAAAGTAGGGGGCTTTTGAACCTTAGCCTTTGATATACTCATTTTTTCATAGGTAGATCCATTGCTACCAGCAAGCATTCATAGCCTCGACAATGATACCTTTTAACCATCAATGATCGAGTATCCCATCCATTTATCATTGCAAGTCTTAGAGATAAATTCATATATATGTGTGTGTGTGTTTTACTTATTATTATCATTATTATTATTTTTATTTTTATTCTTAAAAAGTTGTTGTCCTGGTTTGGTGGCCAGAAAGTGATAATGTCATTCAATGGTTGTTATTGAGCTAAACAAATTGCCTCATGATGAGAACTCTTATCTTCTAATTTTAATATGTTTTTTAATCACACTCTAAAAGGAGTATAATTAATGGATGGGGAGAATCATTTACTCAAGATTTATGGATGAAAATTTAGAGTTAAAGCAGTTGAGTTACAAAATAGCCTTTACTTTGTTAAACAAAACATTTCTTAACTGATAATAAGATCAAAAGACTTTATTAAGTTTTGAGGTTAAATAATTTACAACTTCAGTGGAAAAATATTTCAGAGTTATATGATAATTATCGAATTTTTCAATTTTGTAATCATTTCTTTAAAAAATTCCTACTTTCAAAGTGAAAAATCATAAGATGACTATAGATGTTTACAGAAATCCAAAATTATGTTATTTAAAATTATTTTCTACAGACCTAAATATATGAATACAAATATATTTTACAATAGAAAAAATGTTCTTCTAAGAAAAGAATTTTTTCAGAATAAGCCAATTAACTGGAAGAGACTCTCTCTTTCTTTGTAGATCTTAAAGTATGAAATTTGATGGGCCTACTTGTTCAACAATTTGAAATGGTCCAAGCCACATTTTCTGGAAATTAATATGCTTTCCTTTTTCCTCATGTGCCTTGTCCCATTTCAGGACATGATCTCCAACTTGAAAATATTTCTGGAAACTAAACTTGCATCAAAATAAGATTTAACTATTTGTTGATTATGAACATGTGTAAGCTTTGATTTTTCCCTTTCTTCTTCTAATTTAAGTATTTCATACATTCTTAGTTGCAAAGAAGAGAAAGGTTTTTCTTCAATGAATTGGACTAGGGCTAGTAAAGGAAGGGCTAGATTTGATGGGATGATAGCCTCTTTCCCATATACCAGATTTAAGGTAGAAATACATATAGAGGCCTTCTGGGTTATTCGATCAACCCATAGTGCAAAGGTTAAATATTTGTGCCAATTATTTTGGGTCTGGTCAATAATTATTCTAATAATTATTACGAGGTTCTTATTGGTTGATTATGCAAAACCATTCCATTGGGGATAGTAGTTGGCAGAATATTTAAGTTTAAATCCCCTATTAAGAGCAATCTCAATCATGTTATTTCCTAAAAAATAAGAGGCATTGTTGAACATAATTGCAGATGGTAAGCCAAACTTGGTAATAATGAATTGAACAATGAATTCAATAATAGCATCATAATTGGCTACTTTTAGTGGAATTTCTTCCACCCACTTGGTGCAGTAGTTTGTAGCAGTAAGGATATACTTATGCTTATTGGAAGAGTGAGGAAAAATCTCACCTATAATTTCCAATACCCATTGTTCAAAGGGTTGTTCAATGTTGACCAGTTGAAGAGGTAAGGCTGGTATTTTTGTGTCTTGCTACATCAGTCTCACAAGTCTTTATTATCCTTACATATGCATGGGTATCCTTGAATAGAGGTGGCCAATAATACCCCGCATGTAGGATTTGTTGTGGAGTGGTATCTCCTCCAAAGTGTCCACTGGATGATCCATCGTGGAGTTCCTGCACAACCTTTTGTGCTTCATACGTTTCAAGGCATCTTAATAATATAGAGTTATATTTTTTTCTGAATAACACTTCATTAATGATCTCATATCGACTAGATTTTAACCTTAAAGCTATTTTTATTTTATAATTGAGTTTAGGGGGAGCATATCCATTCTTTAAGTAAAATATAAGATCAACATATTGGTACTCAATGTCACTTAGGCTTACCTCAGATATGTGTACATTATTACCTGATATCTCATCAGCTGGTATGTGCGAAGCTCCAGTAAGAAATATGCAAAAAACTTGTCTTTTGACAATATTAGTTGGTTTAATATCAATAGCATATCCTTTTAGTGTTGTGGCCCAATTTTCCCTCGTTTATCCTAATTATTTTGGTACAAGTAACAGTTTCACTATTGGGAATGGAACTATTACTTATTGTGTGTTTTTAGAAGAAAAGGCCTAAAGTGATTTATGGATTTAAAAACGAAAAATGTTGTTTCTCCACCTATGAGTAATTTAGTTCATCATCTTGAAAATTTGAACTAAAGAACAAGATGGGTGCCTCAATTTGATGATCATTAAGTTGTGTTAAAATAACAACATATGATTTTCAAAAGCGACAGCATATAAAATAAAATAATTGGAGAAATTTAGAGTAGTTAAAAATGGAAAATTTATAATGTCTTGTTTGATTGAATAAAAATCTTCTCTTTCATTGTGGCCCCACTTAAAGACTTAAATTTTCTTGATCATGGATTATAATGGAAGAAAAATTTGGGAAACGTCAGGGAAAAATATCTTGATAAAATTAATCTTTCCTAGAAAGGACCGCCTGGATTTCTTGTTATGGGGTAAATAAATTTTAGATATTTCCTTAATCCTTTCAAGATAAATACAAATTTCTTCTTTAGTTACAATGAATCCTAAAAGTTTTCATTCACTAAGAGAGGAATAATACCTCTTTGGATTTAACAAAATTCCTTACTTTTTATAGCATTCAAAAATCTATTTTAAGACATGAAAATGGCTGCTTCTTTTCTTGGAGTAGAGTGTTGTATCATCAAAGTAAACAATTTTTTTCTTATTTATCAGACCTATAAAATCTATGTCCATTGCTCTTTGGAAGGCCCTGCATTTATTAGACCAAAATTCATTTTCTGATAAGCATAAGTCCCCCATTTTATTCTGAATGTAGTATTCAATCTATCATCTTGATGAACTAGCATTTGATTATATCCTGAAAAAAAAAAAGAACAAGGCAAGAAATGAGCTCGAAACCTACAATTGATTGTAAAATTTGTTCCATGGGTGTTAGTGGGAAATTATCCTTTTGACAAGCTTTATTGAGATTTATAAAATCTATACAAATGTGTATGTCACCATTTTTGTTCCTGACAGACACTAATTTTGATACCCATTTGGAGTTTCTAACAGGAAAAATGATTTTAGCTTTAAGGAGTTTATTCAACTCAAATTTGATTTGACTTTCAAGATTGGGGTGAATTTTCCTTAATTTCTGTTGTACATGTTTTTCATCGGATATCATTAGAATAGTGCATTGGATAATGGAGGTGTAATATGATATAAGATCTTGATATATCCAAGCAAAAACACTCTTGTATATTTTTAATAAATGACTGAAGGCTAATCTCTGATCTGGTGAGAGACCTAGAGCTAGATTGATGTTTTTGGGTTTGAGATGAATTCCAAGGTTTACTAGTTCAAACCTCTAAGTTTAACTTTGATGTTTGGAGTTAGTAACCTTCTTAAATATGTCTTTCAAATGATAGAGATCTTCAAATTTAACCAGAGATTTAGGTAAAAATTTAATTCAGTTTTCTGTTTTAATTGTGTCTCATTTTCATCCTCATCAACTATTTGATCATCATATGATCCTTCAGATGTTAAAAAGGTCAAAATTTCTTCATCATCATTTAACACATGCCAATTGGTGACATTTTATGGGATGGATGGTCAAAAAATTAATTCAATCGAAAATATATCTGGACTATAATCCTCGGATGGTATAAGTCTAGATGCTACAGTGGCTAGGAGGTCGACAGTAGCATTTTGAAGTCTTGGGATAGGAGAGATGTTAAAAGCCAAGAAATGAGAAATGAGGGTTTGAAACAGAGATTGATAATGCTTTAAATGGGAAGAAACACAATGAATGGCATTGCTTACCTACTTTACAATAATTTTAGAATCTCTAAAAACTTGAAGATATTTGGCATTTAAATCTATTTCTTTATACAATCCTTGGATCAATGCCTCATATTCAATAGTATTGCTCATGCATTCATACCCTAATATATAGGCTAGCATTATTTTCTCTCCTTATATATTGATTAATATACAACAAAATCCTCCACTGTCATTTGACCTAGACCCATCAAAATACAAAGTCCAAAATAAATTTTTAACTAATGTTTTTTTTTACAATATTTACACATTTAGAAGAATCTGATTATGATTTTTTTTTATTTGAGAAGTAACCGAATTGATTAAAAATGGGGATTGATGTGAAATTAAATTTACCCAAGAATGATTCAACAGAGTAGTTCTTGATGATGTTATTGTTAAAGGCCATTAGCTCATTTTTATCTTCAAAATCAGTTATTGACTATTTCATGTGTTTTTCGTGGTCAACTTGAATTTTATTTGTCTTGCCATTGTAAGGAAGCCACATATGAGACTATTTTGTGGCAAAATAACCATGAAGCTTTTCAGGCCAATCTCTACTAAGAATCAAACCATAAAAGTTAGCGATATCAACAACTAGTATGTGAATTACTTTATCGACTTTTGAATTAGAAGTAAGTCTAATGAGGACATAATTCCTTTCTCCTAAAACCTTGAATTTGGTTCTATCAAGTTGAACAATGTGAACAACATACTTTTGGGTCTATATGTTTAACTTAAAACAAAAATAATATTCCATTATATTTGAAGAAGCACTAGAGTCTATTAGGCAATTATGCACACTTTTATTGAAAAACTCAAAAGTCAAAAGGAACAGAGGAGTATGTGAATTGGATATATCCCCAATCAATATGGCATCCAAGGAATAAATTTTTTTTGATGAATCATTATGAGGTTTACCTACTCCTTTAGAGGCTTTGGATGTAACAGGAGCAGGCAGAGGAGAAGTGGGGACTGCATTCAATTCTTTTAGTAGAAACTTCTATTGTTGTTTAAATTTAGCTACCTCATGTAGGGATATGTTTACTTTTATTTTGTTCATATCTTTGACTATATTGTATTCAATGGTATCAGATATTACCAAGGTATTTGATGAAGAGGGAGAATATGAAGAATATGGGACTAATTGAGAATATGTGGAAGGATATTTTTTACTAATAAATTTGTCTTTAGCGGTAGGGGATGAGGGTTAATGTTTCTGGATTGATTGTGATGAATCAATATGACCTTTAATTCTGGTGCTAACAGGTAAGGCCTTGTGCTCATATTCATTATCATATGTAGGGAGTATGAAATCCCATAACCGATGTACTTCGACAAGTTCCTCATCTTGAGATTATTCAACAGATAATATTGTTTCATCTTCATCCTCATTGTGATAAGATTCAACGTTGAATATAATATTAGGTGGTTGAGGATTAGATTGTTGAGATTTCTTGAAAGATATAAAATGTTTCATAGAAGAAGACTTAGCTACCTGCTTTTTGGTTTCTACCATCTCATTTGACATATATTTAAGGACCTTTCTCAATCCTTGAAGATAGAAAGGTTCTTTAGGAGTTTTTCTCTTTGTTTCATCATTAAATGTAACCTTATTTTCCTTTCCTCATGGGAAATATTCTTTTCTAATTCAAGTATTCTCTTTTCAACTGAAAATTCTTCCTTCATGTTATCAACTAAAGTTTCTTTGTTGGCTCTATATACAATAATTTCAATATTAGAAGGAAGAGAGGATATGTGCCATTCAATTTGTACATCAACACCAGGCTTTGATGCATATGGGATTTTGTTTAAAAATTTATTAAACCTAGAATTAAAGTCTTTGATATTTTCTCCTAAATTATCTTTGAGATTAGAAATATCATTTATAAGAGTATCAGTAGGGTGATCATCACCGAATTTGGTAAAACACTACTCCTCAAATATGTCCCAAATAGTTATAGTGCTTGATGGTAGTGAAAAGTGCCATGATCCTGTTGATCCTTGGAAAGTATAAGGGCATGAACTAACTACACAATATTCTTCAAATATTGAATTTAGGTTCATGGCAAGCATGAAATTATGGAGGTGTTCCTCAGAAGGGAGTCCATTGTCAGGATTATACTTGGGCATCCATTTTTTTGGGTGCTTAGGTAAATCATGAAGAGGTCCTGCCAATTGAACAACTCTTGGATTAGTCCATGGTCTATTTTCCATTATATGAACTGTAGGATTGGAATATGTTGTAGTAGTTCCAGAGGTTTATGTAGTGGTAGAAGAAATAACCGTTGAAATAGTAATTCTTGAGGCAACACTAGTTGATTGGGATAAAGAGATATGGATAGATGAAGAGATTGGTTGGGAAGAAGGAAATGAAGGAGGAATGAATGATGGAGTTTGTGGAGGAGAATGTAATATTCCAAATTAGGAAAGACAACAATATTGAACACCAAATTGAAATGTACAACAAATAACAATGCAAAACACATGATCAAATCATATATCCATTATATTATGCATTACAACAGCAAAATATAAAATGTGTTGAGGAAAAAATCACTCAAACTAGGAAAACGAGCCTCTAAAGCCCAGAAACACTAGAATCCCAAAGGATGTTGCAGTACAGAAATGTCGGAATACATGACAGCATATTCCTAGTGAGGGTTATTTTTATAGTAAAATGGAAACAAATGGATCTATTGACGTATTACTCAAAAGGAGCTGAAAATGGAGAACTAGTCTCTCAAACACAATCCCAAGATAACCCGACAAGGGTTTCTTGAAAGGCATAAGATGCAAAAAGTGTAGAATAAAACTCTGTGGATGAATCATGTTGTATCACTGAATCTGTGCTTGAATATGGCTGAAATGACAAAGATATGGCTGTAACTTCTCCTCCCTATATTTCTGGGTGAAAGGCTGCTCCTTTCACTAGGAAAGTAGCTCATAAACAGGGTTTCTCAACCCTCCACTGCAACACCTTGCAAAATAATGCAGTTCCTCAAGGAGACTACACTATGGCTGAAGGTGACTACTTGCTACTTGGCCCAATGATGGATGGTGGAAATGAAGCTCAGAATAACGCTCCTAGATGGCCTTCTCAAGTCCTCCAAGGTAGAGTATGGGATTCCCGCATGGAAATACCCTTGTACTAAACAATACAACAAACTCAGCTAAACAGCTGAAGCATGCAAGAAGTCATAAGAATCAAACATAAAAAATATTCTGAATGCCTCTCATGGCTACCATCCCTTCCCTTATATCCTTGATGATCTTCCTCACCCTTGGCCCCACTCATTTATGATGTTAATTCCATGCAAAGACTCCTCCTCCAAAATTGGGTTGTCCCCAATAGCTCCACTCTCTTCTTTGGCAATGTTGTTGATTTGGTCAAACTTGACCCAGTCTACATGTATTGCCCCCTTTTGCACCCAAGGTGGCTTTATTTGACTATCTAAACTGATCCACATCCATATTGGAAGTGATTTATTCCTACTAAAGAGATTTAAGGGTCTCCCTACCCCACTTGTTCATCTAGACTATGAATCGAAGCAACATATAATATTCCAACTAGCTAAAATATAATTGGGAATATTACAGAGAAGATGATGTAATATCACTAGCAGATGTTTGAATTTTCGATATAGGAGTCTTCCTTCAGTGAGAATGAAGTGGAAACTCGAATTGAGTTATTCCAAGTTTTTCACTTTGAGAATAATTCAATACACTAGTACCTTGAAAAATTGAGGTTACACTTCCTTCAAAAGTTTTAGATCGTATAGGATTTTCTCTTGAAATATAAATATATTCTAAATTTTTAATCAAGGTCTGAACTTCAAGTGATTTTGGAATGTAATATGGTGGAATTAGCTAACAAAATGTACTAGGATATTTTGGAGATATTTGAAAAACTTCAAACCTTAAGGGAGGAGATTTTGAATGTAGGATATTTGGAGGGAGATTGACTCTTTTATTGGCCTTTAGATTTATGATTGGACCTTAATTCCATTCATAGTCTAGTTGGCCCTCCTTCTAGCACCAAAAATGTTAATGCCTCAAAAATAATTACAACAACATCGAGGGATAACCACCTAGTTGAGAACTTAAAACCCGTTCATTTTCCATTTGGAATAGTGGCTTTGAATGGGGATGATGGGACCAGTTTCCCAATATAGTATAATTGAACGGATGTGGGTATTTATAACTGAATTTAACTTGATAATGGGAGTGATAACGAGCTAACTGAGTATATATATACCTATCTAATTCCCAAGATAAATTATGTTTCTTTATATGTGATATTGAAATATTAGCTTAAGTATATGAGAATGAAGATTATTAAATACTTACAAAAGTGAAATTGTTTTAAAGTTAATTAATTTGATTAAATAGTTAATAAAATTTATTGGTTAATCTCATATCACATTAAATAGTTACATGTCTTGTATATATATTAAAATATGATAATGTTTGCATGTTCAATAGTGAATTAATGCTAAGTTGTATTAAAATGATATATATATATATATATATATATATATATCAGAAGCATGGCTATCAATTACATAAAACAGAACAAAAATATAAATATAGAAGTACCATGTATATCTTAACTCTGCTCATAGAAGAAATAGTCTTTGGTCCAGTATTTTTATTAAGATGATTTGAAGAGTATAAAAGTGCAACTTCCTAAAGCCTTCCTTACAAAATTTCAGGACCCTTTCTTTGTAGGTGTCAAATGGTTTATATAGTAAAAACTAAAAGTATAAAAATAGAAAATACATAAAGCACTGAGGAGGCTTAAAAAACTCTCCTTAAAATAAGTTAAAGTAAGACAAAATATATTTTGTTGCATGACTAGCTTAGGAGTGTGATGTTGTCTCCTTTCCAATTCGCTGATTGAGCTGATGAATATCTAGCATTGGTTGTAATTTAGGGGGTTGAGCTAGCCTGATATGTAGCTATCTAGTGTAAACCGCATCTGATAGTGGAGGCAACATATGGGATGAGGTGTCAGTTAAGTAGCACATCATCAGACACTGACCGTGTGGCTTCACCAAGTGTTGCCAGTACTTCTCCCAGTCAAGCTTTGCTAACTTCTTGATGTTTTCTTCATTTGATTTTGACATTTATTGCCACTATTTCAAAATATATTCGACATTAGGGAGAGAACTAGTCGGGCATTCTTGGATTAGATTGGCACCAAATAGATTATTACTGACAATTTCAACAATGTTGCTATCCACATCCCCTGCTCCGAATGTTTCTCTCTCTGCCTGTTTCAACTGTATGTCCCAATCAGTAAATAGGATTTCCATTTTGCAATCCTCAATTCTGGGAATATTTTCCTTTTGGACCTCCACGTTGTCCTGCCAAGTGATGTATTTAGTAATTTTTTCATCAATCTCATCGAAGTTCATCCTCAGGTCAGCCGATTGATTCATTGATGAATCAATTTTATCACACAAATCATTGATCATTGTTAACTTTTGACAAAATAATACTTTTTGTTGAGACAACAAGTTGTTGAGTTCCAAATCTTCCTTCTTGAATTCGTCTATCTTTAGGTTATCCTTCAATTGTTCCACTGTGAACTAGAGTTGATGAATTTGACCATATTTGACATTGATGTTAGATTATTTATTAAATTTTAGTTGATCAAATCTGTGTTGAAGTTGTGATAATTCAGACTGAAATTGATGATTAAAACTTTGTTTCTTTGCTAATAACTCATGTTCTAACTTCAAGATTCTTTCATCCTTCTCTTTGACTAGTTGTTGGACCTCTGATGCCTTATCAATTACAGAAGATGCATAAGCACCTGAAAATTGTGTCAGCCTTGTTAGATCTTCAAATGAATTAGCTTGTGGATCTTTACACACTACTTCCATGGGTATATCGACAGGGATTAATGCATGTGATTTATCAACTCTCCTTCTCTTTCTCTATCTTCTCATTACATCCCGAGGTTTGGGACTATAAAATATTTCAAGAGGAGGGATTTATTATATCTTTAGAACAATATCATATGAAGGGAAGTTCAAGATAAATTTAATTTCCTCTATATTGGTGGCCTTATCAGAATCCCTAATAGTGAGTGAGCGCTCACCCTTGTCTTGAGGTGTGATGATTGTCTCTTCAAGATCAATGATTTTCTCTTCATGTTTTCTTTTAAGCTGCTAGTCGAATTGATTCCAAACTTTATCCAATTCACTTATGAATAATGGATTAGTAGTCTTCTCTTAATTTTATTTAACTTTCTTTGCTACTTGTAGGACCTCAGTGTCCTTGGGAGGTTGTTCCAGCTTCTATTCTTTCCATGAAATAGGTTGAGACACAGTTAAGATATTGAGAGGAACACTCTCCAACCTTTTGGTCTTCTATCACTTAAAATGGGAAAGTTGTTCATAGTTAAGACACATTGCTGATAGATTTTCAAGTTGTACATAGGTCTCAGCGAATTCAAACAAATCATCATAGTCATCATTTTCACGAATGAGTTTCTAGATATTTAATTGAGCTATATATTTTTGTGATATTTTATTAGGATCAAGCTGTTTGTTGGGAAGAGTAGATGGCCTTAAGTATTGAATCTGATTTATTTACAATCCATAATTTTTGAAGTTATCTAGAGCATGAACACCACAATGGATAGGGAAAGAAGGCCATGAAGCTTTTTTTAGCTTCTTTCAAAGCTTTGGTTAACCCATTTCCAACTGTTGATACACAATTTCCCTTGCCAGGAGCCTCTCTGGTACATACAGTGGGAGGACACGGGGTTTGGAAAGACTTCCATAAAATATGACATATGTAAGTATTTCTTCCCCAAATAATTTTCCTATGGAAGTGAAATCATCTCAGGCTTCGTTTGACAATATTGGGGATTTATCACCAAAAACATCTTGGTGAAGTGGTAAAATAACTCCATGGAAAATTCTGTAGAAATGAGACTCATACTTGGATTCTGAGAGGATACTATGGTAAATATGGATGGGACTAAGGTCTTGAATGGCCCATTTCCATCCCATTTTTATGAAATATGAAGTAAAACACATTTTTTCCATGATATAAGCACTCATAAAAAATGGGGGAACTATCCTGGGGATGACTATACGGTCCTTTCTATAGTTTAGGATTTGTGAGGCAATATTGTTGGAAATAATCGTTCCCCAATCCATAATGTCTGAGTCTGATATAGCCTCCATGAGAGGGACCAATTCAATTGAGAATTTATTTGTATTAGGAGAACTAAAAACCCTACACATCATAGCAAAAATGTATAAATAAGGACCAACGAGAGAGGATATAGAATACAAACCCTTATCGTCATGTTTTTACTTGTTCAGGTCGTGCCTTCATTGTCTTATTGGGTCTGACTGCAGCTTATTCTTGCAAACTTCTCAACGAAACTCTTGTCATATACCTTCTCTGGGTTGGGTATATGATACATTTTCTTCAAATCCACTACCTTGAAATACCCTATCACAGTATCTCTTGACGTAAAAAATTTCCTATCACCGATATTCAGATTGTCAATTAACCATTTTCCATATCAGTATATGGAAGAATATTTGGGCGAGAAAAAATTCTGTGGAGAAAGGAGTTGGAAAATTCACTAATAGAGGTTTCAGAAGAGGTTACATCATCAGTCGTGGCCACTCTCTTAATTATCTTGGGTTTTTCATCCTCAAATAACCTGTACATGGATTCCCATGAGAAATACCCACTTTCTGGAGCACAGGGTGTGTCAAAAAATAATGGAGACATCTCTATTATTTCTGAAGCAGGAGGCTCTGGGCTTGGAGGAGCCATGGGTTTTTTTCCTTTCTTTGCAGTGTTAGACATATTGCAAGAGTTTTGTTTCCTGGGAGTAACCTGTAAGATAAAAACCAGGGAATGAAGAACAATACTAATAATGAAGAATCAATTTTAGCAATAAAACTTGAAGTGATGGCAAATATAGTTTTGAATGAGAAAAAATCTAAAACATTAATTAACTGGCCATCAAATCACTTTTGGAAGCTCGAGACTATCATACCATTATGGATGAGTAATTATGAGAAACGTGGGTTCAAGTTCCTAACTTAGACACTTGGCTTTTAATTAAAATCTCGCATCGCAACTTTAGAGTGTATTGTTTTGTGTGTTTCTTGTTGCATTTGTGATATGCGATATGCGATGGGTTTATTTTGGTTTTCCACTTAAGTCCTTCGGCCATTAGGATATGAGTTAATTCTTAGAATATCATATTCATGTCCTATAAGTTATAAAAATGTTTTATTGTTCTAACTTTAAAAATTAGAAAGGGTCCCCATTATTTCCTAAGGTATTTATACACAAATAATGAGGGTCATTGAATAACACAACAATTGGTGATTCACTGGAAGAACCAATTATCTCTAATTTATAATACTAAAATTTTTAAAACTTTCAATAAGAAAAAAATGATTAAGGAAAGGAAAACTAATTTCGAATATTTGGATAAGTAAAATTACTTTGAATAAAATAAACTCATTTTATCGTAATCCTCTTAAAAACCTTTATAGATAAAAATATTTAAGTATCTATATGAGTCATTTAATGAGTTATAAAGATAAATTAGGGGTCTTTTGAAACTTATCCATTTGATATACTCATTTTTTTATAGGTAGAGCCACTGCTGCCAAAATGCATTCATAGGCTTGACAGGGTTACCTTTTAACCATCAATGATCCAGTATCCCATCCATTTATGATTGAAATCCATAAAGATAAATTCAAATATATATATATATATATATATATATATATATATATATATATATATATGTATGTATGTATTATTTTTTTATCATTTTTTTATTCTTAAAAAGCCATTTCCCAAGTTTGGTGGCCAGAAAGTGGCAATGCCAATCATTAGTTATAATTGAGCTGAACAAGCTCGCTCGTGATGATACCCCTTGTCTTATGGTTTAAATAATCATAATCTATTACTCTGGTTTGATATTCAGTCATGGTAATGTCATCCTATTATTTCCCTATGATCATGGTAAGCAGGCACATGATGATACGTCTTATCTTTTATGTTTAATATATTTTTGAATTACACTCTAAAAAGACTATAATTAATGGATGGGGAGAATCATTGACTCCTTAAGAGTTTTGGATGAAAATTTAGAGTTAAATATGTTGAGTTACAAAATCACCTTTTACTTTGTCAAATAAAACATTTCTTGATTGATCATAAGATCAAAAGAATATGAAGTTTTGAGGTTAAAAAATTTACAACTTCAATGGAAACATATTTCAGAGTTATATGATGACTATCCAATTTTGTAATCATTTCTTCAAAAAATTCCTACTTTCAAAGTGAAAATCATAAGATGATTAGAGATGTTTAAAAAAATCTAGAAGTATGTTATTTAAAATTATTTTCTACAGGCCTAAATATGTGAATACAAATATATTTTACAATAGAATAAATGTTATTTTAAGAAGAAAAAAATTTCAGAATAAGCCCATTAACAGGAAGAAAATCTCTCTTTCCTTGTAGATATTGTAGAATGAAAGTTGATGGGCCTACTTTTTCAGCAATTTGAAATGGTCCAAGCCACATTTTATCGAATTTAGTATGCTTTATTTTTTCCTCATGTGCCTTGTCCCATTTAAGTACATGATCTCCAACTTGAAAGGATTTTTTGGAAATGGAACTTGCATCAAAAGAAGGCTTAACTATCTGTTGATGATGAGCATGTGTAAGCTTGGATTTTCCCTTTCTTCTTCTAATTTAAGTATACAGACATTCTTAGTTGCAAAGAAGAGAAAGGTGTTTCTTCAATGAATTGGACTAGGGATAGTGAAGGAAGAGCTAGATTTAATGGGAGGATATCCTCTTTCCCATATACCATATTGAAGGGAGAGGTACCTATAGAGGCCTTCTTAGTTATTCGATCAACCCATAATGCAAAGGTTAAAGATTAGTGTCAATTATTTTGGCTATAATCAACCGTTTTTTAAACAATTATTATGAGGCTCTTATTAGTTGATTCTGCCAAACCATTCCCTTGGGGATAATAGTTATCAGAATATTTAAGTTTAAATCCCGTCTTAAGAGAAATTTCAATCATGTTATTGCCTAAAAAATAAGATGCATTATTGAACATAAGTGCAGTTGGTAAGCCAAACTTGGTAATAATGAGTTGATCATTGAATTCGATAATAGCATCAGAATTGGCTAATTTTAGTGGAATTTCTTCCACCCACTTGGTGAAGTAGTCTGGAGCAGTAAGGATACATGTATGCTGCTTGGAAGAGTGAGGAAAAATCACACCTATAATGTCCAATCCCAATTTTTCAAAGGGTTTTTTAATGTTGACGAGTTGAAGAGGTAAGGCTGGTATTTTTTGTCTTTCTACACCAATCTCACACGTCTTGCATTTCCTTACATATGCATGGGTATCCTTGAATAGAGTTGGCCAATAATACCCCACATGTAGGATTTTTTGTGCAGTGGTATCTCCTTCGAAGTCTCCACCAGCTAGTCCATCATGGAGTTCCTGCAAAACCTTTCATGATTCAAAATTTTTAAGGCATCTTAATAATACAGAGTCATGGTTTTTTCTAAATAACACATCATTAATGATCTCATATTGACTATATTTTAACCTTAAAGTTATTTTTCTTTTATAATTGAATTCAGGGGGATCATATCCATTATTTAAGTAAAATATAAGATCAACATATTGGGACTCAATGTCAATTAGGCTTACCTCAGATATGTTTACATTATTACCTGAATCCTCATTAACTGGTATGTTGGAAGCTCCAGTAAGAAATCTTCAAAAACCTTGTCCTCTGACAATTTTAGTTGGTTTAATATCAATATCATATTACTGCAGAGATGTGATCCAATTTGCACTCTTTTCTCCTAATTATTTTTGTACAAGTAATTGTATCATTGTTGGGAACGGGAATATTACTTTAGTGTGTGCTTTTAGAAGAAAAGGCTTGAAGTGATTTATGGATTTAAAAATGGAAAAATCTTGTTTCTCCACCTCTGAGTAATTTAGTTGAACACCTTGAAAATTTGAACTAAAGAAAAATATGGGTGCCTCAATTTGATGATAATCAAGTTGTGTTAAAACTACAACATATTATGTTTAAAAATAAAAAGTATATAAAATAAAATGATTAGAGAAATTTGGAGTAGTTAAAGAGGAATATTTTTTAATGGCTTGTTTGACTGAATCAAAAGCTTCTCTTTCATTGTTGTCTCACTTAATGATTGGAATTTTCTTGATCATGGCTTGTAATGGAAGAACAATTTGGAAAAATTCAGGGACAAATCTCTTAAATAAATTAATCTGTCCTAGAAAGACTGCATGGATTTATTTTTATGGGGTAAATAAAGTTCAAAGATTTTCTTAATCATTTCAGGACCAATACAAATTCCTTCTTTAGATAAAATGAATCCTAACAGTTTTCCTTCACTAAGAGTGAAATAAGACTTCTTTGGATTTAACAAAATTCCATACTTTTTACAGCATTCAAATATCTATTTTAAGTCATGATAATGGTTGCTTCTTTTCTTGGAGTATATTATTATATCATCCAAGTAAACAAAAGTTGTCTTATTTATCAGAACTCTAAAAGCTATTTCCATGGCTCTTCGGAATTTTTCCCTTGAATTTATTAGACCGAAAGGAATTTTCTGATAAGCATAAGTCCCCCATTTGGTTGTGAACTTAGTCTTCAATCTATCATCTAGATGAACTAGGATTTTATTATATCCTGAAAAGCCATCAAGGAAAGACATGAGCTCAAAACCTGCAATTGATTGTAAAATTTGTTCCATGGGTGGTAATGGGAAATGATCAATTTGAAAATATTTATTGAGATTTCTAAAATCTATACAAATGTGTATGTCACCATTTTTCTTCTTGACATGTGTTAGTGTCCCTTTCAGTTTTACTTGGTAGTGGTGCTACATCAAAATTTTATGTTTTCAAACCAATTCTCAAATAAAATTTTGTTCACTCAATGTTTTCTAAGTCTAAAATTATACTCCCTTCACTCCATTAATGGTCATTGTCATTTCAAAGGTCATTTCACCCATTATCACCTAGGGTCATTGGTCAGTCAACATACCTCATCTAGGTCATGGTCTAGGTCTCTTTTTGTTCGCCACCATAATGTCCAATCATGTCATGAAAGAAGGCAAACAAGATTTCATTTTCACCATACAGGTCATTTACATTGGGAGTTAGCAAATATAGGAAATAAATTAAAGGAAATTTATCTTTTCTAAAGAGTATGCTACATGATCAAGTTATTTTTTCAAAAAAGAATTTTTTCTCAAAGTATGTATATTTCACTAGAAGACAAAAAAGAAAATTTTGTGATGTTATAAAAGGAAATGAAGCTTATTGAACTCATTTCCTCCTTTTATGTTTGAAGAGCTCCTCCCTTATCCTAAAAAACACTCCACAACTATCAAAGGTCGAAGACAATCAACAAAATTGTGCCAAAGTGCCCTATGCTATCCTTTTGGAAAGCTGCACTACCCTTCTAGCACATTGCTTTGCACTTCTGGAAAGGGTGCTACACTTTTTGTTTCCAAGCTCCAAATGCTAGCCAATGTTCAAATAATCATTGCCAAAATATTCAGAGACCTCCAAACTAGTAAGTGAATCTTCTTCACACCTCTTTCAAGTCAAATTCTTAAGAAAAGGGTGGATTTCCTCCTTAGGGTTTTCTTCACTATGCTTTTGGTTTCCTCCATGCTTGGCTTGTTTTAGTTAAGAAAACATTAATTTCACCATCTAAAACCTTCATATATCATCCATATACCTTATTCAAACACTACATATCACTCATATCCCTCCTTACCACCACTTTTATTGAAACCCTAGTTTTTCACTATGTTTTTGTAGGGAAACTACGAAAATCCTGTGTTTTGACCTTTTGGGAAGATTTCTCATACTCATTTCAAAAACTTCCACTTGCATCCTATAGCCAACGCATCACCCTACCTCCCCAAATTTTTATTGATTTTTCCCTAACTTCCTTCCACCTCATGTCTGTCCCTAATACCACTCTACCACTATCCTCTCTTTTCCTAATTTTCCACCTTCCTTATCCACTACATCAAGCTAGGGTTTTCCTTGTTGAAAAAATCATGGAGGTTGAGAAGAGGGTCTATGAGGGAGTTCATAATTCTAGGTTTGAGCCATCCAAATTACATGAGATCAATGATTTTCCTTACGCTAATAGGTCTTTTGAAAACAATGGTTGTTTGAGGTTTTGTGAGAGAATCCATGAGGTAGGTTGTCATGCTCAATTGACATGCCTTTTTGCCACCAGATTCAAGAGAGATAAGGTTTTCATAGAAGGTATTGAATTCAACATATCATCAGATGTTATCACCTTAGCAACAGGTATCCTGAACCATGGAGAAATCTAGTTCAAAGGGATGGACTTAGACATTGAGAACTACAAAATGTTCTTAAAGCCTCATTCCAAATATGCTCCTGAGCACATATTTCCTTTCAGACATTTACTTGATAAGTATTCCCCTTTGATGAAGCTAATTATGAACTATTTTACATGTGAAGGGAGATTATCAAGATTGTATGAGTATCATATAAGGCTATTGAAGTACTTCACTGCCACCAAGCCAATTAATTTGCCTTATTATTTATTCAAGATTTTGGTCAAAATGAATGAAAACGTATAGAGTAAAGGAAAATATCATCACACTAGTTTGTTCCACCATGGTTTGGTCATGTTAATTGTTTTACATAAGCTCTTAGTAATCAATATTTCCTCGAAAACTTTCATGAAGAATATTGCATATGTGCCTACTACTAGTCCACCCATTATTCAGAACATACCATCAGCATCAGCATAGCCAAAGGAAGTTGGCTCTTCAAGTAAACAAGTAGAGGTACCAAAGGCGCCTAGGGTTGAAATCATTCAAACCTATGAGAAGGGTAAGAGGATGGTTTTTTCTCCTATTACCACTAAATTTATTTTTGTACCTGAAACTCCAACTGAGCAAAGCAAAAACATGAAGCAACCACCTATTCATGAGAGTGAGCCATATTTGCGTGAGGATGAGTCACCATTGTAGCAGCATGAGGAACAAGCACCTATGGAGGTTGAAATGGTAGAGTGGGTGAAAGGCAAGACGAATGAGGATATAATAAGGGAAAAGGATGAAAATATAGTAGAATTGAAGGACAACCTTTCCAGGGAAAAATTCATGATTACCTTCCTACAACAAGAAAAAATGCAGTCGAAAGTGAAACAACTCCAAAGAAAACCAAAGGAAAATCTTGAGGTAGAAAAAGTTAAGCGAAAATAAGTGGTAGATGTTGATCAGTTGAAAGACATATAGGTTGAAACAAAGCCAAGGAGGCCAATAAGAAGAGGGTTAACTAGGAAAAAAAAACAAGAAAGAGAGCCATCTCCTCCATTAGGTCAACTAACCTTTGATGATTTTATCACTGTTGAAATTGGGAAACACTGTTGAGATTCAACAAGATGATGATTCGAGTGAAAATTAAGCACCTTCACTAGGTGGGGCCTGTAGGCTATTTTTAGGTGTATGTCTATTTTTAGAATGGTGCATATTCTAAAATTAGCAGGAAGTTGATTCTAGATGGTTGAGAAAATTCTATCTTTGGATGAATTTATATTTTTAGAAGATGGGCGAAGTCTATTTATAGATCACTAATCTAAAAATAGAATTCATGTCGATTATTATTAGTCCTTAATAATAATCAGACAATAAATAGTAAGTTATTCTCTTGGAGCACTTGATTTCAGTGAACAGATGTGGCACATCGATGGGATGAAGGAATTACACAATTCCTAGGGTGGTTGGTGACTCATGCATGAAGGAATTCTTTGTATCTGAGTGTGACACACTTGTAACATAGTTGGAAGAGTAGTTATGGGAGATGTTATTTATTTTAACTCAGTTAAGTGAGTTAAACTCATTTGTGCTAGTTATAACTAAAGATACACTAGTGAAAGTTGAGTGAATTAATTATTTAATTAATTCACATGTAGTGTCTTACTTGCAACTGAAGAAATACAATAGTTAACTACTTGCATGTCAGATCCAGTGGACCCAGTGGAGAGATACGTGAAAGGATGTGTTTGACTATCAGTTGTGAGTATAGTGATGCATTCAATGCATCTACACAGACATTGGAGATGCCAATGAGGATTGTACAATCAAGGAAAGGCAAGATCGAATTCATTCAGGGATCTTCTTGAGTGGGGATTGTGCAGTGGAGGCAGATTGTCAAGAGGCAAGAAATTGGAGCATAGGTATGAAAATTTATGCATGATAGTGTGTGACGATTGTATATTGTACTGAGAGCTCTATGAGCTGAGCTTTGTATGAGATTTTTTCATGTTCCATTGATATACATAATATATGATAGTTTGGGTTTTTAGCTTTAAGCTTTCCCAGTAAAACATCTTTTTTGGTGCGATTGGTTTTTCTTCATATGTTTTTTATTTGATTTCCACAAAGAATTAAGTGGAAGGATTCTGTATTTAACATAAGATTAAATTGTTAGAGCAGGAGAATCCAGAAATAAATTAATGTGTTTATAAATTTATACATGGTATCAGAGCCATGATAATCACTAGAGATTGCAATATTGAAGCGGTGTTGAGTTTTGTGCTGGTGGAAAATTCGAATTTGCTGCAAGAATTTCTTGGTGCAACAGTTGAGTAAACATTGAAATGGATTTCAATGGGTTGCGGTTGGAGTATACACTCGAGGGAAGCTTGAACTACATAGCCTAGAAGGACAGGATGGAGGCGATGCTTGAATATAATGGCTTGAAGGAGTTCATCGATAGTGATGTTCCTAATCCCACTTCGACAGATGCTGCATTACTTGACGCCTGGCAAAAGAAAGTAGCGAAGACAAGAAGAAATCTGTTGGAAGGTTTGAAATACCATATTGTGTCAAGCCTTCACAGGAAAGCCACTCCATTTTCAATGTGGAAGGCTTTGAAAGATCATTTCCAAAGTAGCAACGACCATAGGAAGTTGGCGCTGAAAGATAAACTCAGAAAAATCAAAATGGAGAAGGGTGACAATATTCCAAAGTATCTCACGAAGTTTTTCCAATGTAGGGATGAGTTGGGGAGTGTGGGAATTACAATTGCTGATGATGACGTGGTGAGCTTGGCTCTCCTTGGACTTTCAAATATTTGGCATAGTTATCAAGACTCTATCAATGGGCAAGAGACACTGTCAGATTTGGAGTGACTTTGGTCAGATCCAGTGCAGGAGGAGGTAAGGCGGAGTACCAGGGATGGCTCTTCATCAAAACATGATGATGAAGAGGATTGTGATTTGGCTACCAAAGAAAGGAAAGGAAAGGGGAATAATTCCCATCCAAAATCTGAGGCTAAAGGAAATAAGCTATATTTCTCCAAGGTGAAGTGTTTTCACTGTCATGAACATGGGCATATTGCCACTAACTACCCACAAAAAAAGAAGAACAAGAAGGTTGATGGAGCTGCAGCTGGTGAGGCCCTTGCCTCACAATTTGAACTTGATTTCTCTTTGATCGCATGCTTGGTTTCAAGCGCAATGGGATCGATGTGGTATCTTGATAATGGTGCTTCCTTCCACATGAAGGGAGATAAGGATATTTTCAGCGACTTGGAGGAGAAACATCTCCAATTTCATATAGAGATGGGCGACGATGGACGATGCAGTGCGACCAACATTGGTACCATTACCTTTGAGAGGGTGTCAGGTAAACCATTTCTATTGAAATATGTTATGCATATTGTAGGTCTAAAGAAGAATTTGGTCTTAGTCGCGATGTTGGAGGACAAAGGTTATGACGTTGTTTTCAGTGAGGGAAAAGTTTTCCTGCGACACAAAAAAATGGGTCAAACCAAGAGGATAGGGATTTGAGTCAGGAATCTCTACAAGCTGGAGGTAGATGGCTGCGCTGCAATGGTGGGCAAAGAAGAAGAAGTGGTGAGCCGGGATGTGGGCGAATTGTGGCACAGGAGATTGGGTCATCTTCACCATGGAACCAAGAAGATTTTGCAGCAGATTTCTACTGGACTTCCCAAGGGTACACTTGTGCAGTCAGATTAGTGCAAGGGATGTACTATGGGTAAGTTTTTGAAGACCACCTTTCATGAAAAGGAGAACCGTGCTTCGGTGATATTGGAGAGAATTCACACAGACATGTGTGGACCATTCTCAATTGCTTCAACAAACAAACATAGGTATTATGTTATTTTTGTTGCTGAATATTCTCATAGATGTTGGATATTCTTCATGTAGAAGAAGGATCAAACATTCTCAAAGTTATGTGAGTTTAAAGCATTGGTGGAGAAAGATTCATTAAAGCAAGTGAAGGCTCCGCAGAGCGATAATGGTGGTGAATATATCTCGAACGAATTCAAAGTCTTCTATAGCAAATAAGGAATTTTGAAATAACTCATAGAACATCATAACCCACAATAGAATGGGGTCGTAGAGAGGAATAACAGAACAGTCGTGGGTGCACGAGTTATGCTTGAGATGGAGCTAGACTTGCATGTAGAGGAGGAACTGATTGTTCCCAAAGATGAGCCTGAAGATGTGGATCAACCACAGGAGGATGATCATGGACTGGAGGAGTCCACTCACGTAGAGCCAAACATCATAACTGGTAGAAGGCGTACCATAGAAGTTGAGAGGCTAAAGCTTGATGCGGAACAGAATGTAGGAGCCCCTACTTCATAGCGCAGAGAGAGACAATATCCTGACCGATTCACTAGATGTATGGCACTCATGAGCAAATGTATTGTGACAGAGCCATTTTATTTTTTAGGAAGCAGTGTAGGAGCCCACATGGGTAGATGCAATGGTGGAGGAGTATGACTCCATTTTCAGAAACAGTGATTGGGATATTGTTCCAAGGCCAGTTGGTGAATTAGTGGTAGGTTCAAGATATATCTACAAGGTAAAGAAAGCTGTTGATGGGAGTGTTGAGAAGTATAAGGCAATATTTGTTGCCTAGGGCTTCTCGCAGATCGATGGGATTGATTATGAAGAAACCTTTGCACCTATCACATGGTATTCTTCCATAAGGACCATCATGGCTCTCTCAGTGCATATGGGTTGGCACATTCATCAGATGGATTTGAAGACTGTGTTCCTTAATGGGATCATTGAGGAAGAAGTGTACATTAAGCAGCCTAAAGGATTTGAGATCTTTAGCAGCGAGTCGCATGTGTGCAAAATCAAAAGAGCATTGTATGGGTTGAAGAAAGCACCCCATGCTTGGTACACTCGGATCGACATTTATTTCACTGGACTTGGCTTCACCAAGAGTGAGGCGGATGCAAATCTATACTATATTGTGGTTAAGGGTAATATTTTAATCATTTTTCTTTATGTTGATGATTTAATAATGACTGATGATGAGCAGATGATACACTCATGCAAGGAGGACCTTGCAAAGGAGTTCGAAATGAATGATATGGGTCTCCTTCATTATTTCCTTGGATTGGAAATATGGCAGCGAAAAGGTGAATTGTTTGTGTCTCAAGGAAAGTATGCACTGGAGATACTCGGTAAGTTTCACATGGAGGACTGCAAACCCATGGATACTCCTCTTCTAGGAAACTACAGGAAAGAGGATGCTACATCGGCATAGGTAGTGGATGCTACCGTCGATCGACATTTGGTGGGTTCGCTCATGTATTTTGTTAATACAAGACTAGACATATGCTATGTGGTGAACCAGCTTAGTCAAGTGATGGTTAAGCCTACCAAGCTCTTTTTGAAGGTGGGCAAGTATGTCTTGAGATATATCAGGGGCACATCTGAGTATGGCTTATGGTACAGACAGATGGATGAGGTGAAGTTGCATGGCTTCATGGATGCAGATTGGGAAGGCAACCCAATGGACAAAAAGAGCACATTAGGAGGGTTTTTCAGTATCGGATCTACAACTGTTTCCTGGTACAGTAGGAAATAGAGATCTATGGCACTCAGTTCAGCGAAAGCGGAATACATGGCAGCAAGTCAAGCTGCATGTGAGGCTATCTGGATGAGGAAGATCCTGGTCAGTTTGTTCGATTCTCATTTAGATCCTACAGTGAATCATTGTGATAATCAGAGTTGCATTAAACTCTCAATTAATCCTGTGTTTCATGATAGATCTAAGCATATAGATATCCGGTATCATCATATTAGAGATTGTGTGCAGCGGAAGATCATGTTGCTTCAGTACATTCCTACGGAAGATCAGGATGCAAATATTCTGATGAAGGCGCTCACCAGTAGCAAATCTGAATACCATAGAGACAAGATTGGGGTGAAGGATAATCCCTATCTCGTTGAGAGGGAGTGTTGAGATTCAACAAGATTATGATCCTAGTGAAAATTAACACCTTCACTAGGTGGGGCCCGCAGGCTATTTTTAGGTGTATGTCTATTTTTAGAATGGTGAGAATATTCTAAAATTACCAGGATGATGATTCTAGATGGTTGAGAAAAGTCTATATTTGGATGAATTTCTATTTTTAGAAGATGGACGAATTTTATTTATAGATCGCTAATCTAAAAATAGAATGCATGTTGATTACTATTAGCCCTTAATAATAATTAGACAATAAATAGTAACTTATTCTCTTAGAGCACTTGATTTCAGTGAACAGATGTGGCACATCAGTGTGCTGAAGGAATTACACAATTCCTAGGGTGGTTGGTGACTCATGCATGGAGGACTTCGTTGTAACTAAGTGTGACATAGTTGGAAGAGTAGTTATGGGAGTTGTTATTTAGTTTAACTCAGTTAAGTGAGTTAAACTCAGTTGTGCTAGTTTTAGCTAAAGATACACTCGTGAGATATGAGTGAATCAATTATTTAATTAATTCACAAGTAGTTTCTTACTTGCAGCTGACGAAATACAATAGTTAACTACTTGCACATCAGATCTAGTGGGGACCCAGTGGAGAGATAGGTGAAAGGGTGTGTTTGAATATCAGTTCTAACTATAGTGATGGATTAAATGCATCGAAAAATATATTGGGGATGCCAATGAGGATTACGTAGTCAAGGCGAGGCAAGATCGAATTCATTCGGGGAACTTCTTCAGCAGGGATTGCGCAGTGGAGGCAGGTTGTCAAGAGGCAAGAAATTGGTGCATAGATATGCAAATTTCTGCATGACGGTGTGTGACGATTGTATATTGTACTGAGATCTCTATGAGCTGAGATTTGTATGATATTGTTACATGTTCTAGTGATATACATAATATATTATAGTTGTGGTTTTTAGCTTTAATATTTCCCGGTAAAACATCTTGTTATTTGCGATTGATTTTCCTTCATATGTTTGCAATTGGCGGTTTAATTTCCGCAAAGAATTAAGTGGAAGGATTATGTATTTAACATAAGATTAAATTGTTAGATCAGTGTTGGCAATATGATGCAGAGTGTTGTCCTTGATGGCAACCCACTTAATGAAGATGAAGATATGAGATTGTTGGCATGTGTTGTCCTTGATGGCAATCCACCTGATGAAGTTATTCTTGACTTGATGGACTTGATAAATGATGTAAATCTAATGTGATATGATGTTTGCTGGAAATATGATGTTGAGTGTTGTCCTTGATGACAACCCACTTGATAGAGTGTTGTCCTTGAATGGAAACCCACTTGATGAAGTTGTGCTTGATAGAATATGTCTTGATGAACCTGTTAAAAGATGTAAATCTGATGTATCTACAGAGAGTACAGAAGGTAATGAAGAAAGGAATTCAATATGTGCTAGATCTATGATGAAAATAGTATGTCTCAAGGCATACGCGGATTTGTCTAGTAGAAGTCGCGTATGCACGCGGGAAAATACGTGCCAAGTCACGTATGGGCAAAAGCGCTCATAAAGTGCAAAACCAGGGGTAACCACCATGGTATTAACCCATTGTAATGAGTAATGATTCGTCTATGAGACCCCATCCAGGAATACCATCAGAAGTAATGTGGTTTTGGCTCATGGTATTGAAAAAGGGTAAACCTATATAAGGAGAAGAAATTCATTGTGCAAATCATGTGTGTGGGTGCAAGATGTCTGAGCTTGAATGAATACTTCTCTCTGAAGTATATCTGAATGGAAAGGGTTACAGTTGAATGAAAGATCTGAATGTATGATGCACCAATGAAGAAATGATGAAGAAGGAAATCTAGATCTGGAATGTATTTGTATCTGCTAGATCTATTTATGGAATGCTTAGATCTGAGATGAGGCGAACATCTGTCTGAAGTAAAAGGGTTAAATCTGAACTGAATATCTGATCTGAAGAAGTATGCTGCTCTATAATGACTGAAAATGTATACGCTAGTTCGGAACATCGGAAGCGCGTATATATGCGGGTTTGGTAAAGAGAAAACGCGTATCTGCCTTGAAGTATAAACAGATGTATACGCTGGTTGATGTGAACGGAAGCGCATGTATATGCGGCATCAGTGAAAGGAAAGCGCGTATGCAAAAATAGGGTTTGTTGAAGTATGAGTATGAAATGTCTGATCTTTTCTGCTATGTTACAGCTATCTGTTTGGGTTATCTGAATTGACAAGTACCTTTTGGTGATGTATGTTTGAGCTTAAAAGTATGGAGTGGGTCCAGTTTGAAAATATGATGAAACGTGGCCTGCAAGTTGTTTTCTAAAGGAAGCTTTGGATCCAGTGTGAAAATTGATGAAACGTGGTCCATAGAGGTGCTGAGGGTTGTAGCCTTCAGTCAGGGGGTTGTAGCTCCCTTCCAGGTGAGGCTGGTAAACGAGAGCAAGGGGTCGTAGCTCCCTTCCAGGAGAGGCTGGTAAACGAGAGCAGGGGGTCGTAGCTCCCTTCCAGGAGAGGCTGGTAAACGAGCGCAGGTGGGTGCCTGCGTGCTGGTAGGAGGCTGCACCAACACATATGTTGTAAGATGTTTTCTCTATAATAAAATATTGAAGGCTGAGACAACGGCAGCGGTGGTTTTCTCCCGACTTGGGTTTCCACCTAAAATCCTGGTGTTCATGTGTGTTTCTTATGTGTGATGACTTACTCTGTTCTTACTGTACATGTTTACTGTTTATTGAACATCTAATGAATGAATGATGGAATGATATAAGTGAAGAATTAATGACATAATTAGATCTTTGTGTATACGCGAGTTTTATGAAGGATATCCGCGTGTATACGCTAGTTGGCTTCAGCAAAGTAGCGTATGGGTTTTGAAGTAAGAAAAAGTAAAAGATTTGATAAAGTCCTAAATACTAATTCACCCCCCCCCTCTCAGTATTTTTCCCAACAATTGGTATCAGAGCAGGTTCTTCTGTAGAAGCTTGATCGCTTGAAGGAGATCCGTCGCAATGGGAATTCATGAAGGAGTAATGTCTCTAAAGCCACCTCTATTCAATGGAAGCAATCTGATATTCTGGAAGGTACGAACAAAATCATATCTGCAAAGTCTTGGTGCAGATGTATGGGCAATCGTGGAAGAAGGTTATCAATACCCGGCAAGTATTCCTACTGATGCAGCAGAAAGGAAGAAGTATGAAATCAATGCCAAAGCAGTAAATGTCTTATTAGGAAGCATGTCTGAACTAGAATTTGCTAAAGTGATGCAGCTACATTCAGCAAAAGAAATATGGGACAAAATCATTCTAAGCTATGAAGGAGACACAAAGGTAAAAAGTGCAAAACTCCAAACTCTTGGAATTGAATATGAAAATTTGAAGATGCATAGTGATGAGAGTGTTGCCAGTTTCTTTCTTCGTCTGGATGATATTGTAAATCGAATGAGAAATTTGGGTGAAACCATAACTGATACTACTCTGGTGGAAAAGGTCTTAAGATCCTTGACTTCGAAATTTGACTCTAAAGTTTCGGCTATTGAAGAAAGGCAAGATCTGCAAACTCTTACTATTGTTCAATTACATGGTATTCTGACTGCTTTTGAAATGAGACAAGGAGGTCCTTCTCAAATCAAAGAAGTTGCTTTTAAGGTATCTACAAGAGGAAAAGAAAAGGAAGTTGTCAAAGAATCCAGCTATATATCCGATGAAGAAGAAGCGAATTTCGTGAGAAAACTCCAACTAGGAATTGGAAGATTCAAAGGTAAGCTTCCCTTCAAATGTTTTGAGTGTGGAAAAGTTGGTCACTATGCTGCTAAATGTCCTTATAGAGAAAAACATGGTAAAGGGAAACAATTTGAAAAGAGGAAGAGTTACTATGCAAATGAAGATGATGATGAAGTGTCCGGTGAAGATGAAGAAGATTCTGACCATGATCTGAAAGTGCTCATGGCAAAGAAGAAAAAGAAGAAGGCTACTCGAAGCAAGGAAATATCTCAGAAAACATGTATAGCAGAAATTGAAGAAGATGAATCAGGTAGTGATTGGGGTCCTTGTAACCTTCTTTGTGCAAGAAATGGTGAAGATAGTGAAAGTAATGCTGTGGACTTAGAAGAAGTTATCAAAGATCAACAAAGATTATTTAATGAGAAGGAATTTGCCTACAATGAGATGATCTCTAAAATAAATGGACAGATAGAAACAATGAAGGGACAGATAGAAATACATCAAAGACTGCAGGATGAAGTAACCAATCGAAGTGAGAGCCTAGAAGCTGAAATAATCTCTCTCAAAGAAGATCTGGATAAATCAAATAAGAAGAATGCAGGACTTGAAGAAGAAAATATATCTCTGAAAGTAAATCTCGAAGCATCGAAGAAGAAGAATGAAGAACTCTTACAAACTTTTGAAGAGCAAGAAAATGGGTTGAAAGAAGAGATTCTAAATCTGAATAACCAAGTAGAAGACGGAAGAAGGAAAGAAGAAAGCATGAAGAAGCAATGCCAAGGCTTGGAGGTTGAGGTAAACATTCTCAAAGGTAAATTAGAAGAAAAGGTTAAACTATTGAGGTTTCAAGATAGTACTAAGATTTTGGACAATATTCTGAGCAATCAAAGGTCTCCCTCTATTAAACTTGGTCTTGGTTTTCATGAAACTGTCAAAGGAGAATCTAGTTCACAAGGAAGTGCTAAAGAGTCAAAGGATGTCAATACAAAATCTGAAGTTTTGAAAGAAGCAAAAGATCAACCGACAATCATGAACTCTCAAAAGAAATCCTTCCCTCCTAACTATAGAAGCGTCAATAATGTGGAATGCTTTAAATGTCATAATTATGGGCATGTTGCAGCAAATTACAGAAGTAGATCATCAAACAGATTCTATTCAGAAAGGTACTCTGGTAGCTTCAAGGGATATTGTTTTTCATGCGACAAGTATGGTCACAAAGCAGCTGATTGCAATAGGAGGAGGAACAGAGAAACGCACGATGATACTTATGCTTACTTCTCTGGTCACATGAGGTGTTATGGTTGTAATAAGTATGGTCATGTGGAAAAGGAATGCAGAATGAACAGATATGAGAATTTGGATAACTTCCAGCACACAAATAGAAAGTTCAAACAAATCTGGAAAAAGATGGAGGACTGATCAGAAACGTAGGGAATTTTGACCCTACTGCAGTCATCAGCTTCTGAAGCTTAATTCTCTTAATGACTGCAGAAGTGATGTGAGATACATTATAGGGACTTGTAATGTATCGTCACAGGGGGAGCCATGTATGATGATCCTCATGGTTGTTTTGGTTATTCTGGTTATGATTATTTCTGACAGAGCATCCGATGTGAATAATACAGGTACAGGAGGCATAAGTTCAGGGGGAGATGAAGGAAAGTGAAATTTTCAATGTATCACTTTCCATACGCGGGTTCGGTGAACTAAAGTCGCGTTTACAGGCGCGTTCCAGTAGACACAGTCGCGTATGCATTGATGATAAGAGAATTGGGATGACAGCTGAAGATCAGGAGCAGAGGTTTAGGGGGAGCATCAGTCTGACTGCTAATGATTGTATTGTTAGCATTATTATGGTTATACTCATGCTAATGAAATGATACATGGTTTCTTATGTTGAAGATTATGGATGAGTCCTGTTTTCTTTTTGATGAAGAGTATTTGTTGATGAGATGAAAGCCTTATAATTCAGAGATAAGGACAGATCATACAGAGATTGTTGCTGATGACTTGCTGATGAAGGTGTTCAGGTTGCACAAGTTAAGGAGGAGCACTGGTTCAGGGGGAGCAGCAGGTTGAATACTAATGATTGCATTGTTGGCACTATGACTGCTTATTCTTTGGTTATTATGATACTCATGCTCAAATGATGATGGCTTGATACATGGTGTATTGTTTGCTGAAGTTTATCTGTTATGATTCAGAGATAATCTTGCAGAGTTTGTTACTATGGTTGAGACCTTTTCCCTACATATGTTACATCATGTTAAAATCTTGGTGATATTGGACCACATGGATGATTGCTTGACACATATTTGAAGATGTTGTTCTGGTATGATATTTTCTCTTGGAAAGAATGTATTGATGCTGCAAAGAATCTAAAAGCTTGGTTACTAATGTGCTTATGCTACAACCATTGGATGACGCTTGAAGACACAACTACATTGTTCTATCTATCTGTATTCCAGGGAAGCATTCAAATATCTCAGAAAGAAGATGAACACTGTCTTTGCCTCACAGAGGATCAGATCTGGTTAAAATATAGAATATGGTAGTGGATACGCGGATTTCATGAAACACAGTCGCGGATATACGCGAGTTCATTCACATAAAACTGTGTATTTCTAATTGCTAACAAATTTCTGCTTGGGGTCAGCTTTCTTCAGCACAGCTGCAGTGCTGTTTGGTATCTCTGATATCTCTGGTGGTGTTCCAGTTCTTATAATATTGTTTCAATCTCTGATGTTTTGATAAATATGCCTTGATGATTGGTTGAAAGTGTTCAGGATGCATAAACTAAGGGGGAGCCTTAGTCATATGGAAAGGATGCTTGGATGCACAGATTCAGGGGGAGCATTAGCCTTGCTGAGTATAATGCATTGTTGGCATTATGTGGTTCTGAAATATGTTCTCTTTCTTGAGGAATTTATGGTGTTGAAAATGGTCATATTTGTAATTTGATGAAAAGGTCTTGTAATATTCAGTCATGTAAGGACTTGTCAAAAATTTCTAAGCCCACTTGGTTGGGTACTTGAGTCTCATATGTAAATCCACTTGGTTGGATCTTTGATGTAAGTATGAGTCTTTGGTGATAGGAAGGTCATAGAGTCATGTACTTCATTGAAAAATATGTTTGAATATTCAGCATGAGCTCAGGGGGAGCTTGGTCACTTCAGTATACATCAGATCTGCAGAATGCTTCTTCTTCATGAAGAGAAAAGGGGGAGAGTGTGTTGGTTTTGATCCGCCCTTTGCCCTTGATGTCAAAGGGGGAGAGTGACATGGTGTTTGAATGAAGATAAGTGACATGGTGTTTAAATGAAGATAAGGGTGTCAAAGAATGGGGAGAGTGACATGGTGTCATTGTATTCTTAATGTACCTATCTGTTGTGGTGATCAAACACCATCGTGGTTGCCATCAAGTCCAAAGGGGGAGATTGTTGGCAATATGATGCAGAGTGTTTTCCTTGATGGCAACCCACTGAATGAAGATGAAGACATGAGATTGTTGACTTGTGTTGTCCTTGATGGCAATCCACCTGATGAAGTTATTCTTGACTTGATGGACTTGGTAAATGATGTAAATCTGATGTGATATGATGTTTTGTTGGCAATATGATGCCGAGTGTTGTCCTCGATGGCAACTCACTTGATAGAGTGTTGTCCTTGAATGGCAACCCACTCGATGAAGATGATGGCAACCTACTTGATGAAGTTGTGCTTGTTAGAATATGTCTTGATGAACCTCATAAAATATAAATCAGATGTATCTAAACCCTACAAGAGAGTACATGTTGTAATGATGGAAGGAATGTCAGTATGTGCTAGAACATGATGAAAAGAGTATGTCTCAAGGCATACATGGATTTGTCTAGACAAAGTAGCGTATGCACGCGGGAAATAACGTGCCAAGTCGCGTATGGGAAAAAGCGCTCTAAATATGTAAAACCAGGGGTAACCACCATGGTATTGACCCATTGTATTGATTAATGATTCGTCTATGTGACCCCGTCCAGGAATACCATCGAAAGTAATGTGGTTTTGGCTCATGGTATTGATAAAGGGTAAACCTATATAAGGAGAAGAAATTCATTGTGCAAATGGGGGCAAGAAGTCTGAGCTTGAATGAATACTTCTCTCTGAAGTATATCTGAATGGAAAGGGTTACATTTGAATGAAAGATCTGAATGTATGATGCACCAATGAAGAAATGATGAAGAAGGGAATCTAGATCTGGAATGTATTTGTATCTGCTAGATCTGTTTATGGAATGCTTAGATCTGAGATGAGGCGAACATCTGTCTGAGGTAAAAGGGTTAAATCTGAACTGAATATCTGATCTGAAGAAGTATGCTGCTCTATAATGACTGAAGATGTATATGCTAGTTCGGAACAGCGTAAGTGCGTATATACGCGGGTTTGGTAAAGTGAAAGCGCGTATCTGCCTTGAAGTATAAACAGATGTATACGCTGGTTGATGTGAACTGAAGCGCGTGTATACGCGGCATCAGTGAAAGGAAAGCGCGTATGAAAAACTAGGGTTTGCTGAAGTATGAATATGAAATTTCTGATCTGTTCTGCTATGTTACTGCTATCTGTGTGGGTTATCTGAATTGAAAAGTATCTGTTGGTGATGTATGTTTGAACTTAAAAGTATGGAGTGGGTCCAGTCTGAAAATATGATGAAACGTGGCCTGCAAGTCATGTTCTAAAGGAAGCTTTGGATCTAGTGTGAAAATTGATGAAACATGGTCCATGGTGGTGTTGAGGGTTGTAGCCTTCAGTCAGGGGGTTGTAGCTCCCTTCCAGGTGAGGCTGGTATACGAGAGCGGGGGTCGTAGCTCCCTTCCAGGAGAGGTTGGTAAACGAGTCAGGGGGTTGTAGCTCCCTTCCAGGAGAGGCTGGTAAACGAGCGCAGGTGGGTGCCTGCGTGCTGGTAGGAGGCTGCGCCAGCACATATGTTGTAAGATGTTTTCTCTATAATAAAATATTGAAGGCTGAGACAACGACAACGGTGGTTTTCTCCCGACTTGGGTTTCCACCTAAAATCCTGGTGTTCATGTGTGTTGCTTATGTGTGATCACTTACTTTGTTCTTACTGTACATGTTTACTGTTTATTGAACATCTAATGAATGAATGATGGAATGATATAAGTGAAGAATTAATGACATAATTAGATCTCTGTGTATACGCGAGTTTTATGAAGGATATCCGCGTGTATACACTAGTTGTCTTCAGCAAAGTAGCGTATGGGTTTTGAAGAGTGAAAAAGTAAAAATATTTGATAAAGTCCTAAATACCGACCACCCCCCCCTCCCGCATTTTCCTTACGATGTGGAAGATCCATCAAATGTAGGAAAGAATAATATTTGGCTCTTTTCTCCTATTGTCCCGGACTATAGCTAATCGACACACGAGGCTTAAAGCTGTTGGAGAGTTAGATTCTCCTTCAGCACTCTAGGTTGTGATTTGTACTCAAACAGATATTTACTTAGGGCCTCATAGCCCAAGTCTCCTTCATATTTATACCATTCACCTTCCTTCTCAAAGAAATGGGATCTGGTATAATGTTGTGGAGATCTATTCATTGTCAGTTTCTTTCATTGTTGATAAGAAGTGCTTGGACCTTCCTCATAAAATATTCTTGGAACCTTCCTTTTCCTTTCTCTCTTCATTTGTTTGACCTCCTTGTAGATATCTTGCATAGATATATAGAGAAGATTGGAAAAACCAAAACCCTCTGTCATTTTAGATCTCTACTTTCTGTTTATTCTTTTGATATTAAATATGAAGTGCCAACAAGCAGAGCCAAAGATCATGCTATGATACCAATCTAATATTCCAAAAGGGAGAATGCAGTAATACAAAAACACAATAGTTGGAAACTGAAGCAATAAATAAGTAATATAAATACACCATCAAAATATATAGAATAGTTGAGCCATTTTATTAAATAGGAGGTGGAATACAACTACAACAATGCTCAAAATATGAGATATTCAAGCCAAATAAGTGGCATAGAATGACCCTAAATTCTTCCACAAGAGGTACTGTGTAACTATTAGATTGCTAGAAAGAATATTGTGTTTTCCCTGCTACAAATGTTGGGACTACAACTACCAAAAAAATATAGAAGTGAATATTGGGTAGTTCCAAAGCTCAGATGATGTTGAAGGATCCGGGCTCTATGATGAATACCCAAGATAACCCAGAAAGGGATTTCCAGATATAGAAAAATTCAAAAAATCACCCTCTTAAGGCTTGCACTATACAACTGCTAGGTCTACAGATCTATTGCATGAACTAAAGAATAGATGGTTGCAATGTTATACAATCATCTCAATGCAAGAAGGGCTAATCCATTCACTAGATCCTTAAGCTAGAAGCTCAAGATCTAGCTCCTCTATCCTCCTCCACTGAATGCAGATGTTGAATACACAACAGCTGAATAAAATTGTGTTGTCAAGGAAGGAGACTTTATAGCCTACTGCTAAATAATGCAAATTGGCTCAATAATCATCGAAACAATGTATAAAAATTGAGGAGATGGTCCCTCATAGGATTTCTAGCTGAAATACTGGAAACTTCCTTCCTCCTTCAGATCTACAAGACTGGACTGCGCAATCCTTGAGGGGACTATTGCTGCATGGAGGTATAAATTGATGGCTTGAATGTCGGATATGAATATGGTGCTCCTGAAATTCTGAACTTGAAGAACAAGGTGAAAGGATGAATCGTCCACCAGTTTCCTAGCTGAAATGCTAGAAACAACCTCCTCCTCTCAAACCCTCAAGCAGGAATGCATAATTCCTAAGATTGAGTGTGCTGTAGAGAGGGGTTGAATGTAGCACCAATGCCTAATGATGTATGGCAGCTCAATAGAACCATCCCAGAGTAGGCACTCGAAGTCCTCTGTGGGTAAGGGTGGGATTTCCACTCGGAAACACCTGTGTGCTAAACAACACTGTAGAATTAGCTAAACAGTTGAAGCGTGCATATAAATGTCAACCGAAAAATCTATATCTAAACAGATCAAAAATAATAATCTAAATCCTGCCTCTATTGTTTGCTTCAGCTTCCTTATATAGTTTGTGAGCCTTCCATAGCCCTATCCCACCTCATAACTATGATGTACATGTGGCCACTAGCCTCCATGAATACTGCGTTGTCTCTCCATGATCTCCATCATCTATGCATTTAATTCCCACTCTCTCCATCATGTGTGCATTAGATGCCCCACTTCCTCCACTATTTCATCATTAGTGCTTTATGATCTTACTTTAATGCACCATGATCTCATTTGACTTCCTCCATGATCTCCATGATCTTATAATTAATGTTGCATGATCTCCACTCTTCCTCCATTTAAGAAGTTGCTCCACTACTCCATAATGTAGATCTACATCTAAATTATCCACATTCACACATAAAAATTGGATTTTATTCATATATGGGGTTTATGGGTCCCTCCACCCTCTTATTTACTTAATTAATTAGGAAAATTAAGAACTCTAATATTCCAATTATTTTATGGAAAATTGGGAATATTACAAGGTGAAATCTTGATTTGTTAGATATCATTTTTTGAGATTCAACTCCATTATGTAAGTCATTCATCTATGACCTTTTCCCCGAGAGGTAGTCATAAGTGACTCATTTCTCATGATTTTTGAATATTCCACTTAGCACTCATTGTATCGGGTGATACTCATAGGGGTGAAGAAGTGGGATTGAAACTAATCAAATGAATCACATAGTGGGGGCTTCCTCCCGGTAATCAAGACTTCCCAGGAACTCACCCATCCAAGATCACCTCTAGCTCAAGCACACTTAACTCTAGATTTTTCCCCACAATCAAGCCCCACTTAGCTTGCTACCCCATTTTCAAAACCTTAGCAAGTATTGTGCCTCATGAACCATTCAAGTAGAGCTCCCTTTACTCTTTGTATTTATGTATTTAGGGGTTTAGTACTCAATGCATTATATTAGATATCATTTTTTGGGATTCAAGTGCGTTACGTAAGTCATTCATCTATGACCATTTCCATGAGAGGTAGTCATAACTGACTAAGTTCTCATGATTTTTTAATAGTCCACTTAGCACTCATTTCATTAAGTCATTTGTGTTATTTAAACTAGCTTTTTTACTATATATATGGATTCAACACCCTAAAAAACCCCTTGGTAACTTTGATTATGCATGATTTACCCATAAAAATTATGACATCAATAAATTCCTACCAGATTTTAGAGAAATTAGACCGGAAAAATTCACCATAAAAACCTCCAAAAAGTCTCTCTAAAGACAACTCGCAAGTAAAGTATTCTTACCTTCTAGCATTAAATTCTTTGCAATACTCGAGAAAATGGATTATGGGCCCTCTATTTTTCCACTCTAATAATCTGTAGAATAATTTATTACCCAATAGAATTAACTTATTTGTAATATCCAAAACAAATTTGAGACACGTGGGTTGTAATATCCCAAAATCGGGACAGCTCAGCAAGCATGCACTAAAAATGAATTTCCAGCAACTTATGCTATAAAATAACCAAAGTAACTCTTGGATCTTGTATATTAGCCAATATACAACCTAAATCCAAGAATAGAGATGAAACAAATAAAACTAGGTGGGTTAAACAGATCTCCCACACCTAGGATTGCCAAAAAGAGCTAAAACCCCAATCACTACAACACAAGAAATACTACATAAAAGTGACTGCGAAGTCTAAGAGAGGGTTTGTACATAAAAATTATAGAGAAAAATATATCTGAAATTATATTATTCAATATGCTCAGAAGAATGAGATCTAGTCTCCTTTATACAAAATGCAAGAGAACCCGACAAGGGTTTCTTGTCAAACACTCTGAATAGAAATGGTGATTTTCAAAAAATGACTAAATAATCACTACAACTGAAGCACATGAGTGTAAAAGGCTGTAATAATGAATATATAATGCATATTTTATCAATTTTCTTCCCCCATGGAAGAATCCATCCTCCAATCACAGGAAAACTCACCGAAAGAGCCACATAAGTCACTACTAAAATTTCCCTGATGGAATAACATAATTCCTGAGTGGAATAATGCTGGGAGTGATGGTAATGTGTTGGCATGCTGCAAAAAATATGATATTAGCCCATTAATTCCCCAAACTAAACCTACAATGGAAGGAAACCTCCCTCCTATGCAAAACCACTTCGGAAAATGGGTTTCTCAACCCTCCCCAGCAACACCCTGCAACTCAGCTCAACCTCCTGTAGAAACTATGTTGAACCTGTAGACTGAAGCTTGGAACCAATTTTGGATGTGAGTAATTATGGATTAGATCTCTCCCAAGATTTCCCAAAGGGAAGAGAAGGAATTCCTGAACAGGAATCCCTTAGTGCTAAGCAGCACTGGAAATCTCAGCTAAACAGCTAAGAGAGCAAAAGTCTAAGCAGACATGAAAATGTAATACATAAGCTAACCTCCAAATGGATTCCATCCTCTTCCTTATAAAATAAGTGATCCTTTTGAACTTGGGTCACACTCAATAGGGTTTCCACCTCCACAAAAAAAATCTCCCTCCAAAACTGTGTTGTGCCTTCATTAGAGCCACTCCTCTAAACAACGTTGTTTGATTTGGTCAAAGTTGACCTCTTCAACTTGCTTCAGCCCTTTTCACACCTAAGGGCCTTCAATCCAGCTTAGATATAGTTATCTAGGCTGAGCCTAATTCACATTGAGCTCTTTTATTTTTCGATCCACTCCTCATACATTTATGCTGTTGACTTGGTCAAACTGGGCCTTGTCCACATGCAAAATATCCTTGTTCACACATGAGAGTGTAAAATACAGCTGGAATTATGACCCCTTTACACAACATGAGGTATTTTATTCTTATTTCTGTAATGCATGGGTCTCTTCACCTTTTTATTCATCTCCTTAGTGAAAATGGAAAAATTCAATATTCCAAATTGCTGCATGAAAATTTTGGAATATTACAGTCCTCCCCTCCCAAATGTTGCTTGTCGTCAAGCAACTACAAGGATAGGACTGAAGAGCATCCCCTTCTCCCCTGTAGAAACCTAATAAGATAAAATCCTCTAAGGATCAATGTGCTGCATCATCAATATATCTCCAAGTTGCCCCTCCCAAGTAAACAAGCTAGCTTTTGGTGTACACCCCAAATAGTTATCATTATGTGACAATAAGATATCAATGGAGGCACAATGGGTGGTCTAAGGGCCTTCTTGAGGCATGTGGTCTGATATATATTAGGATTTACCATCCCCATATGAATCTCCCATCCCCGAGCTATCATCCATACAAAATGAGCCACCCTCTGAAATGGTAACTCATGCAAATCATCCTCCACCTGAAGCTCCTGCAAAGTAGGTGGGCTGAAATTCTGAACATGGTAGACAAAGTAGCCTACCCCACATTGTCCTCTCCTCCACTTAATGTAAGTGTAGAGAGTTTTCTGATCTTGGGATGCAATAATGTTGCTCTCAAATGGCAAGAGAGAAACTAGATCTCCAAAGACCCCTCTCCTAGCATTGTGAATCAAGTTGGCCCAAACCATCTCATGCATGATGGATAAGAAGTCACCACCATATGGCATCTCATCCATCTCATCACCCTCCTCATAAAGAAACAAATAATTTTCTGTAGTTGCCATCTCTCTCCCCATGTTCCCTTTAGAACATGTAATGCATAAAATATGGGAATCCTCCTTCCCAAAGAACACATCCACCCCATGTATTTCTCCTCCAATCATACTCCTCACAAAAGCAAGAACAATATCAGAAAATAGGATCATGATCAGCACCATAATGAAAGAAATATTGAGGGTTTCATGTGTTGCTGGAAGATACCAACAGTCTCCCAAGTAGTCACAACACAGTCTTCCCCACTGCAGCTTCAAAAAACAACATGGCAAGTTGTCTCTTGACAAATGGCTAGTTGTGTAAGTCATCACATCTACTAGAAAATAGTAAATGGTTGAATGTATCAACTGAGCACACAAGAAGTAACCAAACACTTTCCCCAAATCATACAATAGATGGTTGTCTCCATCATAATAGCTGGCCAAAAATGGTCCATGGAGCCCAAAGAAAAGCTTTCCCATTTATGGAGCAATGCACTGCAAAAGAATGGTAAGAGCATGCAAATATTGTGTTGGACAATCAATAAATGCAAAAATAGAATTCTTACCATGTAATGAAAGTAAGATGATGATAGGATCCATAAATAAGTCTCCCATAGTGGTATGACATACTCCTATGAAGAGGAATGTACCATATGCTGCATGAAGATCCTCCTCCTTTTGCTTGGGTACCAAGTCAAGGAGAACATACCCCAGTAATAGATGAATCCATCCACTACTCTATCTGTCTGACCTCCTCCATATCCATCAAGTGCATCAAATGTGAAGTGATCCTGAGAACACTCCATCAAAAAGTTCCTACTCCAAGTGACAACACTGTTGGCCTATGCAAATAGGCTCCTGCCAACTCATAAGTCCCTTCCTTGACATGTTCAATGTCAAAGGTTTCTCCTATAATGTTTCCATCTCCTCCTACTGCAACACCATGTAAATTGTGAGAGAAAATCTGTCCTTTCTCTCCCTCAATCCTCCAAAGAAAAAAAAGTCTTTGCTGCCTCCTCATACCTCCGTCATACAACCCATGTGGTGAAAACATGATGACCATGTCATCACAATGTATTCACACCCCTTGTTGCTCCATGATGCAAGTACCCTGCCAAGCTCCTCCTATCCTCATACCCTTTGGAAAAGGATATGCCTCATGATGGCCAAACTCTCTCAAGAGTAGACAATGTAAATTTTCCTCTTGCTGCCCTATATCATAAATTTGCAAGTGGCTCATCAGCCTCTTGCTTTTCACCCACATCCACTTAGCCCCAGGTGGATGCTCCCTATCATTCTTCATCTTGGCATTCTTCCAATGGGGGCTACCATCCTCCACAACCAGTTACTCTTCTTTACATGTTATGAAGTGTTGCAATGCATCTCCTTGGAGATCCCTTAGAGAATACCTCATGTCTAGAACCACCTTGAATCCATCAAGATCCAAAGGTGATAAAGGCAAAACCTCCTCACTACTATTGTTTGACAGCACTGATAGCCTCTCCAATGATATAGTTGTTGCCTCATACTCCATCTCAAAGTTCACGACATCCTTCAAAATATCACACTCCAACCTCAAGGGTTGTGTGCAACTCAATAGGGGTCCATGGGAATGATGGTTAATTTGTTCCTTGAACCATTCAGGCTTGCACAGTGCAGTGCAATCCTGCTGCTCTGCCTCAGCAATAATGTTTGATCCCGGGCCATATGAAGACAAATCTCCACAACTTTTATAAGGATTTTTTGTAGTAAATAAAATTTTAAACCTTCCCATACCTTGGTGAGATGCGGGAACTTCTTGTACTGCTAAAAGGGCTCCTCCCTCCAATGTAATGGCTACCCTAACTGCTAATGTAGAAGGTTGCTCTCCCAAGGCTGTGACAATGCTAGTACATGTCTCATCCCATGGTGGTGTGCACCTTCTCTCCTCTGATCTTTCTCCCTCAAAGGTTCTAATCAGCCCTTGAGTGAACTGAGAAAAATAAGTCACTCTTGTATGGCTTAAGTGACTGAACCACCAAGCATTAACTTCACCCTCCAGGTGTAGCGCTACAACTCCTATTGCCTCCCTCTCTTCCATGAGATGTAGTAGGAAGAATGCTTCAAGATTCCTTGTCCAAGATCTTGCTGTAGTTGACCCATCAAATGTAGACAATAGTAATCTATTGCCTTTGATTTCTTCTTTGCTGCAGGGTATTCTTTCTTCTCTTCGTTGAATAAACTGAGGAAAATCTAGGGTCTCTCTGAAAGCCCTAGGTTGGCACTTGTATTTTACCAAGTACCCACTCAATATCTCATACTCTAAGTGGTATCCTTTCTCTCCACTTCCTCTATGAGAACAAGAAGTGCATGCATCTCCTCCTTCCTCCTGAAACCTTCTAGAGGTCTCACTGCAACTCTCTCCTCCTTGAAACCCTCTTGGAGTTTCAATGCATTTCTCTTCTTTCTTCTTAGATCTGAAAATGGATGAGAGTAATCTCATCCTCTCCATTATTTTTTTCTCCTCTCCTTCTTATCTTCTGGTTGGATCTGAAATCCACAGACTAAGCCAAGATGGTAGCTCTGATACCACTGTAATATCCCAAAATCAGGACAGCGTAGCAAGCATGCACTAAAAATGCATTTCCAGTAAATTATGCTATAAAATAACAAAAATAACTCTTGTATCCTATATATCAGCCAATATACAACCTAAATCCAAGAATAGATATGAAACAAATCAAACTAGGTGGGTTAAATAGATCTCCCACACCTAGGATTTCCAAAAAGAGCTAAAACCCCAATCACTGCAACACAAGAAATACTGCATAAAAGTGACTGCACAATATAAGAGATGGTTTGTATGTAAAAATTATAGAGACAAATAGATCTTGAATTATATTAGTCAATATTCTCAGAAGAATGATATCTAGTCTCCTTTATACAAAATGCAAGAGAACTCAGCAAGGGTTTCTTGTCAAACACTCTGAATACAAATGGTGATTTTCAGAAAATTACTGAATAATCACTGCAAATAAAGAACATGAGTGTAAAAGGATGTAATAATGAAGACATAATGTAGATCTTATCAATTTTCTTCCCCCATGGAAGAATCCATCCTCCAATCATAGGAAAACTCCTCGAAAGAGCCACACAAGTCACTGCTAAAACTGCCCTGCTGGAATAACGCAATTATTGAGTGGAATAATGTTGGGAGTGATGGTAATGTGTTGGCCTGCTACCAAAGATCTGATATCAGCCCA